>BSBM01000435.1:0-600000 GCA_027924585.1 Larix kaempferi | reverse complement strand
AGCCAAGCGGATCTTGCAATATGTGCAAGGTACGAGACAGTTTGGCATACATTATGCTGCAGATTCTGAGCTAGATTTCATTGGTTTTACTGATTCAGATTGGGCAGGTGATAGCATTGATCGGAAGTCCACTTCCGGTTATGTTTTCATGATTGGTCATGGTGCTATTTGCTGGTCCAGCAAAAAGCAAGCAGCCATTGCACTTTCTTCAGCAGAGGCAGAGTATCGAGGGGCAGTCAATGCCTGCATTCAGGCAGTTTGGTTGCAGGGTATTCTTTCCGAGTTTGGTTTTGGTGGCACTACTTCGACTGTCCTATTTTGTGACAATCAAAGTGCTATCAAGATCTCCACAGATCCAGTTCAGCGGCAGAGGACCAAGCACATTGAGATTCATATGCATTACATTCGACAGTTGGTGCATGACCGCACCATCATTCTGCAATATTGCCCTACCGATGAGCAAATTGCAGACATCTTCACCAAGAGCTTCACTGAGAAGAAGTTCTCTTACCTCCGTTCACTGTTGGGGGTGAGTTCCATCATGGTGGAGACAGATTGATTCATTATTATGCTTTAGACTTGAGGGGGGGCTTTCTTCCCACTGGGTTTTCCCTCTTTCCTCACTTAGTTTATTTTTCAGCATTTTTTGGATTATTGTATTGGGGTGACCTTTGGTCTTAGTTACCAGGGCCCCACATTATTTTAGTTGGCACATCATAGTCTAGCTTGAGGGGGGGTGTTCGGATATCCATCATCTATTTCGGGATACATATCTATTTTAGGATCATCTATTTCGGGATACATATCTACTTCAGGATCTTGCATGATCTATTTCAGGATATGTAGTCCAGTCACCAGTTTGATGCCTCCAGCACCTTATCCACCTTCTTCTAGCACCCGGGAGCCACCTTCCACAGAGTTTTAGCCCTCCTAAGCTGAAAGGCGCCCTCTTCTCACCTACTGACTGAGAAGGGCGCACTTGCTCACCTACCACTGCAGATTCACTCCAGTTACATTCAGTTAGCTCCGATTCTGATTGATTTCACTCCGATTTCACTCCTGACTGACTGTTTCACCTCCGATTGACCTCCAGTTCGATTAGGTGACTTGCTCTGACTCCAGTTAGCCTCCCATGCGCCCCCACTGAGCCTCCAGATCCTATATCAGTGCTACACACTTCAGTTACATTTATTATGATCAGTTAGACTCAGCTTGACACCTGGATGACTGTTTGTTGTGATTGATGAGCAACACCGATGATTGATGAGGACTCCTAGATTGAGTCAAGCTACTCCATTCAGTGATTCGAATGACCTCCTTAGGCAATTCGAATTGCTCTGTTCATTGTGACAGTTTGTATTGTAATTCATTCACCCTTTCTGGGATAGAGAGCACTGCTGCATGTTTTGCACAGTTTTGCACCATATTTTCTATGTTCATCTGTTGTGATTGATTTACTTGTTCATTAGATCTGCTGTGACTAATTTTACAATGTCTAACATACCCACATAATGTCTTCTTGTTCTCTTCAATGACTTGTGCTAGTAACCTGCATATCTCATAGGTTAAGCATTGTAGAACCAAATTATACATACCTCGTAAGTATAAATTCATGAGTCCTTGTCTTCATGTCACCATGGTCATATGTTCTTGATCTAGAAATTGATTTGTCTTTCTTGATGTACCTTACATGTTAGCGGAAAACATCAACCTCATACAACATCATGGTGCATTAGTACAATCATAAATGTCATAACCCTATACATGCATTCATACTTTTACTAGGGTGATAAGACAAGTCTAAAATTAATCAATATTGTACTAACCTCAATAATATGAAGACAAACATATCATAACTTTAATCATGAACACATTTCAAAACATACCTGTATCTCCTCAAGTCATACCTGTCGAGATTGCTTGTAGACTTCTTATGTAATGCTTTAGCCTCATCTCCCTCTGGAACTGGAACTTCTTCACTTATGCAGGTGTCCAATTCATTCTCTTCCAGGATTAACCCAATCCACTTTGATTTGCTGAAACTGCATTAGGGTTTATCAGAGAAACCCTAAAAATTCAAACTTTGAATTTCAAACTTCTGAAAGGATAGAAAGATGCGCCTTGATGAGCTGATCAAGCTGGTATACTCAGAATTTGAAAACTGCAAAGTTTCACCCCTCAAAATTGCCTTTTAGATTTCCAGATTCACTAGGGAGGACCCTGAATTAGGGTTTGATTTTCCCAAAGATTCACCCAACCAAAAGGTTTGATCCAAATCTCTAAACTTCGATTTTCTTTAGGAGCTTCCAGCCGTGGTCACAAAATTCAAAAATGCCAACTTCTGTAGAAGCCCTAATTTTCCACCTTTCCGATCAAAGTCCCAAACTAGGGTTTGATCAAACCCGGCCTTCTGCCCAACCAAAAAATTTGATCTTGGTCTCTAAATTTTGATTTTTATGAGGAGCATCCAGCCGTGGTATCCGATACAAAAAATTCCAACATTCTCTGAAACCCTAAATTCCCGGAGCCATGAATGAAGATACTCAAAATCCAATTCTGTTTTGATAGAAATATGCACCTTATTGTTTCTGGTGTAACTCCGAAATTTCATATCTACAGGGTCTGAAAATTATTCCTATGGTAGCCTGACCTGTTATCTTTCCAACCCCATAGGTCTAACCTCAAATGGATTCTCTGAGAGAGATTTATGACAAGTGTCGCAACGTGACCTCGTTATGGGATAAAACATGAGAGCGAACTTGTACGGAGTGCCATGTGTCACTGGTTCAATTTCAGCCTCTGAAAATCGTACCTGTGAAAGTATAGTCCATGCCCTACCTGCCAATTTTTACAAAATTGCATTTGGAGCTTCCTAGCCCAAGTTGTGACCTTGTTTCCTAGGTCACATGTTTATGATTGAGATCTGGAAGAGGCAGAAACCCTATATTGTACAGATCATAAATCTGAAAGTACAATGAATTAGAGGCTCTTCTTCGGACACAAGGTACATGGGGATCTTATCTTTGACTTATAATATTTTTAGATCCTGAAACTTTGCCAAAATGAATTTATAGCGAAAGTGCTACAATGACTGGTTTTTTTCTATATCAAGCCCTAGCTTCACAAGTGCAACAAGTGTCATAAATTCCATACCATGCCTTCTTTCAGGATAGCTCTGATACCATGTTAGTTTTTCAGAATTTAATACATTCTGATCTAGGATCTTAACTTAAAGAACAACATGTACAACATATCAAGCATAAGAGACAAGAGACAAGCGACACAAAACATTTCACCGAGGAAAACCAAGAAGGTGAAAAACCCTGCAACTTCCTTAGAGATAGAATAAGCATCAATACAAGGATCACCATAATCAAACCCAAGAGATAGATGTCTTCAGCAGCATGCTCCTCCTCCACTTGTGCGCATCCTCCTCTTCTCTCACTAATGCGAAGTGAGTGAACAATAGAATGTGTAAAATGAGAGAGACACACTCTCTATTTATACACTACATCACTTGACCTTTACTCAACTAGGTCGGCCCTAACTTAACCATATAACATAATGCTGACTGGGCCAACCCCCAATAGGGTGGTCTAATAACCCTTCGACCCACATGACTCATACAGGGCCGACCCCAACAAGGTGGTCTAATAACCCATCAAGTATAAGTTATGACACTTACAATATAACTTGCGACACTTGCAAGTACACATGACGACACTTCCAATCAGAGGAATAATACATCTCAGTTGGGGATACAATAAAGTACAAATGTAATACATACAATATACAAGTGAATATCTTCCGAATTTACAAATACATCAACACATTGTACATTACTCTCTCTTACAACATTCTTATGACCAGTTGCAGGTAGTTGGTCATGCCATCGAAACCTTGGAAGGCAGAAGCAAAATTTAGTTACAAACCTTGAGAACCAGAGAGCCTATTGGCCTCCCTCCCCACTCTCTCATGCAAATGAATGCTATAGACACAATCTCGACGAGGTATATTGGAAAGATAGGGTTTATTCCAAAACCCGAGAATACCACAAGATCAACGGTGAAGATCCATCCACAGTCACAACGTCAACTTGCCTGCCAACACAAAAGTACAACTAAGGACTCTACCAAACTAAGCCTTGCACAGCTTGACAAGTTTACATTACCCAGTTAATAGTCACCACCTTACCTCCAACATTATTCATGTGAATATTTCCATGAGAACAACCATCAAACATTCCACTATGATAGCAGCTACGGAAGCATTGATATCATAATCTTGGCTCGAGTGCCTTCCAACGCACACCCACTACGAAATCAATACCTTGTTACATTCTTGCATTGTGATAAAGTTAGGACAAGGTCACGTAAGCTATGGTTTTATCTACATCATTGTGTAACTTAAGCCCACGCCTTTGGTATCATACATTTAGTCTATTACATATAATTGCATGCACATTAGTTTTGCATATGGCTTATATTTTTAGATAATGTACATTAGAACATAATCGTAGCATGTAGGGTTGTTAATCCATACTTAATCCCTATTGTAACACTTATATAGTATGTTCATATCTAGGATAATTATAATGTATTACAAATGCATCTCCTATATAATGGATAAAATATTTATAGTGTAATACATTGATTAAACCATAGTTTGGCTATTAATATGTATTGGAACTATGGGTACATTGTCATAGTTTCGAATAGAGTAGTTTACTAATTGAATTTCACTAGTAAAACAATGAATTCTATGGCTAAACAAAGTATATAGAGTTAAATCAATCCAAGGACATGAAATACCTGAGAAGCTTGTAGAACAAATAATTACTCTAAAAAGCATTCATACATCAATCTTAGAAAGTAACTCTTTACATCAAGTATTATCTGAATACGTTTCAGGCTTCAATTGAAATATTACGTCTTACCTGCATTCTACAATTAGAATTCAGGAGCGATAGCTAAGTAAGCCTCGGGGCTATTCAAGGACCCCTTCATTTCATCAAGACAAACATTTAGTCTAGAGAACCAACATTCATATCATAGAACATAAGTCGAGTGTCGTGCTTTTAAACATTCCAAAAACATAATGCAAGCATTGTAATTCTTGAAAACAAAATCTACATTTGAATGATGATAAAAGACATATGACATTTTTAAAACGATTAGATATGTTAAAGTTAACATGTTAATACTTCCGCACGGCAACACAAGCAGTTAATGCTACTCGAAATTTTTTTAATTTTAGTGAATTTTTTGGGGATGTTACATGTGGTATCAGAGCGCAAGTTCAAATACTAGGCCTGAAGTGGCTCACTCGCTCAAATAAAAACTTAGAACAAAATTACTAGTTGCTGATTATATTTTATCTTGTTTCAGTTTCGGCATTTTACAAATCTAGACTGCAGGTATGGAAGGACCAAGAGAGTCGGCTGAGGACAGGTCCCTTAATAAGGAACAAAATAATAATGAGCAAGGACACATTAATGTAGAAAATATTTTTGTCACGTTGAATGATAATTCATCTGAATTATTAAGGACAGTGAAATATTTAAAAATTGAGATAAAAAATGTTAAGGAAGAAAACGAATGAATTCTGAAAGCTCAAGAGGAGCTGAATCAAATCCTACTGGATAATTTTCATAAAAATGATCAAGATAGGAAAACATAAAATAATGTTGAATCTGGAACTATGTCCTACCAACGAAATGATAAAAAGATAAAATTGACTAATTATGATGGCAACTCATCTTCTGAATTTGATGCAAGCGCACATAGGAAAAAGCATAAGTATTCTAGTGATAGTAGCGACAGTGACTGCTACACTAAGAAAAAGAAGTTTAAAAAGATCAAACCACCAACTTTTAATGGAGAAACAAAAAAGAGTGAGACAGTTGAAGCAATGTTGTCCAATATGAATAAGTATTTCCAGATTTATAATTACTCAGGTTACAAACTAAAATGGCAATTTATGACTTAACTGGAAAAGCAGACATTTGGTGGCAAGATATGAAACGAGTTAAAGGTTTAAAAGAGAAAAGTGTAAATTGGAGTAATTTTAAGAAATATTTTAAAAGAAAATTTCTGTCAGAACAGTATTATGAGGAATGAGCCAAAGAGTTTTATGAGTTAAAACTAGGTTCCAAGGATATGAGAGAGTTGTGCAACAAATTTTTGAATTTATTAAGGTATGTGGCTTATTTCGTTGAAAAAAAGCCTAAAGTACAGAGGTTTCTGAGTTGCTTGCCCTATCACATAAAAGACATGATTGAATATGATAGTCCTCGAACTCTTGAAGAGGCCACGAGAAAGGAAAATATATGTTATGAACAAAATAAGATAAGAGAAGGCATACAAAGCTGGAAAGCAAAAAGGCCTAACAACTTTGAACAAAGGAAGAAGTAGTTCTCTTTTAATCGTAATTTTGGGAATAATAATTCACGTAATTACTCTAACAGAAAGTTTTCAGGAAATAATGCAACAAGTAATATACAGTCAAAATTTACAACTACAAGAAAAAGTGAACCACCTAAAATTTTTGTTAAAAGTAATGAACAGAAGGAACCTGTTAAGTGTTGGGAATGTCAGGGACCTCACTATGCATCAAATTGTCCACTCAGAAAGAAGGCTGTCAACAACATACACACTATACAGGAGGAAGCTATGGTTGGTGACTTAGCAAGGGAGATGCCCAAGATAAATGCAGCCTTGGAGAATGGACAAGCTGATCATCAAACTTCTATGGTAGAAGTGGAAGGTATGCTAAAAAATAAACCTATTTCTACTTTGATTGATCCAGGAGCAAGTCTTAGCTATGTTTCACCTGATTTAGTTAAATGTTGCAATCTAAAAATAGATAAGTTTGATAAATCATGGTTGGTTCAATTAGCGACTGGCACGAAAAGAAAGGTGTCTGATTATGTAAAAGAATGTGAATTAATGATGAATTAGTTTAGGACTCATGTTAAACTAAATGTGTTACCTTTAGGTTCTTATGACGTTCTGATTGGAATGGATTGGTTAGAAAAGCATAGAGTTGTATTAAATTGCTTTGAAAAGACTTTTACTTGTTTAAATGATGCATTTGAAACTGTAACGGTAAAAGAGATTCCTAGAAAGATATCTGTTAGGCAAATTTCTACATTACAAGTTAAGAAAGCTGTTTGCGGTAAATGTAATTAATAATGAACAATACACTAAGGAAGATAAGTTAAAATTGGAAGACATACCGATTCTAAAGGAATTTTGGGATGTATTTCCAGAAGAGATTCATGGATTACCTCCGAAAAGAGAACTAGATTTCACCATTGAGTTGATACCAGGAGTGGTACCAAACTCAAAGGCTCCTTATAGAATGAACATTCTGGAACTTAATGAACTCAAATCATAGCTTAAGGAATTAATTGATAAAAACTATATAAGACCCAGTGTGTCTCCATGGGGAGCACCTGTAATTTTTGTTAAAAAGAAAGACGGAACTATGCGTTTATACATAGACTACTGTCAGCTAAATAAAATGACTATAAAGAACAGATATCCCTTTCCCTGCATTGATGATCTGTTTGATCAAATACGTGGTGCAACGATATTCTCTAAAATAGATTTAAGGTCAGGGTACCACCAAGTCAAAATTAAAGATGAGGACATCTTTAAGACTGTGTTCAGAACTCGCTATGGACACTACGAGTTCGTGGTTATGCCCTTCGGGCTGACCAACGCTCCAGCAATCTTCATTTGTTTAATGAATAACGTATTACATAAGTACTTGGATAAATTTGTAGTGGTATTTATTGATGACATTCTAATTTATTCTAAGACGAAAGAGGAACATGACGAACATTTAAAGATAATTTTACAAGTGTTAAGGGAACACCAACTTTACGCTAAGTTTAGCAAATGTGATTTTTATAAAGATAAAATACAGTACCTAGGGCATGTGATATCCAAGGATGGAATTGCAGTAGACCCAAACAAGATAAAAGCAATAAATGAATGGCTTGCCCCAAAAGATGTAACTGGTGTACGATCTTTTATGGAAATTACAGGTTACTATCGTAAGTTTATTGAGGGATTTCTAGAATAGCGAATCCTATCACATCTTTACAAAAGAAAGGTAAGAAGTTTGTATGGGATAAAAAATGTGAAGAAAGCTTTAAGAAACTAAAAGAGTTATTAACAACAACACATATTTTAAAAATTGTTGATCCCAACAAAGATTTCATAGGATGCACGAATGCATGCAATGACGGACTTGGTGGGGTCTTAACACAAGAAGGTCATGCAATTACATATGAGTCTAGGAAGTTAAATATTCATGAAAAGAACTATGCAACTGATGAACTAGAGTTGGCTGTTGTAATACATGCATTAAAAATGTGGCGCCATCACTTAATTGGAAGAAAATTCATTTTAATGACTAATAATAAAGGATTAAAATATTTGTTGGATCAACCAAATTTGAATGCAAGGCAAGCTAGGTGGCTAGCTTTCCTTAGCGAGTATGATTTCGAGATTCAACACATAAAATGAAAGAAAAATAAGGTTGTTGATGCCTTAAGCAGAAATGCTAGGCTAAATTTTGTTTCAGCAATCAGTACTTATAAAGCTAATCTGGAAAATCAGATTAAGGAAAGAATCAGAATGGATGAAAAATATCAGAATTTACTTAATAAAATTGCTAAAGATAATGCTAAATTCTATAATAGATTTCAGAATTGATGAAAGAGGGTTACTTCTGTATCAAAACACACTTTATGTGCCTAATATTGCTGAAATTAAGTTGTTGATTTTAAATGAATTGCATAAAAGTCCATACTCAGCACATCCTGGTTACTAGAAGATGATAACTATGCTGAGAAAAGATTATTTTTGGCCATGTATGAAAAGTGAAGTAGCTGAATATATTGCTAGGTATATAGAGTGTCAGCAAGTAAAGGATGAACACCGACACCCAGCTGGTTTGTTGCAGCCACTACCTATTCCAGATTGGAAGTGGGACATAATTAGTATTGATTTTATTACGGGGTTACCTAAAAATAAAAAACAGAATGATTCCATCATGGTAGTTGTGGACAAGCTCAGCAAAGCAACCCACTTCATACCTGTTAAGACAACTTACAAGGCTGCTAACATTGCTGAAATTTTTATGAAGCAGATTTTTCGTTTGCATGGTATTCTGAAAGTTAAAATTTCTGATAGAGACTCGAAGTTTATAAGAAATTTCTAGAAATCTTTATTTAAAGGTTTAGATACTACTTTAAATTTCAGTACATCATTTCACCCACAAACAGATGGACAGACTGAAAGAGTTAATCAAATTCTTGAGGACATGTTAAGACTGTATGTTAGAGATTAGCCAGGTAAATGGGAGGAATATTTGCATCTTGCTGAGTTTGCTTATAATAATCATTACCAAGATTTAGCAAAACTCAGTCCCTTTGAAATCTTATATGGTAGAAAATGTAATACTCCTATTTCTTGGAGTAATCCAGTTGACAGGTTAATGCTAGGACCTGATTTGTTAAGAGAAATGGAACTAACCGTGAAATAGGTTCATGGCAATTTGAAAATTTCACAAGATAGATAGAAAAGTCGTGCAAATCTCAAAAGAACTCAGAAAGAGTTTCAGGTTGGTGAACATGTGTTCCTCAAGGTAAAACCTAAGAAGAGTTCCCTAAGATTGGGAAGCTGTGCTAAATTAGCACCAAGGTATTGTGGACCTTTTGAAATCTTGTCTAGGGTAGGACCAGTGGCATATCAGTTGGAATTTCCACCGAATCTTAAAGTACATAATGTATTTCACATCTCTCTTTTGAAAAAGTATGTGCATTATGCTACTCATGTGATTAATTGGAATGATGTACAGGTGGAATCAGAAGGAGATTTTCTAGTGGAACCTGACTGTATCCTCAACAAGACTGAAATAGTGCTTCGTAATTGTACCATTGGATAGGTTAAGGTGCAGTGGAAGCACCTTAGTCCAGATGAAGCAACTTGGGAATTGGAAAGTAATATGCGGGTGGCATATCCAACGATGTTCCAGGAGGAACAAGAGGATGATGAATAAAGTAACATCGAGGACGATGTTGAACTTAAGAGGGGGTGTTTATCACATACCCAAACTCTAGACATTTTATGTTATGCAGAAAACATTATGTTTTAATTTTATTGTAAATTTTTATGACTATCGACCAAGTGGGGTCAAGGATGACTGTAATTAATTACTTTGAATATTTTATTATTAATAAATAAAAGTGGATACAAACATCCAAAGGAGACTGTTGAATGAGTGTTCACTGACCCACTAGGAGGAATGGATTGGGGTGGAGAGAAAACTGACACTTAGCAACATCCTCAACTCACTTCTAACTGTTGCAAGGGGTAACTTCCCTACTTTTATGGTCATGTTCCCCAAGAAAGTGGAACTGAGCAGGTGGCTCATTTACTGAAATAAACTGACCAAAGACCTAGGTATGCTACTTATCTACCCATCGAATTCAACAGGAGGCTGTTCATTCTTACCTTGTGATAATTTTCTGAGTACAAGAGATTCGATGAGGGGAAAGCTAGAAGTGAATGGGTGAACTAAGACTACATTCTGAGCTAGTGCAGCCACATTGCTGAGTCCAATATTGCTAAAAGCAGGAAGTACTTTTGCTGAGTGCTACTGCTGAGTTGCAAGGGAATTTATTCCATTACTCCACACAGTATCTTCATCCTAGTGGTTCAGTGAACAGGCTCGGGGGTCCTAAGGAAAGTAACTTGGCTGTCTTCAGGAGTAGGTTGGGTGAAACGGGCTCCTTTGGCTGTTTGTTTCTTATACAAGTTACCATTTTCAATTTGTGTTATATTATTTTACTTCTGTCAAAATTATTACTACAGTTCTGATATTATTATGCTATCAGTTTTCTATTTCTTCTTAAATATTCTGATCTGTCGTTAAATGCTTCATTTCTACAATTTATCTTTGTTAAAGGGCTTAGCAGCTGACTAAGTTTGTTTGGATAAATGAATAGTTAAGGATTTGATAAATGAATGATAGAAATAAATTTCTTCCCTGCATTTTTCCACACATTGTTTAAAATGCCGTACTCTAGTACAAGGAAGATAAAATTAAAATAGATGTGAAATATAATACTGTAAATAGATTTGAAGTGTTGAATTTATAAACAAATCTATTTTATTTCCAGAATAAATACATGATCTATTTCTATATAAATACTTTTTTTTTTTAGATAATTGCTAACTACGAAACTTAAATATTTATGCATCTTGTGTAGTCATAAAAATACCAATATATGCATTCAATGAGCTTATATATATTAAATGTTTATACTCTATCTATACTTTAAACATTTATTAGAACCAAACAAATTTACTTCTAAATATTGTTTTCATTTCTTTTCCTTTTAGTATTTCGCATGAACATTTTCATACTCATTCATACTTTTCAAGAAAACATATATAAGTTAAACATTAACTTAAAGCTTCGAAAACATCGAATTCATAGTGCTAACTTTAACCAAAACAAAGTATAGTATGGTAGCAAAGAAATATTAAATTCACATTATCATTAAATAAAATAATTATTACTGTAACTACCTATAACTCAAATCTAGCATAGGCTTATAGTATTAAACAAATCCATTGGTTATGTAGGGTTTAAAACCCTGAATATAAGTTCTACGAAGATAATATATTAAACACTATACTTTAAAAGATCAAGACAAGTAGGGTTTTAGTTACGGGTTCGAAACCCTTAAAGTAAACTCTCAACTTTTTCTTACAAACAAAACTTGTTTTTGAACGAATATCCAGATTAGGGTTTCAGACCTTTGAAAACCAGCCTTACGGCTTTGACGAAACAAAACTCAAACTTCCGAACGCAATTTTGGGCTAGACCCTAACCTTTTAATTATACAATAGACTTTATCTTTTTGTAGAATTAATATGCAAACAGTTACGATTGAAAACAAACCAAGTGCAGGTCAAAGGTTCAAACCTCTCGCACCACATTTTAAACTAGTATGAGTTTTTAAAAAAAATCTAATTATCATAACCTTGGACAGAACCATTCTTATATTACAGAACAATTAGCTCGAAACAAATTGATCAACATTTGACATTCGAATTCAATCCTTGTATTAAAACTTCAGCAAAACACCGTAAGCAGTGGCAGAGACCAAAACATTGAGCTACAGCTCAAAGGGAAAAGCCCTCAAAATCAATTGCTTCACAGCTTAAAATGTTGACATCAAGTCAACTACACAACCATTTACACACCTTCGAATCTTGGCGAAACCACAAAACAAGCAAAACCATTTGCAACTGTTGGAAACCCTTGGAGGATGTCATCGAGGCTTACTCGGATTTCAAGTATCCTTTTTCCTTGCATACGAACATCAACACCATGCTCAAGAAGTAGAACCTGCCAAGGCACCACATTATACGCAGGGTTAAAACTAGAATGAAATCTTACAACAAAAATACAATGCCAACATTAAAATAAAAAAAAAAGTAAGTATAATAGATTAGCTAACTTGTTTTCTTTTTCTGCTTCTTCCATGCTTAATATATGTGCTCGGAACATTGCATCAAAACTCCATTAAGAATCCCCAAACCCGGTTCGTTTGCATTTTCGAAGCACACCTGGACATTCAACGTTTGCAAATGCTCACGATGTTACCTGCTGGTTCTACATTGTTACACACATAAAAACTTTGGATTGTAGCACTAGCGAAACCCTACTAGCAACATTTCACAGTATCAAAACCCGAAAGCATTACATTTTGGTATCAACACTGTACATTACTCTCTCTTACAACATTCTTATGACCAGTTATAGGTAGTTGGTCACGCCATCGAAACTCTGGGGCATAAGCAAAATTTAGTTACAAACCCTGAGAATCGGAGAGCCTGTCGGCCTCCCTCCCCACTCTCTCATGCAAATGAATGCTACAGACACAATCTCGACGAGGTATATTGGAAAGATAAGGTTTATTCCAAAACCTGAGAATACCACAAGATCAACGGTGAAGATCTAGCCACCAAGTCACTTTGAAATACGATCACCAACTGCATTAAAATTGCATTAATCACCACAGTCACAACGTCGATTTTCCTACCAACATAGAAGTACAACTAAGGACTCTACCAAACTAAGCCTTGCACAGCTCGACAAGTTTACATTACCTAGTTAACAGTCACCACCTTACCTCCAACATTATTCACGTGAAGATTGCCACAAGAACAACCGTCAAACATTCCACTATGATAGCAGTTATGGAAGCATTGATATCATAATATTGGTTCGAGTGCCTGCCAACGCACACCCACTACGAAATCAATACCTTGTTACATTCTTGCATTGTGATAAAGTTAGGAAAAGGTTATGTAAGCGATGGTTTTATCTACATCACTGTGTAACTTAATCCAATGCCTTTGGTATCTTACATTTAGTCTATTACATATAATTGCATGCACATTAGTTTTGCATATGGCTTATATTTTTAGATAATGTACATTAAAACATAATCGTAGCACGTAGGGTTGTTAATCCATACTTAATCCCTAGTGTAACACTTATATAGTATGTTCATATCTAGGATAATTATAATGTACTACAAATGCATCTCCTATAGCATGGATAAAATATTTATAGTGTAATACATTGATTATCCCATAGTTTGGCTATTAATATGTATTGGAACTATGGGTACATTGTCATAGTTTCGAATAAAGTAGTTTACTAATTGAATTTAAATAGTAAAACAATGAATTCTATGGCTAAACAAAGTATATAGAGTTAAATCAATCCAAGGACATGAAATACCTAAGAAGCTTGCAGAACAGATAATTACTCTAAAAAGAATTCGTACATCAATCTTAGAAACTAACTCTTTACAGCAAGTATTATCTGAATACGTTTCAGGCTTCAATTGAAATATCCTGTCTTACCTTCATTCTGCAATTAGAATTCAGGAGTGATAGCTAAGTAAGCCTCAGGGCTATTCAAGGACCCCTTCATTTCATCAAGACAAACATTTAGTATAGAGAACCAACATTCATATCATAGAACATAAGTCGACTGTCATGCTTTTAAACATTCCAAAAACATAATGCAAGCATTGTAATTCTTGAAAACAAAATCTACATTTGAATGACGATAAAAGACATATGACATTTTTAAAACGATTAGATATGTTAAAGTTAACATGTTAATACTTCCTCACAGCAACACAAGCAGTTAATGCTACTCGAAATTTTTTAAATTTTAGTGAATTTTTTGGGGATGTTACACTTGTCCCCTTCAACCTTGTTTCCATGGTTGGGTTTGAGTAGGATGAGCTGGCCAATTTTTCCTTATTTGTGGATTCCATGGTTGTTGAGATTGTTCCATTGGATAATAATATGAAGGATTTTGTAAAGTAGGTTATGGATACATATTTTGAGATCTAGGCTTCCATGGCCTTTTAGGTGCATATGATGGTTACATTGGCTCATTACTGATCTTGTAAAGAGAATGTAACTCTAGTAATGAGGGAAAATTTTATGTAGGATGCTTGTCAGTACAAAGAGCACAAATTGAGATATTATTAAGAGGACACTCCTTAAGAGGGTGCCTTTTTCTACATTTGGGGCAGAATATGTGCAGTGCCGCACTATCTTCTTCCTCTTGCCTATTTTTTCTTTTCAAAGCATCCAATTGGGAACTTAAGGTACCTAAAATATCAGTTTTAGAATTTTCTAATCAGTTCCCTAATTTTTTTCTTGTGACCCCGCTAGTACCTTCTACTTTATCAATTCACGGAAGACCCTCCCTAACACTCTTTCCAGCCTTGGCTCTGCTTCGAGAACATTTCCTACATAAATCAACAATTTCACCAAAAGGTTTATGAGAAACATCTCCTGATGCCATGATATTAAGGATTTATACATATTCTTCCAAGATCCCTTTAAGGAAAAGAGTTCCGATTGCATCCTCTTGAAGAGTGTTATACTTAGATTTCTGCAATACAAAATTAAAGCGTTCTAGAAAATCTTCCAGACTTTCATCTTCATGCCATTGCATTTTAAAGATATCATGATGAGACTCTTTAGGATTACAGTAATCTTGGTATTTATTAAGGAATGCGCTCTTCATATCCTCCCAGGTCCTAATACTGTATTCTCCCAATCCCATGAACCATCTTAGTGCAACATCTTTAAGGGTGGCGGGAAACAGTTTTAACCTCTATGCATCCTACAAATAGTTGTAACTTCTACATAATATGTGAAACTCAAATATTAATGTATCTATATCTTCAGTACTTTTACCATAAAAAGTAGGTAATGAAGATGATGGTATATTTTTCATGTTGACATTACGTGTAATATCTAAAATAGGGAACCCAAACGTTGTTTCAGTTTGTCCTTCTTGCTCTACCTCTTCTTCCATGTTGTGTCCTTCTTCATGGTAACCCATTGTAAGAGGATTGTCAAACAAGGTGCAACCTAACTTTTCTCTTTTTGGAGATGGTGTAAAATCCCAATGTTCCTTTTTTGTCTTTGGTTGAAGAAGAAAATTTACTAAAGGTTGCTCAAGTGGAATTATTGTAGATTCTAATTGAGAAGCTACTGGATTCTGTGTATTCCCAAAAAGCGCGTTAAATTTTTCCACATCTACCAAGTCGATTAAATTGGGATCCTCTTTTATAGGTGGAATTTTGAAATTTTGTAGTGGCTCTAATGATTGTAACAATTCACTTTGAGTGATATCAATTTCCTTTAGTCTAGTTTCCAATCCAACATATTTTTCTTCTGTTTGCAATTCTACAACTTTTTGTGTACTAATCCCTTCTACTTTTTTGCCTGAATACCTTTCCCTAGGGTTAGTTGGTGGTGGCGTTCTACCTCCAAATATATCATAAGAATTTTGGGAACTAATTTTAATGTATCTACATTTGCTATCTCTAGGTTTCATCAAAATTATCTGCCATAACAAATTCTAGCTAGAAAAAAAAATCTATCTAAACAATTAAGAAAACAACAACTAAGCTATAGATGGATTTGAAGGAACCTGTTATAAAATATGTGCAGGTTCATACCTCTCGTCTTATCACCCCTCCTCCTACAATCTACAGAAAACTAACCACACCAAAAGAAGACAACTAACAAATTAGTAGGAAAGAAACCAAACACTATTCTTACCTTTAAGCAACTACCCGACAACGACGCCAAAAATGTTGGTTAAATATATCTATTTAATAAAACTACCTAACATTAAATTGTCAAGCCAAGGTTTGTATACTTGTGAGCTGCTAACACTATTTGTGCGGCTAAGAGGAATAATTATGCCTCTACTAGAAGAAAATCAAACCTATCAAATATCTGAAATAACTAGGGTTGGTAAAAATGCCTACTTAAAATAAAATTGAATACAACTAGTTAAGTTGGATCCTATTATGGAGTTTCAAATTTATGTGAATAAAATCAGATGAAAGATTCTATCTAATTCAAATATAGATAATTAAAACTTTGTCAACCTAATGCAAGTAACTACAATCTCGAAATAAAAATAACCAAGCTCTCGAAAAAGGAATAAGCTTATCTATGACTTGGTACTTTGATAATAAAAAAATTCCAAGATAGAGATGAGCTGTTAATATAACAAGTCATGATATATATATATATATATATATATATGTTTAAGTGAATTGCTTCATAATGATTTCAGACTCAAAACAACAAAGGATTTTGTTTGAACCAGAGGCCCATAAATGATAAAATATTACTAATATTATATTAACTCTAAGGTCTATATTCAACAATACTTTGTTCTATAAAATAAAATGTACCAAGAATAAAGAAAATATTAAACTTGTCACACAAAAGAGATCTACACATATATACCTTTTACATAGATTTTAATAGTCCAAAATGCTTCCAAAAAAAAAAAGAAAGAAGGTTTTTTTTATGTTCTCTATATGCTGAGCTAAAGGCACCATATGCTGAGATCTAGTTATCTTCAGATTTCTTAAATAGGAACAATAAATCAACGTTTGTTTCTAGCATGTAACAAAGACTGAGTAGTGTGCGAAATGGTTATATGTGAATACAATCCATTTCTAAAAATGATTGATTATCTATCTTGGTCTAATCTTCTTAAAGTCTCCTACATATATTATGAAACTTTGAAATCTCTTCAGATTCAAGATATATTCTCTATTTATACTATCTTCCTACTAAAACTTGAACTACCTTTTACTAAAATGAAATGGAAATTAAAATTCACAAACTATTGTGACTCCCATGTAATTTCTAAGAACATCTGCTTCCTACAACTATTTCATGAAAATACCTTTTTACTGATCAAATGCAAAACTCCAAATTCCATTCAAAAGAAAAGCTATGGTAAACTAAGGCACTCTGCAAATCATAAACCAACAAAGGCCTTCGAGATTGCACCTACATATATCCATAAAATCACATATTAATACTAGAAAATGAATGTACAGAAATAAAGGTTTTTACAATGATGTGAAAACAAAGTCTATTAACGAATAAGAAATGCACAAACGGTGGTTGAAGGTGGGCCCCCCTCCAAACGCTGCTAAACCAGAAGTTAAAAACTTAGATAAACGTAGAACCAGATAGATTGTATATTGAGTCAAAGTTTTTACAACATCTCCATATGGATATCCCATGACGAGTCCTACAACATATATATTTATAGGTTGTATCGTGGGTCGACCACTGAAAGGGTCGACCTTCCAAAAATAGTTACCATAAACTATAAAATGAACAGATGGCAGTCCAGGACTTGCAAAAAACAAATAGGCATGAAAATCACTGTAACCTAACCCTCATTTCCAACCACAAGTCTTCATACTGTTCACAATTAGGGCCGCAACTCGTGGAGCGTTTAGAGCAACAACTAGTAACTAATAACCTTCATGAGACAGCAAAGCAAAAACCCATAAATGAGATTCAACCAGATATTCCACCATTTGAACCATCGTTCCTCTCTTCTGCTGGTGCCGGATTAGGTTCCGGATCGACCACAAGAGAGAGTAAGAGCTAATAAATCTGCGTACTAGACAAGGAATCTATGCCAAGTAATTATTTGTTAGATATGACTTTTTGAAATCCTTAAAAAGTGAATGAAATAGATAAGATAATAGTAAAAAATTACCTTATCAAAGGATTCATAGAGTATTCTTCAAAGTATATATAGATGAAGCCGAAATGGATGATTAAGACATAGAAAACTTGATCAAAATGTTTCGTTCCCTTAGGTGACTGGACTTGAAAATTTAACCAAGAAATAAACAAAATTGAATGCCATAAACTAATCAAGAAGCAAATGTAGCAGGTGATGTGTTACACGATGCTTTGATTCTTGCATTAGATAGTACTAGTGATTACTGGGTAGTAGGTTCAAGGGCTTCATGCCATGCTCAAGAAATTTCACTCCATAAGAAATTTCTTTATGATTATGATCAAGGTGACTTTGGACATGTTTTATTGGGTGATGATGAACCATGTAAAATTGTTGGAATGGGTAAGGTATGGATAAAGTTAAAGAATGGAGGTGAATGGATGTTGAAATATCTAAGGTCTATTCCTTCTATGAAAAAAATATGATCTCAATAGGGAAGTTGGGAGATGGAAACTACTTATCTACGTTTGGAGTAACGTAGTGGAAGATCACTAAAGGATCACTTGTAATAGAAAAAGGAGATAGGATAGGTACGATGTATTTATGTCCCCATAATACTAATTATTCCATCTCTGTAGCTTCCAAAGAAAGAAATACAACATTGTGGCATCATAGGCTTGGCCACATGAATGAGAAGGGGATGTAGATTCTCCACTCAAGGAAGTTGCTTCCAAATCTGAAGCAGGTAAGTTTGGAATTATGTGAGAACTGTGTTTATGGAAAACAGAAGAGAGCCATATTTCTTAGAGTTGGGAAGCAAAAGAAGAGTGAAAAGTTAGAGCTTGTGCATACAGATGTACGGGGATTGGTTCAGGTACAATCTCTTGGTGGCTCTCGTTATTATGTTACCTTAATTGTTGATGCAACTAGAAAAAATTCGGTTTATAGCATTAAAAAAAAATGATGTTTTTGCTACTTTTAATAAATGGAAAGCTTTGGTTGAGAACGAGACAAGAAAAATATTGAAGTATCTCAGATCTAATAATGGAGGTGAATACTGCGGCAAGGAGTTTGATAGTTATTGTTCATATCATGGGATTCATAGAGAGAAGATAGTCTCAAGAACACCACAAGAAAATGGTGTCAGAAAGGATGAACATAAAACCATGGAGCGTGCAAGGTGTATGAGATTGCATGCAGGGTTGCCCTTACAGTTTTGGGAATATGATATAGATACCGTTGTTTACTTAATAAATTGAGGGCCTTCAAGTGATTTGGATGGTGGGATTTTAGAGAAAGCATGGACATGTAAAAATGTAAACTATTCATTTATGAGAAATTTTGGTTGTGAAGGATTTGTCCATATTGATAAAGAAAATAGAACAAAGCTTGAGGCTAAATCCAAGAAATGTACCTTTATTGGATACAAGGTTGATGATTTTGGTTATCGCTTATGGGATTATGAAAATAAAAAAAATCATTAGGAGTAGGGATGTGGTATTCAATGAAAAGGTCATGTATAAAGATTAGTTGCAGGGAAAGAAACAGGAAGAGGAAAACACAGAGTACACGATGCTTGATGAAATCAAAGAAAATGAAGTTCCAAAGGTGCCGGAAAATCAAGAACAACATGTACCTCAAACTCCTGCAAGTGTTAGAAGATATACCAGGTCAAGTAGACCCCCTAAATGATACTCTCCTTCACTGTATTATTTATGGATGACCGACTCTGGTGAACCAGAATGTTATGAAGAAGCAACACAGGTGGAAACTAGAAAGAAGTGGGAGCAAGGCATGAATGAGGTGATGGACTCATTGGTAAGAAACCAGAATTGGGATTTGGTTTAGTTTCCTGCAGGTAAAAGAGCATTGCAAAATAAATGGGTTTATAGGTTGAAGGAAGAAGATGGAGGAAAGAAGTGGCGGTACAAGGCCATACTTATTGTAAAGGGGTTTGCACAAAAGAAAAGTATATATTTTGATGAAATATTTTCTCATGTTGTTAAAATTACTTCAATTAGAACTATTTTAAGTCTAGTGGCGGTAGAAGATTTGCATATTGAACAGTTAGATGTAAAACAACATTTCTCCATGGGGATTTGGAGGAAGAGATTTATATGCAGTAACCACAGGGGTATGATATCAAAGGGAAGAAGAATTTAGTATGCAGGTTGAAGAAGAGATTGTATGGCCTGAAGCAAGCTCCACGGCGGTGGTATTTAAAATTTGACAGGTTTATGACAGAACAAGGTTATAGTAGATGCCATTTTGACCACTATGTTTATTTCAAGAGGTTAGATAATGGAAGATATATTATCTTGTTATTTTATGTGGATGAAATGATTGTTGCAGGGTCTAACATGCATGATATAAATGTGATGTTGACACAACGACTGCTGATAGGGGTTCACTTCGCACTGTCATCAACAACCCATCAATCGAACTCCCTTACGCACCGGCCCAAAAAGGTTTTAACCTTTCCAAAAACACTCGTAGAGCGAGTGAAGTCTCACCCGAGATGCACAAGGGGGCTGCAGGAACCAAGTTTCTGCAGTGGAGTTGAGGACACGCATCAAACACAATTTGAAACCGTAGAAACCAGAGATTATATCTTTCGCATTATGCTAATATTTCATCATTCACATATTCATTAATCGTAGAAACAACACATAACAGACATTCTCATCAACATGATCTAACTACTCATTGGCATAAACAACAAAAAAATCTCATCAGACATTCGCATTCATCATTTATCAGAAATAAAGACAACGATAGAACAATAATCGAACATCCTCATGCATTGATTAAAACCTACGGAATGACCTTCGTAGAAACAGTCAATACATCATATTGTGGATACAAAACAGATCAACAACTGAATCAAAACTCAAAAGGTCGATAGCTTTATTCATCACCGCATCTTTCATTCCCTTAGGATTATAATCATACTCCTATTTATACAAAACTAAGTGGTTACAAAATGGTCCACATGACCCCTATCTAACAACCTAACTACTTCTGCGCTTCCGCATTCTCCGTAAATGACTCTTTCTTTCGCGGATTATCCCTTTTGTAGCTGTCGGCTTCCGCACTTTTTGTGAACTAATCCCGTGCCAACATGCCCCCAACACAAACTTGTGGCTCGCCCTCGAGCCACCTTAGCTGGACACCACCAGCGCTGGTCTCGTCTGTCACTGTGGAAAACTTCTAAAGCTATTCTTGACGTATGGAGCTCACTGTCATGTGCTTCTTGAACTCATCCTCCATTCTCTTGAAACCTTGATCATCTACCTTGAACTCATCCTCCAGTATCTTGAAACCTTGATCATATATCCCTGTTGCGCATGTTCAAGCGCTTCAAGCTTGCGGCAACCTCGGGACAAGTTCGTTGTTGTTTCCAAATTGTGAAACAGGCCAGTTGCTCTAGCACATCTGTTTCGCACATTTGACCATCCACTGCTGGAGCCAGCGGGCCTCCGCCCCTAGTGTTCTAATGGTCGGGGAAACCCCGTACCTTCTAACTAATACCGCACTCTTAGACATCTCGGGTGATACCTCATCTCTGCTCCGCCCAAGTGTCTGCATTGCTTCCTTCGCTAGTTGTTCATGCACGGTGGTCGTTCTTGTTCTTAGCGCACCTAGAGTGCTCCCGCTCGAAATGAAGTGCACCATTGCAACTATCTCACTTCCCTTTTCCACAGCGTCCTTGGGCTTGCTCACCCAACTGCCTAACTCTCTGCATCAAGCTTACTAAATCGCATCATACAACCCTGTCATTTTCCTCCTTAGACTCTCTCCACTTCGACTTGCATTCTGCAATCCTTACACTGGTATTTATGCTTTCATCTTGACACTTGCTCATCATTTGCAAAATCTTATCCACAACTCGCCAAATCTGTCATCATCCTTCTCCGTCGTCTTCCAGTGATGTCGATCTGCAGTGAACAGACTCGGATTTGACTCCCCCGTGCTCAAATGTGCGAAGTATCGATGAGCGACCTAGCTGACCATGCTTCCCATGTGCTTTCCACTTTTAGTCATCGTTGTTTTTTTTTAATTCTGTTTCTCAACTGCTATGCGCCTGATCATGGTGATAGGGTTTCAACCAATTCCCGTTTACTAACTTTGGCAGCAGCCTTCCATCTAAGCTCTTCAACTGTACCACACCTCCGTCAGTAACAAAATCTATGATGTAGGGACCTAACCAATGCATTTGTAACTTACTCAGGTACTTAGCAAACTTGCTGTCATATAGCAGAACGGTATCCCCACGCTGAAAGTGCTTTTATTTAACGTGGCGATCATGCCAAGCCTTCTGTAGATCATTTTCCACCTTCTGATGAAAGCTTGCAATGAACCAATCCTCATCGAGCTGTACCAGTTGTGCCAATCGTTCCTTCAATGCTCCATCATTGCTCATGCCTGTGACAACTGCAATCCGTAGACTGGGGACGAACTAATCTCGTGCCAACATGTGCTCAAAAAGAAATTAGCTAATTCATTTGCGATGAAGGATTTGGGTGCTGCAAAGCAAATCCTTCGTATGCAAATAACAAGAGACATGAAAAATCAGAAATTGACATTGTCTCACGGTGAGTACATAGAAAAGGTGTTGGGTTTAGAATGCAGGATGCAAAACCAATTAATACACCTTTGTCCATCCATTCCAAACTAAGTAAGGATATGTGTCCCAAGAAATGGGGGGATATAAAATACATGTCCAAGGTTCCCTATTCATCAGTAGTTGGTATTTTTATGTATGCGATGGTGTGCACAAGAAAAAATATTTCACATGCAGTGGGAGTTGTGAGGAGGTATATGAACAATCCACGAAAAGAACATTTGAAGGCAATAAAGTGGATTCTCAAGTATTTGAGAATTATTACTACTCATGCATTATGTTTTGGAGGTTCAAAAACTGATCTATATGGATATGTTGATGCAAATATGGTAGGTGATAAAGATAGCAGGAGAAGCACCACAACGTATGTCTTTACTGTAGGTGGAACAATAGTAAGTTGGATTTCAAATCTGCAAAAGGTTGTTGCACTTTAAACAATGGAAGGAGAGTATGTTGTTGCTACAGAGGCTAGTAAAGAGATGATTTGGATATAGAGGTTCATGGAGGAATTGGGTAAGAAGTAATAGAATAACAGGTTGTGCAGTGACATCCAAAGCATCATTCATTAGCAAAGAACTCATCTTTCCATTCTAAGACTAAATGTATACAACTCAAGTACCATTTCATACGATATGTTCTAGAATATGAATTGTTGAAGTTGGAAAAGATACACACTAGACAAAATCCCGTACACATGTTGACAAAGGTAGTAACCAGAGAGAAACCGAATTCCTGCTCAGTTTTACTTGGCCTTCAAGCATGAAGGTAAAGATGAGAAATTTTCCAGGTCCAAAGTTTGGAGCATAGTACAACATATGCAATAGTGGTGGAGTTGTTGTGATCAGTCTCCAAGTGGGGGATTCTTGGTTTTGGAGCCTGATATTCCTGATTTAGAGGTCTTGTTTGAGCCATGTTTGGATCCCAGACCATGGCAGGGGGTGTGGGGGGGCTTCCCCCCCACTATAGTTTCCATGTGGGGTCCCAAGGGGTGTGACGATTGATTTAGGAGGACCCCCCCAGTGGGTGTTAGGGGGTAGTGCCCCCATAGAGAAAATTTCAAAAAAAATGCCTTGTAAAATGTTGTAATTTAATAGTCATGAATTGGTCAATAATGGGTAATTTATGGGCCCATGGTATTGGATATCCTGTGGTATTTTACCATGTTAATACCTCTTTGAAAGGAAGGCATTGTAATACAATTGTGTTTCTGTGAGAGAGACTGTGAGAGAGTGAAGAGGAAGTTGTAGCGAATGTGCTACAGGTTGTATCCCTTCATTTGTTGAATAGATTAATAAAAGGACTAAAAATTTCTCTATGGACATAGCCCAAATTGGGTGAACCACATATATTGGTGTCTCTCTTGTATTGTGCTTATGTGTTTTATTTTTGCATCTTATTTTATGCTATTGTTCTGTGATCCTATTTTTCTAACATAGCTCCACATGTGTGAGAAATGAGAGCTTGTGTGGAATCCACTTGATACCATGGTGGTCAATTGGATGGGTTAAATTGCGGGAGGCCCAATTTCCCAATTTCCTCATACAAACTCTAATTGAGGCGATTCTTGCACCGTTGGAAAGGTCTCAGAGTGTAGAATAGCGTCAAGGGGAAAGGTATAAGTAATAATTATTTTAGCACACAAATTATCATTTAATCCCTCAAATAAGATTTAGAAGGTTCTGGAACCCAAATCTACAAAGTGAGACTTGCCCCTAAAATGGGCCTTGCAAGCCAATTCATCCAATCTTTCCACCCAAAAATCACCAAAATAGATGAACAATTATCTATTGATTCATTTTAGATCAATAAACACAAATGAGAAATTGAAATCATTTTATTATTAAATGAATTGATTTCACTTGGCATTTTAAGAAGACAAACCTTGTGAAGTCTAAAAACAAGATAAAAAGTGTATTTTATATGGTGTTACCATATCTAATATTGTCCTTTTGTTTCAACTAAAAAAAAATTCATTTCCAAACATATGCTATTTCAATCTCAATGTTATTTTGGATTAATTTTTTAAAGAAGGGACGATATATTTCCAAACATGTAAAACACTAGACAATTAACTATAAAAGTTTTGATGCCATGAACTAAAAAAAATGCTACAAAGCAAGATCCAAACACAACTAGGAAACCATCATGTTGATTGTCTCTAAGACATAGCCATTACCACTTTAAAGGAACCGTAAAAGGAATAGTTACAGGTCACAAACAACCACCACCATTAAATACAGAGAAATGCACAAAGGCTCTTAGAGTGACAATTTCACAAAGAAAATATGGATGAGCACAAAATACCCTTAAAAAAAACCATTTTAATACCAATATTCATTCATGGCGGTTAGATATGAACCAAGGAGGAGATTAGGTCTCCTATCATTCACACTAGAACTAAATTTAATAGTCCAAATAGTTGGTAAAATCAATCATGTACCCTTATGTTTAAGTGAGTATGTTAGGGTTACATGTAAAAATATGGCATGCTACCGGTAGACAATCATTGACTTAGATATCTAATTACAAATCAAAACAAGACATTTTGAAATAAATCAACCTTCATAATCACAAAATTTGAAGTGCATTTTAAGAACTAAGAAACAACCACCACAAGACAAAAAAAATACATGAGCTTTCAATAATTAGATTCTTTGGAGAAACCCTAAGGACCTGAAACACTCTAAAAAATATTTAAAAGCTCTGCAATTTCCAGAAAGAATTGTGAGGTTGGGGATGGATAAATTTTTTTCAATTGAGGCGAGGAAATAATCACATCCAAAACCTTAGATAAAACTCAAACAAAGCTACTCACATTTTGTGACAAACATAAGCTTTCAATTTATTTATTAGTGAAAATAACTTGATACATTTAAGGTAAATTACAACCAAGCTCCACAATTAAGAATATGCCATGAAAATCATCCATCAACCCATGAAATTCACACCATAAACCCATTCAATTCACACCATAAACCCATTCAATTCATGCCATAAGCATTGCAGAAAAATGTGCATAGAACCCATCGAACAAAATGGCAGTATCACCCATCACATGCGTTCATTGAGCCCACAACAAACCCATGAAATTTGCACCCATCAAGCAGTTCATACATTGAACCATTAAATTTGCAAACAAAACCCTTACAATCCAGTCCATAAACCCATGACAAAAACATTACAGCCCACATTACTTAAAAACGTGCATAGAACCCATCGAAAAAATGGCAACAGAACCCATCACAATTATTCAAGCCCACCACAACAACCCGCAAAAATATCCCAAGAATCAAATGGGTGTGTTAACAAACACAAACAAATGAAGCTAGTAGGAATGAATCCCTACCAGAGGTTGAATAATCCATTGCATCCTCCGTGAAAATAATGACCGAACCATGCCAAGCACCTCCACTCTAGCCAACCTACAACATGCATGCATTACAAACCATTAATGGGAGGAAAATGACATTCAAACCACGAAACAATATGAATAGGCTAAGGCAAAGGAGGGTTCTCACCTTCGTAAGCATCATCCCACTCTCCACCATCATCGTTTTTCTGTGGAAGGAGTGTTGAAACAAACCGTTACCACCACAGTGCCATAAGGGAACACATAGAGTAGCACCAGAGCTCGCATAACGATTGATAGGACATGCAAATGAACCACATCGAGGTCGCCACCATAAAACCAAGAGAACATTCATCAAATTCAATAAGAGCGGGTTTCAAGTTTCGATCACATGGGAATAGGGGCAAGGGTGTGCCACAACCTGGGGGGGGTGGACGCTCACCCATTGAACCAAATCAAAATTGCAAAGAGGGTTGAGAGGGTTTGGAAGAATGGGAAATTAGGGTCCCAAAACAAGTCAATAGGGGGGATTATTAAACTAGTTACATTCCCATCACGTGAAGACGCCAGGGGCGATGATGTTGTACGCTGCCACGTAGGTGAATTGACATGGCAAGGGGGTACCTTACAAATGGAGTGCACATCCACATTAAGCTACTGATACACATGGGAAAAAATCACCTTGTTAAATTGCTTGCTAATTTCCTTCAAATGAAATTCTAGGTGATGAAGCCCAATATACTAAACTTGTATCTCACCCCTTATCCATTCTATCATTATAGAGGAGTCATTGAACACTTGAAGATGATCAATCCTCTTCTCCAACACCAAATTCAACAAAAAAATAGGCATTTGAATTCCACCAAATTATGTGACTTATAGGGCCTAGAAACACCTTACCTGCAAAATAATGCTCATCTGAAAGGTATAAGAAAAAACCAATGCCACGTCAATGCTCTTTCCCTTGACATGCACTATTGAAAAAACACCAAGAAACTTCCTTATTGATGACCATTTTGTTGATTACCCACTTAGGTCTAACACTCGTAACTTGTTTGTAATTATTGAACAAAGCTAAAAAGTGTGCAAATATCTTAAAATTCAAGGGTAGCTTGCTCACAAGACATATCCCTAGTTCTTGAGATAAGGAAGGGAGCACAAATCCTTTAATCCTGACCGAATAATTTTTTTGAGAATCAAGACACAATTGATCCCCTCGCCCACAAATCCTTCACATTTAACTACTACTCAGTTTCCTTCTAAACCCACTTTGAATTGGAACAATGAATAAAATTATGATCACTTGATTCCACACTACCTCTCCACATCATACATATGCTTGGGCCCTATTTGGTTTGTCATTTAATCTTGACCCACATCAACACCCGACTGTGCAGGACTTGCCAAAGGAAAATTATGCTCTTAGGTGGAGCTACCACCTTCCACAACTTTTTCCACCACCAAATACCTGCCCTACCTTCAACATTAATAAAGGATAGGTATCCTATATTAGATGAATATTAGCCTCCATTATTACTTAAAACCCACACCAAAACATCCTCCTCTCTAAAATGGATATGTTCCTTTCGCAACTCTAAAGCAAAACAATCCTAGCATTGGTCCCGACCACTTAACAAACCTAGATCACAAGCTTGCAACCAACCTTGACTCCAGAGATGAGTAGTATAACGATTGGAAAATATGTCAAGGGTACACAAACCTATTTCTTGGAGATGCTAGGCTAAATCTGTTGGTAGCCAAATATCATGACAACATCCCATAATGGAGTCAACACCCACCCTTATTCTAGAACCCAATCCAACCCTCTAGGATAGATAACGACCAACCATTGGAAATGATAGAGTGAGCATTTTTCATTGACTTAGAACATTTAGAAGTGACTTGTCATGCCTTCTAACTCAATAGATAATCGATTCTACAGATATATACTTGACAATCAATATCCTTCACCACACACTTTCTTTGGTAAAAAATACCCATAGGGATTTGGCCATAAGAACTTGGTTGAAAATAAAAATATTTGTTAACCCCCCCCATAGAGAGATTTTGGGGAAGCGATGGTTTTCCAGCTTGCCAAATGAGATCCTTGATAATCACTCTTACCTTTCCATAGATAATTAGAACATATATGTCGAATCCTGTCAAGAGTTCCTTAAGGAATCCGATCCATCAAATTCCAATAGATAGGAATGGCCTCCAAAACATATTTCATGAGCAACAATCACCATCCAAGAGAGAGCCAATGGTTACACCAACAATTAACCATGTTCTCAATATTGGTGATAAGTGAAGACCATTCAAACTTACCATACTTATTAGGTTTGAGTGTGTACCCCCAATACTTATTGTCGTCTTCGAAATTATGAATTGGGAAATGAAATAATTCATCCAAGAGTTATTTCATTGAAATAACTCATCGGGACAGTAAATATCTAACTTACCAATGTTAATTTCCATGCTTGTTGCTTGATGGAGAGCTTAGTTATATCCTTGTATTTATTTTTTTGTAACTAGGGGAGTTGACAATTGGGGTTAGGCTTGTACTCATGTGACATAGGGTCAATTCTGGTCCACTACCACCATACCCCTAGGCTTACCAACGCTGCCCCACATGTGGCACATAGAGCTTAGTTGAGGTTTGAACCTATGCCATCATAAGGAGTGCCTTAACAGTGCACCCAATTTCCTATTTATATCCTTGTATTTCCTCCCCTCCTTAATTGAATTAAAGCAAAACAAGAAAATATCATCAACAAACAAAAAGCATGTCAATAACTTACGACCACCAAAATAAACCCCATGAATTTGCCTCCTACCCCTGACTGCATGAATAACACGAGTTAACCCTTCCACGACTAAAAGAAAAAGGTGAAGGGAAAGTAGGCACCCTTGACAGAGACCACACTATGACTTAACAAATCTAGAATATGATCCATTTATCAACATTCCAAAAGATGACGAGGTTACACATCTCATAATCCACCGAACAGTATCTAGACTAAACCCCACGTGAAGCAGGAGAAGCCTCACATATAGCCATGAGACATGATCATTGGATTTTGACAAGTCTAATTTGAAAACTATTGTAGGGATGTGTTTTACTTTAAAAGAGTGCATACCCTCCTATTTTGTGCCACTAGCCTCATGAATAAGCCTCCCCTTGAGAAATATGAACTGTTTCGCTGAGATCACCCATGAGAGTAAAGGATTAAGGAAACTACTATCACCTTTGAAATAACTTTATAGATTCCATTACACAACTATATTGGTATAAAATATTCAAAGGACAATGAAAGATCAATGTTGACAATTAATGCCAAAAAGTTGGTGTTGAGGCAGTTGGGCATATGGCCTGATATTCGAACTTCTTCCACCACCTTCAACAAATCATGACCAATAAGGTCAAAAAAATCTACAAAGAATTATACTGTTTGACCATTCTGGCCTAGACTCTTATCCCATTGAAAATAATAGATAATTTCTCAGATTTATTATAAATTTATAGATAAAATGTAATGACCCTTTTTTGAAATTTTATTAAAATGCCCAATTTTCCACTTTTTCCCCAATTTCGACCTTTGACTAGTTTTGATGTCTAGGTCTCCAAATTAACCCAAATACTCCCAAATATTCTGTAAGGGTATATGAATGATAATGAGACTTTGATATGAGGTTCATTGATGATTTATAACCCTCCAAATACTTCTACAAACTTGTTTAATATTTTGGTCAATGTATGGAATTTAACTAGCAATTTGTGGATCAAATCCCCCCAAGGTAGGAACTGAAAAATGGCTCTCCAAATGCATCCAAACCCATTCGAAATTAATAATAGAGGTAGGGGATGTCTGAGGTACATTAATAAGGTCTCATATGCACCATTAATAAATTATTAGGTCTGTTCTAACCTCCTCCCCAACAACAGCAAAAACCACTAATTCGACCCTTGGGGAAATGACACCAAATCTCTTCCAAATGCAAATAAACTGAGTAAAATGACTTGAAATGCTTAAGTGATGAACATGAAACTTGTAATAATCATTAATGGCTATCCATTCATCATAAATATATCAGATAAACATTCTTTCATTTGAAATTATCAGCATTACAATGGTATACATCAATGTAGTGGGGAATGGTCATTGTTTGCTCATTAATCAACATTTTTACATACAACCACTTAGTATTTCGAACTGAGACTTTCTGAAGAGGAATAAAAGAGTATATAAATATTATTACAATCATGAGGATCTCTCCCATTGAGTACAATATCTCACCCAAAGTGCAATCCCTCAAGGAGTATTGATATGCCATCAAAACTGGAAATGGTTGAGAGAAAGTGCTGCACTAAAAAAAACCACGAGCTTCCCTGTAGCTGATACATGCAAATACAAACTCCATTAAAGCTCCATGAAATACCTGAGTGGCCTCTCCAAACACCAACTTGGATGGGAATATTTCACCCTCGAAATTGGCTAAGGCAAGAAACTAGTCATCCACTAGCTCTCTCTTCACAAAAGCAATTTTTCTCAAATGATCAAAATCCCTTCTCTTGGTTTATTCCTATATTTTATAAAAATCCTTAGCCTTCTAAGGTTCCCAATCCATCCATAGAATCAATCCAATTCGAATTAGGGTAAGGGCTCAAGATTTGCCATGTGTCCTACCTTTCCTAGCCTTCCACCTTCCACCAATTTGAGCGGGGGTCTCTTTGGCTTCTCCAACTCCCATGAGCGCCCTCTTGGAGCCTATTTTTGTGGCTGACTTGTCATAATGGTCAGATGTCATAGGTCAGATATGCAATTTGTCATAGATGTCATAGATGCTCCATCATTATTGTCATAGGGGCTAGGGAATCTAGCCCAAGTGTCCACAAGCTTCCAATTTGACTCTTCCTCTTCCATGGAGGTTACCAATCCATCCCAATTCGACCTAAGATGCTCAATGCCATGTGTATGACTTACCAAATAACCCAGGAATGTTCACCTTCTCATGAATTCAAATTGACAAGAGAGAGATGCCATGTGTCCTTGAAAAATCAAGCTAGTGTGGGTCCCACATCCTCCATATGTCTTTAAAACCACTTGCCACCTAGAATTTCACTTGAATTTATTTATTAAACCTATTTATTAAATACTTGAACCCTTCTAATGTCTAAACATCATTTATTAGCTTCCTTATTACAATTCCACATAGGCCCATCCAACCTAGGAAACTAGTAGGATTGATGGGATTGTCTTACTATGAAATTATTTGAATGGGGACATTACAGAAAAAGAGATACACATTTTCATCCTCGTCTACCAACCTTGGAAAAAGTGCCAAAAGTTTCAAGACCCCCCTCAAATTAAATCTAATTGGCTCCTTGAACAAATTATTAAAATGACTTACCCCCATACAAGGGAGATCATGAAACCCTTGGAATGGCTGCCCCTCCCTATCTTGTAACTCCCAAATGAAGTTTGAACACCTTTGTTGCTTGGTGAAATTCTGAAAATATTTGGTGTTTTGGTCACCTATAACTATCTAGAGATCCCATCTCTTCAAACTCCATTCATTATCTCGATCCCTAAGCAGCTTGACCCTCATCTTCTCCAAAACCAATAATTGATTATAATTGTTTCACGATCCCTTTCATCAACAAAACTCTCCTAATGAACCAAAAAAGAGTCAAATCTAGTGCTCCCCATCTAAATCAATTCATCTCTTTTACGATGTTGCTTCCATCCCCACGTATCCAACCCATCAATATTAATACTCATAAATACAACACATTACACCTATCTATTGAGGTTGTTCTCAATTCTAAATACATATCCAATATAATACATGACACATATGCATATGTCACAAATTACATCGATATCTTATATAATACACACATAAATAACAAGGGGCTACATTTAGCTAAGCAGAGGAATATTTTGTATCCAAATGAGGTGCGGGGTTGGGGTCTTAAGGATATTCACATATTTGGGAAGGCTTGACTGCAAAGTCTCTATGGAATTCCATATCCAAAGAGATTTTAAGGAGTAGAATACTCAAGGTCAAGTGTATTGCTCCTTCCACAACTCTGGAGTGGATCAGATCTGAAAGGAAGATTTTACAACATGCTCCCATTCAATGCAATGAATTGACATTAGCATTCCCTATTCTGTGTAATTATTTATATTAGAAAGTCAGGGATGGTTCCCAAGTTCGTGTTGGAATCGATGTTATTATGGGACGTGGGAGGAAAATTTCCTTACCAAATGAATGCAATCATCACCTTCAACTTATTGGTAGGTGTACATTGAATTTGATAGGGAATCCTCAGACTACTATGATGAGGCATCAAGGTTGGATGATTGCTCGCAATCTGGGTTTTATAGATGTTCGGTTATATGTGTGGGAGTCATTTGTTGCCGAGCTATCAAAGACACACATTTTACTTCAACCATCTCCTCACAAACTAGTATGGGCATTCAATAAGTTAGGAGGCCCTTATTCTTTTAATCTGGGATATCTTTCTATGTGTGGTGAATATAATGAGGAGAACATGTGGTTGTGGAATAAATTGTGATGCATATGGGCTTCATCAAAGGGTACTCGATTTATGTCGTTGGTATTGTATAATAAGGTGTTGATATGGGAAGTCATTCATAAGCATAATACTTTGGGTCTTGGTATTTGTATTTTGTGCATAAATAATAATGAATATACTTCAAATTTATTCCTCCATTTCATATACTTTAGTCAAGTTTGGACCGAGGTCGAAAGGATGGTGGGTAAGAAAAATTTATGGAGTAAATGATTGATTTTTGGACTTGTTTATGATCAGAGAACTAAAGTGCTTCAAGCCTTTATCATTGATTTTGATATAGAGCATTTGGTTGGCACATAATTCTCAATTATTTGTGATTTTTTCTTACCTTGATTTCAAATTGTTGCTTAGGTAATGGGCACTATCTAGGTTTACAAGATCTCCCCTAAGATAAAGGTAGCATGCTATCTAGATCCCCCTCAAATCAATCGAGAGATAGCCTAGCGTTATTTTTATGGTGCATGTCAAGGTCGGATAACAAATTACCAAGCCCAAAATGTACCATAAATAAGAAAAAACGTGAATATTCCAGGAATCTTTCGTATTTTGGGCATAACTTTTCTCTCGTAACTCGTAATTGGGAGAACGTTGGACCGTTGGAAAGCTCTTCAAATTCTATACAACTTTCATGTTTTGAGTTTTGTCTGATTCCGTCCCGTTTGTCCGGGGCGGGCATTTTAGTAAAAAAACATCTTTCAAAATATGCTTTTCTAAAAACATCTTTTGAAAGATGCTTTTTTACTAAACTGCCCACCCTGGACAAAATGTACGGAATCAGACAAAACTCAAAACATGAAAGTTGTAGATAATTTCAAGAGATTTCCAACGGTCCAAAGTTCTCCCAATTCCGAGTAATGAACGAAAAGTGATGCCCAAAATACGAAATATTCCTGGAATATTCACATTTTTTCTTAAATAGGATACATCTTAGTGTTGGGTAGAATGAGTCGATATGTGATTTGTGGCATTGGTTTTCTCCTATATATGATAGCTTCTCATCATGTTTCTTTTAAAGCGGGTCTGGGAAAGGCTACCAACAATCTTGGTAAATTTAGAACTATATTTTATGCTCTAAAAATGGCTTTCGAAAGAGGGATAACTCGATTGCAAGTTTTTTGAGACTCTCTCTTGGTCATAAATTGGATGATAAAATTTGTGTAGGTGAATTTAATATTGCTTTATTGCCTCTAGATCAACAAACACAGGATATCTCTTCTCAATTTCATCATATCTATTTCACCCATATTTTTTTGGAAGATGAATGACAAAGCTGATTTGCTTTCCAAAGAAGGATTACAATTGACTGAAAATCAATCATCTTGGGATGAGGAAGTTGAAGGAAATTTAGTGGCTTCTAGTTAAGGGGCTCTTACTGATTTTTAATTGGTTTTAATGGTGTTTTTGATTGCATAGATAGATTTTTGAGACACTAGCTCTAAGCTCATAGATGTTATGATAGACATGATTGAGGCTCCTTTTGTCTATCAAAATATTTGATGAATATTTTTTGTCGCTCTAACAAATGTTTTTAATTCTATTTTTATACTAGTGCCAAAGACACTCAAAGATTGTACTTCTATTCATATCAAATAAAAAATATGTTCTTTTTCTATAAAAAAAATTACACACATAAATAATATCGATATTTATTACAAATATAATATAATTTATATTAATACTCATATATGACATACTACACCTACAACTATTTATTTATTGATGTTTTTTCTCAATATTAAATACATACCCAATACATGACACATAAATATATAGCACACATTACAACCCTCCCTTATATTTAGTACACCTAGCACCATAATACAAAACACCGAGCACCATATTGTTCAAAATCTTAGAACTCATCTCCTTCGTTACAGAACTAGAAATAGTAGAAAAAGCTTCTGCAAACGTGTCTCTTGTGCCACAGATATAATAAGCCATGATGTTACTGGTTCAAACTCCGCACACTCGTATAATAATAAACCCCACTATGCTTCAGTCCTGTACACTGAATGTCTTTAAATTACCCACTTTTGAGAAAGGTTAGATCATGGAAATAACTGGAAACGTTGTTGATGGCATGAGTCTCGAACATCAACAATAAATTAAGCAATAAATAACTCTATCTCCAGCCTGCACATACTCAGATGAAGTAGGACGGTTCAATCCACGAAAAACCACGTAAAAATTGTATCAAATTACCAATTCCTAATCTCACTCAAATGGTAGATTGATTCTGTTTTTTAGCTCTGGATACACACCGTAGAATTCACAGATAGAAAATGCTGAACACAAGGTCACAGGTTCGTGCCTCAGAACCCAACAAAAAACATTTCTATACAAAAGGAAAATTCAAATTTTCTAATCACTGCAACTCGATCGTTGGATATATATTAAATTCCTGTTATTGAGGGGTAGTATTGTACACAACGCTGTCCATGAAATCCCCGCCTACCTATAAATAGCACAACTTCCTCTGTCGGTTGTATCGTTAAGACCTTGACTTCGTATACGAAGAAATAGTGAATTGAATTTCTAGTGAATTCAAAGTGAATAACAAGAGAGAATTGTAATAGAAAAGGCGCCTGGGTTTGAACCCGTGTCCTTTGACTAAAATTGTGATTTTAATTAGGCATCCCCTTCCCCTCACCGCATTGTTCACGTGCCACAAACCTTGTTCTCATCCAATAGTCTGAGCTCAACCCATTACATGTTTGAATAAGAAAATCAAATCATCCTTTGAATTACCACACTGACTTTTTATTGCAAGTCTAAGATGACATGGCTTAACGAGACTTGTTCAAAGAAGACAAATCGGTAGACTTAATAAAATAATCATATTGGGTTATAAAATAAAAAATTTAAATAATTTTTCAAAGGTTTGAAAGTGCATAGTTTTTGACCAAATGTATTCTAAGACCACATTCCTTTTCTTTCTGTGCTTGGGGATTTTAATTTTAAAATAGATAATGTCACACAAAGCATATTAAAGATCTCCCTTAAATTTTTATTTTGATGGTTACTCTTTTCATTTCAGTCAGAGGAGGAATTTTCAATAGTGTGCCGCTTTTTATTAATTGTGCTTTCGATGCCATATCCTGTGTTTAGTTTTGTTTATGGAAAAGAAGGTTCACGGTAATTTGTAGGAGGCATTTTCAATAGTGCTTTGCATCTTATCAGTTGTTTCTTAGATGTCATCTAGTGCATGCTTTAATTGGTAGGGAATTAGATGTATTTCAACTTTCGCTCTTGTTTAATATACATAAATTTACATAATTATACATAATACATAGTAATCTTTCTCTATATAACTTAAATCATTATATTAATAGTTTTTTAAAAGCTTTATCAACAATATTACTTTCCACATAATACATGGGTCTCTCTCTGTATAACTTAAATCACTATATTAATCGTTTTCTACAAGTTTGTTTATTTTAATATTTTTTTTAAAGTTTTATCAACTATATTACTTTAAACAACTATATTACTTTAAACAAATAAGTGGAAAAAAATGAAAAAATGGTTTGTCCCAAGAAAAACTAGATTAGAGATAAAAAGATTTTTTATCTTAGATGTTCTGACAAACTTAGAGCGTGTTATACCTAAAAGTAAAAGAGCTGGTATCACTATACATAGCTATCCTTATGACTGTAAATACCTACTAAACTTGGACTATACATGAGATAACTAGAAAACAAAAGACTAAAACCCAAACAACAAAAGTTCTATATTTTCATCATTAGAAATAGAGATGTAAGGCACCTCCTTTCCATGAGAGGACTCTAGGGCTATAGCCATATTTGAAGCAGGAACCGAAGAAGAACCAGGAGTTTACAAATCCATCCTAGTGGTAGGTTTGTAGATATTATTTTTTCTATTCATCACCTTCCTGATCTAGGCTTGTATTTTATCCATTTGTAGCAATAGTTCATCCATTTCCTCCTAACTTCCGGGCATAACTTTTCCTAACAATGAATTGATTTTCCAATAGAAAGTACGATTTTTGTAATATTTGGTTTCCCTGGACATGGTGTGGCCTGTATCTTTAAACCAAGGATTCATTTCTTCTATAATTTGTTCAACATTGATCCCTTCCTTTTTAGACTTCAGCCATATTTTTCTTTGGAAAGCTTGTTTCTAAGTCATCCAAAGCCCTGCTCTAGATAGACATTTCATGCCTCCACCACATCCTGTTGAATGTGTGTTTGAGTAACCTACCTGCGCCCACTTTGGGTTCGATTCCCTCTACCTCGACTTGCCACATCCACCAAGAGTGTATCCCCCATCGCAAGTGCCTTCACCGAGTTTGGGCTTCAGACCATAACCCAATCCATAGAACAAATAAGCTTACAGAAGAAGAGTCTTCTACAACCACTACAATTAGGTTGGGGATAAATATGACCCACCCTGTTGAAATTCACTTAACCAAAACAAAGTTAAGGATGATTTGACATAGTCTACAAGGTTTAGATAATGCTTTTGTATCCCTCTCCCAGTGAGAATGGCAACCCATACTGATGTTAATAGTATTGGTCAATTTTTGAAGCCACCTTCGACCATCAAAATCCATTCCCATGCCATCATAATGTTAATAGAGATGGATTTCACTACCTCTCTATGTCCCAGCAGTCTCTTTCCCATCCCATGGATCACCCCCATTCACATGTGCCCATAAATGGTCATTATTTTCGATAGGGGAAAGGTGTACCTACTCCTTTGTATCTTGTGGTTGTGGGGGTGCCAACTGGTTGGCATTCCTGCCGCCATGTTGCATCCTTGCCACCCCATCCGATATTCCTTTGCTTTAACCTTGTAACAAGTAGTTGATATTAATTATTTTGATTTTCCAAATTTCGTAAATTATTTTGATTTTCCAAATTTCATATATTGTTTTAGTTTACACAACTAATTTTTCCATTGCTAACAAATTAATGAGTCTTCCACTTACTAGTTAATATTAATTTCAGCAATTTTTTCCAATTCCATTCGATTATTTGCTCCACTTTTTGTATTATTTTTCTTTCCTCTCACCCTAAATATAAGTCACATTATTTAAGGCTATCGTTTTGTGTAGATATTATTAATGGAGATGAAATGAAACCAAGTATTTTTGCTTGAAGATACACACAACTAAGAACCTACCCTCCCTATGCCCACTTTGGGTTCAATGCCCTCTACCTCGACCTTCCATATACACCAGGAGTGTATCCCCCATCGCAAGTGACTTCACCGATTTGGGGCTTCAAACCAGAACCCAATCCATAGAAAAAATAAGTTTACAGAAGAAGAGTCTACTAAAACCACCACAATTAGGTTGGGGAGAAATATGACCCACTCTGTCGAAATTTTCTTAACCAAAACAAAGTTAAGGATGATTTGACATAGTCCAAAAGGTTTATATAATGCATCTGTATCCATCTCCCAGTGAGAATGGAAACCTAGACTGTTGTTCATATTCTTGATCAATTTTTGAAGCCACCTTCAACCATCAAAATCCATTCCCATGCCATCATAATGTTAATAGAGATGAATTTCATTACCTCTTGTTGTCCCAGCAGTCTCTCGCCTATCCCATGGATCGCCCCCATTCACATGTGCCCATAAATGGTCATTATTTCCCATAGGGGAAAGGTGTACCAACTCCTTTGTTTCTTGTGGTTGTGAGGTGCCAACTAGTTGGCATGCCTACCACCATGTTGTGTTCTTGCCACCCCATCTGAGATTCCTTTATTTTAATCTTGTAACAACTAGTTGATATTAATTATTTTGATTTTCCAAATTTCATAAATTATTTTGATTTTCCAAATTTCATATATTGTTTTAGTTTACACAACTCATTTGTCCATTGCTAACAAATTAATGAGTCTTCCACTTACTAGTTAATATTAATTTCATCAATTTTAGCCAATTCCATTCGATTATTTGCTCCACTTTTTGTATTATTTTTCTTTCCTCTCACCCTGAATATAAGTCACATTAGTTAAAGCTATCTTTTTGTGTAGATGAGATTAATGGAGATGAAATGAAACCAAGTATTTTGCATGAAGATAAAATTGAAACTCTTGTATTATTACATGAATTGATTTTATTCGACATCTTAACAATATAATCCTTGTGAAATATAAAAACAAGATTAATGATATATTTTATATCAATTATCTTTTTATTTCAACTAAAATAATTATTCATTTAATAACATTAAATTTATTAATAATTAGTATTAATTATTATTTTACATTAAAATTTACCACTAAAATAAATTAATAATACTAACAATAATGTACATAATATATAAATCGACATATTACATACTATTTTGACACATATATACATACTATTCATATCACATAACATACATATATTTATTATGTATATACATATAAATAAATATAATACATATTAACATATATTTATTATTCTGTGCCAAGGCAGGGATATTGTTCGTTGGTTAGTAAAACGGCATTAATTTGCTTTTTTAAACAAAAACTTCACAATGTTTTATAATGTTATGTGCAATTTTATGGTTAAACATAATATTTTGGGGAGCAAATTTTATTGTCAGAATTTAAAAATAAACTAAAATAGTTTGTAAAAATAAAATTTCTAAAAATGCCACATGTTATTGTGACATTAAATATAATTAATGACTTGAAGCATTGGCGGTTATGTATTTAACCTCTGCCAAATGGCCAACGCGGAGTCTCTCGGGGTTTAACCTCTTAAGCTTCCTATGGAAGGTCTGAACCACTAGAGGATCCTCGATCATTGGATTTAGAATAGAAGGAAAAAATACAAGAGAAATACTCATGTAGACCTTATGCCGGCATCCACTCAAGCTTAAAATCATATTGAAGGAATCCTTTTCATCTCGAGGTTTGTGCAGGATCTTTCCATTTAGCTCAGCCACTGTATATTCCACAATAATATTACTCGTAACATCAATTGTTTTGCACAAATCCATCTCCTAAATGGGCATGGATTCATTTTGAACAAATAACTTTCAATCTAATGCAACTTGCAACTACCAAACTTTTATATGAATAGCCATATTGTTTTGATGTGTGACTTATGAGATCAACATTGTAAATCCGTTTGCTCCAAATCTAAACCTTCATCATCTAGGAATCAACACTCCCTCCTACAATAGTAAACCTGAAATGACTGGGAGAGAGACGTAGGAATGATCCAATCATGTGTTTGGCCACCCTTGTGTTACTTGATTGAAATGCAGGCTAGCATCCTTCATTTCTGTCCACGGTCAAAACTTGAAATCCCATATCCTAGAGCATGTCAATTTTATGATAATGAGAATATGATAAACCCGTGACTTCTTTGCCGCATATCACTTGGTATTTCAGATTCTCTTCCTATTATTGTAATATCTTCTTTGAAACTTTGGCTCTTACACATCCAGGGTGAATTTCTAATCATGTTTACATCTGCACTCATAGATGCAAGAGAATGAGAGAGAGTTTGAAAACTCTCTTCTATAAGCATGGTCTGTTTCAAGATAACTTTTGCTACCATCTTTCTTTGATAACAAATAAGGTGAATGTTGCCATAATGAATATAATATCCAAAGAACAACCAAACAAACTTCCCTTTTTACCATTCTTCACCACTCGAAGTGAACCTGTGCTTTCCATCTGAATGTAATCATGTGCAACTAGATCCACCAATTTCTAATTAAATCCACTAAACTCCCTACCCGACAACAACGTCGACCTCCTCTTGGATCTTCTGTTGATTTGTGCTACATCTAGTAAATTTTTAGGAACTATAGGTTTTATCCAATAATGGTGTTCAAAACTTGGATGACTTCAACAATCCCTAGTAGCATCTTTCTGTTGCTTCCAAATTGAAGAAGAACCTGCTCACCTGATACTACACGACGTTTCTTTATAGATCCATATTTTGTAATAGGAAAAATAATTGCCTTTTAGTTTGTATTGTCACCTTCACCTATGCACCTGAATATAATCTCTTCTTCAAAGAGAATCAGGTTAGCCAACTTCCTAGATTTTTCATTGATAAAACCTAATTCCATCCCAGCGACATGTTGAAGTCTAATCTCCACGCCAGCAAAAAACAGTTTCTACTTACTCGAACTCGCACCCCAAATAATAGCCAACCAATGTTCCAATTTCCCGAACTTGTTTATTTGAATAGAAATATCCTCAACTTAAATGTACTCCCTACCTTCAGATGTTGAATCAAGCATACATCAGATAAAACTACGGTACTTAGGTAGATCCTAGAGAAAATTATGATAGACTTGATCTTCTAATTCATTATGCTTTGATTGGTTGTTGCACTTCCAACTCTCCTTGTGATGATCTTGGATGAAATTTTTGCAAGTCTATATAAATCTGGAACTCTGGCCATGCAAAATTATTTAAAATATAATCAAATTCATCATTTTCTAGCCTCGTGAAATCAAGATCATATTGTTTGGACATTTGCTCCAACTCAAACCCAAGTGCGCTAGCTTTAGCAGTGAGAAAATATTTCTTTCTTGACCGTTTATAATTAGTAGTGAGAAAAGCACAATATCTGTGATATCCTTCACCAAAGAACAATGTATGTTTGGGTATTGCTAGACCTTTAGGAGGGGTCATACTAATCAAGGAAAGTATCCTGTAATGGGCATGTGGGTGTGAGAGATGCCCCTCCAATGATATTTTCTTGATTGCCTTCTCACAATTCGATTACATACTCCAATGATTAAATTATCACAATATTATAACAATATATTGAAAGATATATTAAATGCTCCCTCCATTGTGCACTTTTGAACCCAAGAATATATGTAGGTTTGTTTCCCGATATTGTCAAGTATTCATTCTCTTTTCAAAAACTATGGATTGTTGCTCTTACTCATAATAGTTGGTATGGCCGCGTTGCAGGTCATAAAACCATGAAGTCCACAATTGTGATAGGTAAATACAACTCTTCCTCGTATTCAGTATCTCCACACAGTGATTTATTATTGAATTTGTATATTTCTTTACATTATTCTCTTTGGGTCTGGACACATATCACGTTTATATCTATATGATCATCCCACCATAGGTTGCTCCATTGGAGTTTCTTTGATAGTAATAGTCATTATGTTCTTGGCGTATTATCTCAAGATAATAAAACCTCCTAGTAATTGTGAAGAACCTGCAATAATTAATTAATCAAAACACACGAGATAGCAGAAATAACGGAACTCAGAATCACTTTTTATTGATTGCATGCCATTTTGAGGGGGCAACCTCCTTTGAGCAAGCTCAATACAAATAACTTCATGGTGCCTTCATAGGCCTCAACACACAATTATATACTAAGTCTAGGTGACAATACTATGGGTCAAAACCATGGGCCACTACAAACTATGGATCAACAATACTACGGGCGACTTACAAAGCATATGCGCTAAACAGCAATAACACAAACTATGGATCAACAAATACTACGGGACGACTTATAAAGCATACGTGTCAAACAACAATGTACTAACAAAGTAAATAGAAGGGTTGACATGGGTTCCTAACATCCCCTCTCCGGGCCATTAACGCCTTTTGAGTTTCAAGGAGGGTTGCTTGGAACGCTGTAGACGAAGAAGAACCATTTCAGTTGCGTGGAAAGTGCATCAGAATGGTGCTGATCGGTTTGTTGTTTTAGTTGAATTCTTGCCATGTGAAGATTGTCCTGCAGAATGAGAAGAATCTGATTGTGGTTTCGAAGAACCGAGTCAATTTTCTGAACTGGGGAGCTGCTGAGGGTGTATGGAAGAAGAATTGGCGGTGCCTGTCCATAGTCTGCTTCATATGGTGTCCTTTTAGATGTGGTATTGTACCACTGGAGCGCTTCTAGGAAATCCATAGAAATAGTTGTCCAAATCTGTGGAGGGATGTCATGTCCCAAATTTGGAATTGGGTCACAATGGCCTAATCACATTATCCATATTCATTAGAGTTTGTAAAATTGATGTTAAGGGTCAAATAATTGCCAAGGAGGAAAATTACTAGTTTCCTAGGTTTGGGGTGGAAGCTTTGGGATTTGGAATAATGGAGATAATAAATGATGTTTGAACATTAGAATGGAATAAATATTTAATAAAGGACCTAAATAAATATATACAAGTGAAAATCAAAGTGGCATTTGATCATGAAGACACATGGAGGAAGTGGGACCCACATATGGCTAGATTTCTCCACTACATTTGGCCTCATTCTCTCACCAATTCGAATTCAAGGTGAATGGTAACATACTTGGGGGAGTCCAAAAGGTATTATTCATGGCATGACTCATCCAAGGTCGAAATATAGAGGAAGAGTAACTCCCATGGAAGAGGAAGAGGCAATTTGGAGCTAGTGAGACACTTGGGCTAGATTCTCTAGCTCTATGACAACAATGATGAAGATGCTATGACACCTATGACACAAATCAGACCTGAAGGCTGACATATGACATATATGACATGTCAGGGCTAAAAATAGACTCCAAGAGGGCGCTCAAGGGTGTTAGGGCAGCTAAGATGCTTCCACATGTGATTTGGTGGAAGTGGGAGACTAGGAATTGTTGTACAAGTGGCGTTCTTTGGAATCTCTTCCCAACTTGAGTTGGCATGAGTCTCTTGGAAGGAATTCGACCCATGGAGGCCATTAGAACTTTATAAATGTCAATAACAAAGAATGAAAGCAGCTTTTGATCATTTGTAGAATTTGCAATTGCATTTGTGAAGAGGGAGAGCTAGTGGATGACTAGTTTCTTGCCTTAGCCAATTTCGAGGGTGAAAGATTCCCATCCAAGTTGGCAATTGGAAAGGCCATTCAGACCTTTCATTTGGAGATTTAATGGAGTCTTTATTTGCAGGTGTAAGCTACAGGGAAGCTCATGGTTTCTTCTATTGCAGCTCGCTCCTTCAACCATTTCCAGTTTTGATGGCATATTCTTGATCCTTGAGGGAGGGCGTTTTTGGTGAGCTATTGTACTCTTTGGGGGAGCTTCTAATGCCCCATTTATTTTGTAATATGAAGTAAATACTCTGTTCTTCATCTCCAGAAAGTTTCAGGTCGAAATTCCAAGTAGAAATGTATAAATCTCATTTTTAATGGAAGAACAATGCCATTTCCCCACTACCTTGTTGTGAACCAATGTATTGATGATGATTTCGAATGAATGGATGATTCTCTGATATATTTATGATCAATATACTTCCATGGATGTCTTCTACAAGTTTCATGTACTGTACTTGAGCATTTGAAGCATTTTTACTCAGTTTAGTTGTATTGGGAGGTGAAATAGTGCCATTTCCCCAAGGGTCGAATTGGGGATTTTTGCAGTTGAATGGGAGAGGGTGAGAACAGTTGTAATAAACCATTAATGGTGCATATGAGACCTTAATAACATACTTAGCACATTACATACCTCTGTTCATAAATTTTAGTGGGTTTGGAGGCATTTGGGAAGCCATTTTCAGTACTTACCTCAGGGGGATTTGAACCCCAAATTACTAGTAAAATTGCATACTTGGTCCAGAATCTTAAGAGAGTTTACAGAGGTCTTTTGGCGGCCATATTTTATCCCTGAACATCATATTCAATTCCTAATATCATTCATAAACCTTCCTTGAATATTTGAAGGCATTTGGAGTCAATTTGAGACCTAGAGACCAATACTAGTCAAAGGGAAATCACTAGTAAAGTTACCTACATTGACCAGAATTGAAAGAGTATTTGCAGAAGTGTTTTAAAGGTACAAAGGCATCCCTGAAACACATATTTATGTTCTAATATCATTCATATACCTTCTCAGAAGATTTGGGATCATTTGGGGCAAATTTGGGACCTAGAGATCGAAACTAGTCCAAGGTCGAACCAAGGAAAAAAGTGGAAAATTGCAATTTTAATAAAATTCCTAACAAGGGACATTACAGTGGTATCAGAGCATGGTCCTTGCACCTGTGTATTAGGTACATACATTCATGAATAATTGGCAGTCATGTCTTACTATTATGATGAATCCTATGAGTACAATTCTTATGAGGAATATGCAGATGCTTATGAGCAATATGAAGCAGAATGTGAATGGTATGAGGAAGAGGTGCCATCATGCAACACTTCTTACAATTTCAAGAGAAATGAAGATTATTCTTATGAATTTAAATCTGATGAATATGAGTGTGTCACACCAACCAAGGATAATTCTATGAGTGAGTTCCAAAGATGGAGAGCAAAATATAAAACCTTGCCCCAACAATATCAAAAATATCAAGAATATCTTGCTTTTAGCAAAAATACACAAAATGCCATGTCTTTTGAGTACTATGTTGAACATGTTTTTGAAAATAGGCCCAAAAATGAAGATGTGGAGTTAGTGAAGAAAGGTTTATGCCCTTCTTGTAAAAACCCTTGGAGCGAGTATCATATATGTGTGCATGAAATGATGTCCTCCTTGAGGAGAGCTTTTGAGATTTATTCAAGAAGAGATTCCAAATATATTGATCCTAAGGAAAACAAGGGGCAAAATGCATCAGCTTGCTTTAAGGAGCAAAAGGAAGAGACATCACAAGAGCATGAAGAAGATTCTATTGAAAATATGGAAGATCATTTTGAGACACCTTCTAGCTTAGACATGAACCAAATAGCATCTACTGATGGATGCTTAAACTATGAAGGAGTACCTACTGATGGGTGCTCACACCTCTATGTTGGTGACATAGAGATCACTTTTGAAAGTGTTTCTACAAGTACAAGTTTCATTAAGCATGATAATGAAGACCTTGTAGCAGTTGAAGAAGAACCAAGATCAACTTCCCCATCACCACTTGAGCTTCATGAAGTTGGTCCAAGCAAAATTGAAGAAGATGAGGAGGTTCATTTGCAAGAGCCTCATTTTCTTGAAGGGTCCTTAAAGATGAATGAAAATAAGATCCAAGAGTCCCTCAACATTCTCCATGACACTCAAGCATTGGTGTCAAATTCTTGTTGGAGAGCTACTTCATTGGAGGAAACATCCTTCCTTGAAGACATGGAGAAGATTCAAAGAGAAATGTGCCACATCAAAGGTAATTTCATGTCTTTGCTTTTTGATAGAAACCATTTGTTTGAGCTTAATGAATTGTTACATTATGCATACTTGAAGAATAATGAGGATATTCATAAGCTCACAATTCAAAATGAGCAACTTCTTGAAAAGTTGCAAGATACTTGTTTTTCCTCCTATGTTTCAGATTGTCAAATGGTAGATTGTTTGGAGGATTCTCATGACATGGTGGATCATGAGAAATGTGGGAATTTGAATGTGCTTAATGTGTTTGAAGATGAACTTGAAGAGATCCAAACACTTGATGTGGTGGAAGAGGAACTTGAATTGTCTCTTGATGAAGCTTATGCAATTTTTAAAGAAGAGCATGATTCCTCTACATGGGAACCAATCTATGACAAAGGTTTCCCACTTTTGAAGGAGCTGCATGATACTACCCACATGGATCCTTCCCATGATGAAACTTCTGCACTTTTTGATCATTTGGGTGATTTGGTTCATTCTCCTACATCCTACAATTCCATGTTTTGCAACATTAGTCTCAATGAAGTATGGGTGAAAGGGTTCTTTTTGATGGTGCCACATGAGGAGTATGGAACTCCTAGATTTACTTTTTATGATGATATGGTTAGAGCACATTCTTATTCACATTTGCAGCAGCATACTTTGTTACTTTATGACGATGCACATCTACATGGATGCACCTATGATATGCATTTGAGTCACTTGAAGACTCATGGTTTTTCTTGCTCAACACTTGATTCATTTGATGTTGGAGGAACTTCATCCAACACTTGGGTGAATAGATTTATGATTGGAGAACATTTTTGTTGGAAGCCACATACTTTGTTATATCTTTATGATGATGACATTCAGGGATGTATGGGTGAGACTTCTTTGAGTCATTTGAAGTCTCCTTGTTTTTTCTGCTCATTATTTGGTTCAGATTTTAGTGGAGATTCTTCATTCACTTCTTGGATGAAAGAATACATGGCTGAATATTTTGATGCATATCACATCCTTTTGGAGCAGCTTTATAAGACATGGGATCCTCACCTATGTCATTGGAGCAGATTTGATTGGTCACTTGAAGCTTGTATGCACTTGGAAAACGGTGGTCTACTTGCTTGGAGGTATAAGCACTTTCATGATTCTTTGATGAAGCACCTCCTTGATATTAATTTTCATTATGCAGTTATGTACTTTGATGATATATATTTTGTACTCATGATGTTTGGAAGAATGCATACAAAAAAATGGGATCCAGGAATCCTCTTATCTGATGGTATGGGTTGGAGAGCACTCTTAATTGTTTGGGTGCAATACAAGCAATGGGACCCTGGAATAATTTTTGTCTCATTGGTTTCATTTTTTGGGGGGAAGCAAGCAGTATGGGAGATGGATTCTCCACTTAATAAAGTGATTTTAATCAGAGTAGTGTAGCAGCAAGCATGGTGGTTCCTCTCTAAAATATTCATGGAAACTCAAAGACCCAAGGTTTGGCAATTCAATGGCAACTTCAAAGAATTATACAGAAAGCAGGTTCTTCAACACCCATGTTTGAAATTGCTTGAGGACAAGCAATATTGGGAAGGGAGGATTTGTCATGTCCCAAATTTGGAATTGGGTCACAATGGCCTAATCACATTATCCATATTCATTAGAGTTTGTAAAATTGATGTTAAGGGTCAAATAATTGCCAAGGAGGAAAATTACTAGTTTCCTAGGTTTGGGGTGGAAGCTTTGGGATTTGGAATAATGGAGATAATAAATGATGTTTGAACATTAGAATGGAATAAATATTTAATAAAGGACCTAAATAAATATATACAAGTGAAAATCAAAGTGGCATTTGATCATGAAGACACATGGAGGAAGTGGGACCCACATATGGCTAGATTTCCCCACTACATTTGGCCTCATTCTCTCACCAATTCGAATTCAAGGTGAATGGTAACATACTTGGGGGAGTCCAAAAGGTATTATTCATGGCATGACTCATCCAAGGTCGAAATATAGAGGAAGAGTAACTCCCATGGAAGAGGAAGAGGCAATTTGGAGCTAGTGAGACACTTGGGCTAGATTCTCTAGCTCTATGACAACAATGATGAAGATGCTATGACACCTATGACACAAATCAGACCTGAAGGCTGACATATGACATATATGACATGTCAGGGCTAAAAATAGACTCCAAGAGGGCGCTCAAGGGTGTTAGGGAAGCTAAGATGCTTCCACATGTGATTTGGTGGAAGTGGGAGACTAGGAATTGTTGTACAAGTGGCGTTCTTTGGAATCTCTTCCCAACTTGAGTTGGCATGAGTCTCTTGGAAGGAATTCGACCCATGGAGGCCATTAGAACTTTATAAATGTCAATAACAAAGAATGAAAGCAGCTTTTGATCATTTGTAGAATTTGCAATTGCATTTGTGAAGAGGGAGAGCTAGTGGATGACTAGTTTCTTGCCTTAGCCAATTTCGAGGGTGAAAGATTCCCATCCAAGTTGGTAATTGGAAAGGCCATTCAGACCTTTCATTTGGAGATTTAATGGAGTCTTTATTTGCAGGTGTAAGCTACAGGGAAGCTCATGGTTTCTTCTATTGCAGCTCGCTCCTTCAACCATTTCCAGTTTTGATGGCATATTCTTGATCCTTGAGGGAGGGCATTTTTGGTGAGCTATTGTACTCTTTGGGGGAGCTTCTAATGCCCCATTTATTTTGTAATATGAAGTAAATACTCTGTTCTTCATCTCCAAAAAGTTTCAGGTCGAAATTCCAAGTAGAAATGTATAAATCTCATTTTTAATGGAAGAACAATGCCATTTCCCCACTACCTTGTTGTGAACCAATGTATTGATGATGATTTCGAATGAATGGATGATTCTCTGATATATTTGTGATAAATAGACTTCCATGGATGTCTTCTACAAGTTTCATGTACTGTACTTGAGCATTTGAAGCATTTTTACTCAGTTTAGTTGTATTGGGAGGTGAAATAGTGCCATTTCCCCAAGGGTCGAATTGGGGATTTTTGCAGTTGAATGGGAGAGGGTGAGAACAGTTGTAATAAACCATTAATGGTGCATATGAGACCTTAATAACATACTTAGCACATTACATACCTCTTTTCATAAATTTGAGTGGGTTTGGAGGCATTTGGGAAGCCATTTTCAGTACTTACCTCAGGGGGATTTGAACCCCAAATTACTAGTAAAATTGCATACTTGGTCCAGAATCTTAAGAGAGTTTACAGAGGTCTTTTGGCGGCCATATTTTATCCCTGAACATCATATTCAATTCCTAATATCATTCATAAACCTTCCTTGAAGATTTGAAGGCATTTGGAGTCAATTTGAGACCTAGAGACCAATACTAGTCAAAGGGAAATCACTAGTAAAGTTACCTACATTGACCAGAATTGAAAGAGTATTTGCAGAAGTGTTTTAAAGTTACAAAGGCATCCCTGAAACACATATTTATGTTCTAATATCATTCATATACCTTCTCAGAAGATTTGGGATCATTTGGGGCAAATTTGGGACCTAGAGATCGAAACTAGTCCAAGGTCGAACCAAGGAAAAAAGTGGAAAATTGCAATTTTAATAAAATTCCTAACAAGGGACATTACAAGGGATGGGCAAGGGTTTGAGTAGTACCGAAAGGAGTGTCGTTTCACCCTTGTTGACCTGGAAAGTATTACAGTCAGCCACCATATGTTGAATTATCATTTTCAGTCCCTGCCAAAAGAAGTTACATTGTTCCTGGTCATACATTTTGAGGAACCCAGAGTGCCCTGCTGATGAAGAAGCATGGAGTGCATATAAGAGATAGCCCTATTGAACAGATTGCAACCAATTTGGAACAAGCAGAGAAATAGCTGTAAGAGAAACTGGGTCATCAAATGTGCGAGAAGGAGCATCTGCCACCATATTGTCCTTACCCTTCTTGTAAGTGATTGCATAGGCATAACCCGTGAGTTGGATAACCCATTTCAGGTGTGCTGGGGAGGAGACCCATTGTTCCAGGAAATTTTCTAGACTCTGGAGATCAAACTTGATGCAGAAATAATTCCCTAATAGGTATGGCTGCCACTTCTGTAGTGCATGCAAAATAGCCATCATTTCTTGCTGAGATGTAGATGTGGCTAAATTCTTACTGGAAAGGTCTTTTGAAGGCGACAAGCCCACTGGTTCTGCAAGGACACCTGCATATCTATCCAAGGAACTAAGGGAGACCATTGATGGGTGCATTTGGATGGAATGGAGTTAAGCGATGACACCATGTGAATTCTTCTTAAGGATCTTTTCTAGGCGATGTGAACTGATGATGCAGAGAGACCCTTGCTGTAAGCCCTTAAATTTGTGTTGTTTCCCATTGACTGAAAACTGCATCCAAAGTTCAGCAAAATCCCATAAGATGGGGCCAAGTGTGCGTAACCATTGAACTCCCAAAACCACATCACATCCGCCTAAGGACAAGGCAAACATGTCAGAGCGCAGGTTATAATATTCCAGAGAGATACACACATTGTGACACTTTCCCTTGCAAGGTAAGGTGCCCCCATTGGAAACCATGACTTCAAAGTTGGAGCAAGGATGGACAAAACAATCATCTTGTTTGGCGATTCAGGGGTTAATGAAGTTATGAATGCTACCAGAATCAATGAGTATTGTAAGAGGAAGCTTCTTGAAGTAACCCCTGACCCGTATTGTTTGGGGGGTGGTGACACTGGATAAAGCATGGAGAAATATCTCTGGTTGTTCATCCTGAGATGGGGGGTCAATAGGTGGCTCCTGAATGTCAACTTGATCATCCATTGTATCGGGAGCTTCTTCACCAATTTTAGAGGCAGGTGGAGACTCCATATCCAAGAGATAGAGCTTTTGTTGAAAACATCTATGTCCCTGAGTGAATTTCTCATCACAATTATAACAAATCCCTTTTTCTCTGTGTGCCTGCATCTCTATTTCAGACAAATTCTTGATAGGAGTTGGTCGAGGAGCTGGCAGGATGGGAGGTCATTGAGAACCCATATTTCGGAAGGGAACAAAAGTGGGTTTGGAGCGTTGTTGGGCTGCAATCTTGTCTTCTGCCAACTTAGCCAACCCTATGACTTCCATCATGGTGTTGGGATAGAACATTTTAACCTCTGACCATATTTCATCCTTAAGACCACTGATAAAACAACTCCTGTAGAATTCATCAAACAATCCTTCTGTGTGATTGGCTAGTTTCTCAAATTCTATCTGATACTCTCTCACAGTTCCACTTTGACGAAGTTTAGTGAGTGCTTCAGTGAAGTCATCAAAAGCACTAGGACCAAATTGTTGCAAAAGGAGTTGGCAAAAATCTGTCCATTTCGGTGCATCATGAACCTTGATGTACCAACGGTACCATTGAAGGGCTTCCTGTTCCAAATGAAAGGATGCAAGTGGAACTTTTTGGACGTCAAAAGTATTATGCAGACTGAAATATTGTTCTACACGATAGATCCATCCAGTCGGATCAGTACCATTGAAGCAAGGAAATTCAAGCTTCGAACCACGAAAATTACTGGAACAAGAGAACCCATTGGATACAGAAGATTCTTGTTGTCGGTGATTGTTCATGGTTGAATGCTGAAGATGGAGGCTGAGAAAATTTTCATCTAGATCTTGGAGTTTGGTTTGAATGGCTGCAACTGCTTCCTCCATGGTTTTTGCTTCTGCACGAGTGACAACCATAACCAAGAGTTTTATTTTTTTTGAGGGGGGGAATGGATAGAAAAACATAAACAAAAGCTTATTTAGTAAAGGGAAATTTGGATTTGGGAAAAACTTGGATGGGTAATTGGGGTTTGATTAGGTTTTGGACACTTTCTGATGGATAGGGAAGCAAAAAATGGGGATTTCAGAAGCGAGGTGAAAGAATGAGAAAATTTGTCAAAGAGGGACAAAGAAGCAGAAATAGGGAATGAACACGATGGTAAAGTGGGTGAAAATTGAAGAAGTTATGTCAAACCCTAAAAATAGACAAATGTGAGATTTTTGGCTTTGGGAAGTAGAATTTGGGATAGGGTCTTCAGGAATGAAATAGGTAGAATGGGATTGCAGGGGTGTCCAGGAAGTTTCAAGGGAAAGAAAGTTAAAACAAGGGAGATATGGCGAAAAGGGATCTGCAACGACGCGGAAGGGATCGAAAACAGATAGATCTGCAATGGTGCGGAAGGGACTGGCAATAGATGGATCTGAAATGACGTCGAATGGATAAAAAACGGTTGGATCTGAAATCGCTCGGAATGGATCTGAAATGGCGCGGAAGTGATCGGCAACAGTTCAACTGAAAATAGATATGGACCCAGGTATGTGTGGCTTCCTATCGGTTTAGTGGATTCAATCGGCCACCAATGCTATCTGACGGCTTGCGTATTGGGTTAGTACCCCTCACTCCACGGCTTAGGTAAAACTGATGACCGCTTTGCCACAAACGAAAGCTCTTGGTTTACCTCACGGGTGGGAACTAGTCAATCAGGTAGGGGTTGTTGCCCTTTTCGCTGGCAGGTCCTCTCAATGGGCCAGCTACTTTGGGGTTCCTGTGGTACTCCTCACAATGAGTTTTAGGGCTTATTCCCAAGTACTTCCCACAGTTAAGCGGATAGAGAAAATTCCCAGATCTGAAGCTGCGACATATGCGAAATTTTTTTTTTGGCAGAAATTTCACCCAGCGAGCCCAAGAAAGTGCTCTGATATTAGATGTGACGAACCTGCAATAATTAATTAATGAAAACACACGAGATAGCAGAAATAACAGAACTCAGAATCACTTTTATATTGATCGCTTGTCACTTCGAGGGGGAAACCTCCTGTGAGCAAGCTCAATACAAATAACTTCACGGTGCCTTCATAGGCCTCAACACACACTTATATACTAAGTCTAGGCTCCAATACTGTGGGTCAAAACCATGGGCCACTACAAACTATGGATCGACAATACTACGGGCGACTTACAAAGCATATATGCCAAACAACAATAACACAAACTATGGATCAACAAATACTACGGGACGACTTACAAAGCATATGCGTCCAACAACAATGTATTAACAAAGTAAATAGAAGGGTTGACATGGGTTCCTAACAGTAATTTCAACAAATATTAGAGAAAAGACGTGGAAGCATGTGTTCCTAGGAACAAATGGCTTCCACAAGGTGAATGAACTTGGAGTTGGAGAGTTCAGGTTGGTCCATTTGGGTAAAATTTGCGACGGAAGAACTATGGCCATATAGAGACTTTCTCGGGTTAACTCTAGGAGACTCGTTCAGTTCCTCAATGAGGTGTATATTTTTTCAACTTTGAATCATCCACACATTGTTTGTCTTTATGGTTACACAGCTACAGATAACCCAGAGCTACTACTCATATACGAATTTGTTCCAAATGGGACCTTGGCCGATCATCTTCATGGTGATCTCAAATTCTTAGAGAGATTACCATGGAAAACACTCTTGAACATTGCTATTCAAACTTCCCAAGCCTTGGATTTCCTTCACACTGTTCATACACCTATATTGCACAAAGTTTTCCAATATACCTTCTTCATTCTTTTGCATGTGAGATGGCATACCCATACAATACTTGTGCAGATTCTCCTCGTACTCGTCCTGTTGGATGGGGTGGCCAATGTGTCCCAGAAATCCTGCACCTTGTGGTAGGGATCATCAATGCCACAGAGCACTATCCTTTACTATATTAGATTTTCATCATTTAATTCAAAATGATCTAGGATCTTCACTGAGAGAACAACATGTACAACAAATCAAACACAAGAGACAAGAGACACAAAGCATTTCACCGGGGAAAACCAAGAAGGTGAAAAACCCCGCAACTTCCTCAGAGATAAAATAAGCACCAATACAAAGATCACAAAGATGAAGCCCCAAAAGATAAATGTCTCCAGTAGCTACTCCTCCTCCACTTGTGTGCACTCCTCCTCTCTCTCACTAATGCGAAGTGAGTGAGTGTGTGAATGAATAAATAGAGAGGTGCTCATCTCTATTTATACTTTACCTTTACTTTCCTTTTACTCTAACTAGGCTGACCTCCCTTAGGAGAGTCTAATAACCCACTACCACTTGACACTAGGTCAACCCCACTGGGGTGGTCTAATAACCATTTAGCTCATACTGGGCTGACCCCTCTAAGGTGGTCTAATAACCCATCAAATATAAGTTACGACACTTACAATATAACTTGCAACACTTGCAAATACAAATGACAACACTTCCAATCGAAGGAATAATACATCTCTGTTGGGGATACAATAAAGTACAAATGTAATACATACAATATACAAGTGAATATATTCCGAAGTTACAAATACATCAACACTCCCTCTTAACTAGGAAGGTATTCTCTTGACACAGGTCATCAATACATATAGGCACAAGTCTTCAATACTGGGGCTGGATCATCGTCACTGGATCACTGGAGCATCATCGTCACTACTGTTGTACTCATAATCTCGATCACTGGTGCTATCTCTCAATTCTTATCGTCATAGGAAGTTCTACAGAGCCAACCCTTTTTCATGCTGGATGTAGGCCTAGCCTCCATGTAGGTCTTCATCATCTCTGCAAGTGGGCCATCCAGTGGAATCTTCAGGGATGATTATGTGCATCTTGCAAAACCTTGAAAGAGCATCCCATGACTGATTACGTGCAAAGAAAAATCTACATGATCTCCCAGGGTGCTATTATATGCAAGCAGGCAAAACCTCGAAAGAGCATCTCAGGACTAATTACGTGCAAAGCACAACCTGGAATATTTCCCAGGACACTATTATATGCCTCGGACAAAACCTCAAAAGAGCATCCAAGGACTGATTCCATGCCCAACACAACCTACAAGATCTCCCAGGGCGTTGTTATATGTCCCGGACAAAACCTCGAAAGAGCATCCTAGGACTGATTACGTGCCCAGCACAACTTGTAAGATCTCCTAGGGCACTATTATATGTCCCTCCAAGAAAAACCTCAAAAGAGCATCCCAGGACTGATTACGAGCTTACTGCTCAACCTATAGGATCTTCCAGGGAGCTATTTTATGCTATTAGGAAAAACCTCGAAAGAGCATCCTAGGACTGATTATGAGCTTCTTGCTCAACCTATAGGATCTCCCAGGACTGATTACATGCCTCTGCACAAGCAAAACCTCGAAAGAGCATCCCAGGACTGATTACGAGCTTACTGCTCAACCTATAGGATCTTCCAGGGAGCTATTTTATGCTATTAGGAAAAACCTCGAAAGAGCATCCTATGTCCCTCCAAGAAAAACCTCAAAAGAGCATCCCAGGACTGATTACGAGCTTACTGCTCAACCTATAGGATCTTCCAGGGAGCTATTTTATGCTATTAGGAAAAACCTCGAAAGAGCATCCTAGGACTGATTATGAGCTTCCTGCTCAACCTATAGGATCTCCCAGGACTGATTACATGCCTCTGCACAAGCAAAACCTCGAAAGAGCATCCCAGGACTGATTAAGAGCTTCCTGCTCAACCTAAATGATCTCCCAAGGCACTATTATATGCTCATGCTACTGCACAACCTGTCCACGACCATGGAGTATCATCCTGATACTCATCATCACACTAATCATACTCGCTCAGAGCATCATGCTGATGCTCATGATCATACTGATCATCATCATATAGAACATCATCTAGATGTTCATAGCGGAGCATCGTCCTGATGCTCATCACACAACACTTACATCCACAGCCATGGGAAGGATCCTCCTACCACCATGCTTGGAACGGCTCCTGCATCTGTGTCCCGCGACTTCCTCCTGGAAGTATCTTCAATCTGAAGAACACTAAGCCTCTCTCTGAAGTACTCAAACTTCACTCTGGCTAGTGGATTGGTCAACACATCTACTATCTGCTCGTCTGTCGCAACATATAGGAGCTTCACTACTCCTCTCTGCACCATATCCTTGATATAGTGATATTTGATCTCGATGTGCTTCGACTTGTCATGGAACACCGGGTTATCAGACAATTTCACACAACTCAGGTTGTCACAGAAGATACAAGTAGCATCCAACTGGAGATCAAACAAATCAGACAGTAGCTTCCTTAGCCATACTGCCTCACAACTAGCCAAACAAGCTGCGACATAGTCTGCTTCGGCTGTACTCAGTGATACACATGACTACTTCCTACTAAACCAACATATCACACCTGATCCCATATTGAAGCAGCACCTCGAAGTGCTCTTCCTATTTGCAGCACTTCCTGCCCAATCTGAATCAACATAACCCTCCAGGTTAACCTTTTGATTTGCATCATACTTGAGCCCATAATCAACTGTACCCTTCAGGTACCTTAGAATATGCTTTGCAGCAATCAAGTTAACATGTCTTGGATCCGTTAGGAACTAGCTCAATGTGTTCACAGCAAAGCAAATATTTGGTCTCGTATTCATCAGGTACATCAAGGACCCAATCATCTGATGATACATCATGGCATCAACTGACTCTGATGAAGCATCGCTCAATAGCTTCAGGTTCGATGCCATAGGTGTGGCCATGGCCTTGCAGTCCATCATCTCGACCCGCTTCAGGATCTCTACTGTATACTTCCCTTGTCCAAGGAAGATTCCATCTGCACTCTACCACACCTCCATACCTATAAAGTAATGCATCATACCCAAGTTCTTCATCTCTAACTCGGCAGCAAGCTTCCTCTTCATGTCGGCAATCAACCCATCCTCACCTGTCACAAACAGGTCATCTACATACAGTAGGAGTATCATTGGATTTCCTTCCTCAACCTTGTAGTAAAGATTGAAATCTGCTTTACTCTTGGTAAATCCCAAACTAGTCAGGAAGCTATCAATCCTGTCGTACCATGTCCTGGGTGCTTGTTTTAAACCGTACAAGGATTTCTTCATTTGAACACATGTGACTCCCTATCATGTGTCTCAAACCCAAGTGGATGCTCCACATACACTTCCTCTTCGACTACACCATTCAAGAAAGCTGTCTTGAAATCCATCTGGTGTATCTTCCACTTCATCACTGCAGCCAGAGCAAGTATTGTTTTGATGGAAGTGTATTTGGATACAGGTGCAAAAGTTTCTTCGTAATCTATCCCTTCTTTCTGGGAGAAGCCACGAGCCACAAACCTTGCCTTGTATTTCTTTATGCTACCATCTGTAGCATGTTTGATCTTGTAGATCCACTTGGAAGTCACAACAGAGTTCCCTTTTGGTCTCGGGACCACATCCCAGACAAGGATAATTTTAGGGGCGAAATTTAGCCCATGGGCAATTTTTCCATGTTTTTTTCCAAAAAAAGATTTGTCAATTTGCATTATTTGAAGCCCTGTTTCGCCCAATTTTGATGGGGTAAACTTTTTTCACTCTAAAAATTGCCAAATTATTATATAAACTATATGAAATCCTTAGAAATTGAAATAATTTTAGAAAAATATCGCCAAATATTTTATAGTTGACATTTTAAGAATTGGTAAGATTCGCCAAGGTTTATACACTTTTAAATAAGTATGGGTCCTTAAAATTATCCCTGATCCCAGACATCATTCTTCATGATCGACTGGTACTCCTTGATCATGGCATCCTTCCATTATTGCATCCCTAATCCTGGGAACATCAAATTCTTCAATATATTCAATAGGCACTTTTCTTAAACTTCGTCGCTGGAACAAATGTTGTTGTCCTTCTTTTGTAGGTGATTATACACGATCTTTCCTACAAGTCAAATTCAATTGCATGATTAGAAATTTCTCATAGTTTTCAGAACAAAATCTTACACATAAGGACATATGTCATACAGTCATGCAATTATCTTAGCCAATGCTTCAATACAACATTCATCCATATCCCGTATTCATACGGTAACTTTCTAGATGCCTTCCATCTCTACGAGAACATTGTTAAGAGTGTGCACTACTCCCAACATGTCAGCAAAGAGGTTTCAATCTAGTTAAGTAGCAATGGAGTGTTGTACAGTACCATAGGCCACTTACCCATTACTATATTAGTAGTATCTTGTTCATTATTGCAACTTTTCTAAAATGCATAATATACATCCTAAATCTAGGAACATAAGTATGTACATGACTGAACAACATCATTTAAGTAATCATATATACAAGAAATGATAATTCAAATACTTATCTTTGTTTAGTTGTTGGGTGGAATCCTTCTCAATCTTTGCTTCCTTGCAAGAACTATTGGAGTGTGCTCCCTCTTGATTTTTGCTTCCTTTATGATATCATTTATGTCTTTAAACTTCTAGCCATCCTAGACCACCATGCATGCTTAAGTTTGCACTAGTGTCGTCATTGTGTCATCCTCAAGATCTCATACATAATCATACATTCATTAGTATAATCTCAATGCTATCAAAACATTATGATTCTAAATAATCTTAAACTTGTATGGCCATGGTCATTTCATACTCAGGTTATCAAAAGCGTTAGTATTCAAGGTTTCAGGGAGGACTTCTTTTACTCATGCATATTCTTATTTGACCATAGGACTCTTCTGGTTTGTCATATCATTAATCAAGGTAAGAAGCATAATATGCATAAACCCATGATTACTCAAACCTATAACTTCATGAATAATAATTATCAATCATACAAAAGTATACTTATATGAGATCCTAACACAAGTTAGGATTCTAACTTGATATAGGAAAAACATACCTAGATTATCATGTTTTCTAGTTATGTCTAACATACCCAAACAATGTCTTCTTTGTTCTCTTCAATGATTTAGAGACCTTGTGCTACTAGTAACCTGCATATCTCATAAGTTAAGCATTGTGGAACCAAATTATACATACCTCGTAAGTAGAGCTTCTATGTGATCAATGGCTATGGATGAGTCTTTGTCTTCATGTCACCATGGTCATGTGTTCTTGATCTAGAACTTGAATTGTCTTTCTTGATGTACCTTTCATGTTAGCGGATAACATCATCCTCATACAACACCACAGTGCATTAGTACAATCATAAGTGTCATAACCCTAATCAATGAATGTCTTCTATCATTCACATGCATTCATACTTTTACTAAGGTGATAAGACAAGTCTAAAATTAATCAAGATTGTACTAACCTCAATAATATGAAGACAAACATATCATAAACTTAATCATGAACATATTTCAAAACATACATGTATCTCCTCAAGTCATACATGTCGGGATTGCTTGCAGTCTTCTTATGTAAGGACTTAGCCTCATGTCCCTCTGGAACTGGAACTTCTTCACTTATGTAGGTGTCCGATTCATTCTCTTCTAGGATTAACCCAATCCTATACACTTTGATTTGCTGAAACTGGATCTGGAGCTGGCTAGGGTTTGGCAAAAAAACCCTAAAAATCCAAACTTGGAATTTTAAACTTCTGTCTGGACAGGGAGATGCATTTGACTGAGGCGAGCAAGTTGGTGTGCTCAGATTTTGAAAACTTCAAAATTTGACCCTTCAAAAATGACCTACGAATTTCGGATCTGCAGCTTCTGTCAAAACCTAGTTTTATGGTCCAAAAACCGAACTAGGGTTTGATAGATCCCAGGGTTCTACCCAACCAAAAAATTCGATCTTGGTATCTAAATTTTGATTTTGTTGAGCAGAGAAATCCTGTGGTGAGAGCATTCCAAAATTCCACTTCTTTCAAAAACCCTAATTTCCCGCAGCGGTGACAAGCCAAAAATGGAAATGCTCAGAATCTAATTCTGTTTTGATAGAAATATATGCCATATTGTTTCTGGTGCATCTCTGAAATTTCGGATTCTCTGCATTTGAAGCTTCAGCGTGTGGTAGACTGACATGTCATCTTTCCAACCCCACAAATCTGAGATTTAATGGATTCTCCATGAGAGAGATATGCTAAGTGTTGCAACATGACCTGTTTATGGGATGAAACAACATAACAAACTTGTACGGAGTGCCACGTGTCACTGTTTCAACTCCGGCCTCTGAAAATCAGACCTATGAAACTATAGTCCATTCCCTAACTGAAACGTTTTACGGAATTCTATTTGGAGTTTCCTATCCCAAGATATGACCTTTTTTCCTAGGTCACCTGTTTAGGGCTTCATTTTGGAAGAGGCAGAAACCCTAACTTGTACGGATCATATCTCACAAAGTACAACGAATATGAGGCTGAAATTTTTATAGAGGGTACATCTGTGTTTGATATTTGTCCTCGAAAAGATTCAGACACTGAACCTTCGCCAAAACTGATTTATAGCGAAAGTTCCACGATGACTAGTTTTTACTATATCAAGCCCTAGCTTCCAAATTGTCGCAAGTGCAACAAGTGTCGTAAATGCCATACAATGCCTTCCTTCAGGATAGCTCTGATACCATGTTATATTTTCATCATTTAATTCAAAATGATCGAGGATCTTCATTGAGAGAACATGTACAGCATATCAAACACAAGAGACAAGAGACACAAAGCATTTCACCGGGGAAAACCAAGAAGGTGAAAAACCCTACAACTTCCTCAGAGATAGAATAAGCGCCAATACAAAGATAAAAAAGATGAAGCCCCAAAAGATAAATGTCTCCAGCAGCTACTCCTCCTCCACTTGTGTGCACTCCTCCTCTCTCTCACTAATGCGAAGTGAGTGAGTGTGTGAATGAATAAATAGAGAGGTGATCCTCTCTATTTATACTTTACCTTTACTTGCCTTTTAATCTAACTGGGCCGACCTCCCTTAGGAGAGTCTAATAACCCACTACCACTTGAAACTGGGTCGACCCCACTAGGGTGGTCTAACCCTTTAGCTCATACTGGGCCAACCCCTTTAAGGTGGTCTAATAACCCATCAAATATAAGTTACGACACTTACAATATAACTTGCGATACTTGCAAGTACAAATGACAACATTTCCAATCGAAGGAATAATACATCTCTGATGGGGATACAATAACGTATAAATGTAATACATACAATATACAAGTGAATATCTTCTGAATTTACAAATACATCAACATACTGCTCCGCACCCTTGTCGTTTATTACTCTGCTCCCTTATTGTTTTGTGCCCTAACTTGCTGCCACATGTCATTGCTTCGGAGCATTAGGCCCATCAACACCGTGGAGCACTATCCTTTACTCCTCCACACTCTTAACGTTTACTTCTCCACTCCCTTACCATTTTTTCCCTAACCCGCTACCACGTATCATTGCTTCAAAGCATTGGCTCGTCAACGTCATGGAGCGCTATCCTTATTGCTTTCTTTATTCTTATAACATTGACAAGGAACTAGCTGCATTATAACTTTCCCACTTATTTTATATATACATATAATATAGTATATTAATGCTCATTACACAATTTTACATTACATATATTTATGAAAATATAATATAATATTTATTAAAATATAATATAATATATTATTGCTGCTTATAAAATAATATCTACACTACACAATTTTATATTACATAATATTGCATATATCGATTATACTTATAATGTAATATATTAATACTTATTAACACACTACACCTATTTGTTTCTTAAGGCTATTTTTCAATATTATATACATATACAATTTTATATTTGCATATATTCATTATACATATATTATATTAGTGCTCATTAACGCACTATACCTATTTGATTAACTGCGACTACACGTATTTGTTGATGTTATTCTTCAATATTATATATATAATAGTGCTAATTGACACATTACACATATTTGTTGACGTTATCCAATATCTAATATGACACATAGACCTACATCCCAAATTACAACCATACTTTATATAATACATATATAAATAACATTATTCAATTATCATATATATATATATTCAAGTTATTTTTCAATATTATATACATATCTAATATAATAGTGCGCATTGACACATTACACATATTTGTTGACGTTATCCAATATCTAATATGACACATAGACGTACATCCCAAATTACAACCATACTTTATATAATACATATATAAATAACATGTATTCAATTATCATAGATATACCTATACATAAATTATAATTATAATTATATATATATATATATATATATATATAAACTTTATGATAGATGTATCTATACATAAATTATAAATAATAACAATAATTATTATATATTAAATATTTCACATTATATAAATATATAATATATTTTAGTTTTTTCTTTCTCGATTTGGAATTTTTTTTATTTTAAGATTTGACATGGGTTTTTGAAAATCTTATGCTTAATGAGGGGGAGTTTCTAGATTTTTAACTATAGGTGTAAGTTTTTTCGAATGTATATATGGTTTATTGGGATTTTAGTTGATTGTTTTGTTTTGGATATGGGGGGAGTCTAGTTGTTTTAATGGATCACTGTTTGCATATTTTTTGTTTCATTTTGATTATCAAGTGTGTGTGTGGGGGGTGGAGGGTAGGAGCCAGCGGTGGGGTCTGATGGTTGTCTCGATGGAAGTCCATGATCGAATCCATGTGGGGGATGGAGTGAATAGACCCAATCCTTAAAGGTCTCGTATGATCGCAATGGTGACCGTACTCCCATTGATTACGTCTTGTCCAACATTAAGCCTAGCCCTAGGCCATGAGTTTGGTATCTAGGTGGTGCAACCAACAATGCAGGCAGTCTGGAGAGGTTCTCACAGTTAGAAAATGTGAATGTGTGTGTGTTTGTGTGTGTAGAATAATATTTTGGGGAAATTTACTAGGCATTTCTCATTTTTACTAATAAAATAATATACTTATTAAAAATTCAACATGTTACTTCTATTATCTTAATTAAATGAAGAAGATAACACTTATCTCAACCACCAAAACTACACCTAATTAATGTAGAGACATATCTTACTTATTACGTATAAATGAAATATATTATACAACACATACACATATATTATTCAACTATATACATATAATAAATATATATATATATATATATATTCCACATCTTTCTCTATATAATATTTATTATGCATAAAGGATGTATTGTAAAACACATACAAATATACTATACACAATCATATACATATCATATATAATATATAAATAGATACATACTAATTTATTATTCAATATACATATATTTATATAATTACAAAGTGTATTATGTATAAATTTCTCTCTCTCTCTGTCTCTCTCTCTCTCTCTTTCACACACACACACACACACAACCATGCATAGTATCTTGGCTTCATGTATGGTGTTAAATCTTGGTAGATACTTGATACCACATGACATTTCCCTAGCCCCAACAATGATGGAGAACAAGGGATACTGGGTATCGTGGGGATATTATAGGGTGTTGAAACCACCCTTTAGGTCCTGGCGTAAAGACTTAATTTTTTTTTTATTGTATAAGAGCTCATATTCCTCGGACACAAGGAAATAGGATAGTGACCCAAGACCTAGAAGCATCTGGAAAGAGTGGAATCCTACCCACTTATGGACCACCAATGGGTTATTTCAGGTTTTTCCTTGAATAACGATTATGATTCAAGTCGCATTCGTGAATAGAAGCCAATGATGGCTATCCTCACTGCTAGTATAACAACTAAGTTATGTTAGTTTTTCCCACCTTTATATATATATATATATATATATCTGTGTGTGTGTTGGGGGGGCGGGGGCTATGTGGTATGTGGTACAGGGATGAGGTGGTTTAGGATTTATACAGGATTTTTATGCTAGGTGTAAATGTAAAATTAGTCACATCAGATCTATTGAACAAGAATATTAATCACAAAGATGTAAAACAATTTGGAGTAAAAACTGTGCAAGAGAGATGCATCAATGCTCTATAATCCAGAATGGTAGAATTACAATACAATACTGTCACAGTGAGTGAGCAATTCGAATTAGATAAGGAGGTCATTCGAATATACTACATGGTGTAGCTTGGATCCAACTAGGAGTCCTCATCATCATCGGTGGTGGTCGTCAATGCCCAAGTAACTGTCAGCCAGGTGTCAAACTGAGTCTAACTGAGTGTAATGAGTGTAACTGATGGTAATTCCACAAATGTAGGGAAGGAGGCTCAGTGGAGGGTGCATGAGGATTTAATTGCTCTCAGAATAGGTAGTCAAGTCTCATCGAAGGTCAATCGGAGTGATAACAACAGTTATGGGTCAATCGGAGGTCAATGGGAGTGATAACTGAAGTGAACTGGACTGGTAGGTGAGAAAAGGTGCCCTTCTGCAGTGGAAGGTGAGAAGTGGGCACCTCCCTGACTAAGAGGGATACAACTGAGTGGAAAGTAGCTCCCAAGTGTTGGAAGACTAGGGACTAGGTGCTGGAGGCATCAAACTGGTGATTGGGAAGCATGCGGGTGCATGCATGCAAAGTACATACTGAATGATGAGATATCCTAACACCCCCCCTTAAGCTATACTATGATGCAAAAAATAAAATGCAAGGCCCTGGTTACTGAGACCAAAGGTCACCCCAATACAATAATCCCAAAAATGTTGAAAATAAGCTAAGTGAGGAAAGAGGGAAAACCCAGTGGGAAGAAATCCCCCCCTCAAGATAAACATAAAAATGGATGTAATCTGTCTCCACCATGATGGAACTCACCCCCAACAGTGAACAGAGGTAAGAGAACTTCTTCTCAGTGAAGCTCTTGGTGAAGATGTCTACAATTTGCTCATCGGTAGGGCAATATTGCAGAATGATAGTGCGATCATGCACCAACTCTCGGATGTAGTGCATATGAATCTCAATGTGTTTGGTCCTCTGTCGCTGAAATGGATCAGTGGAGATATTAATAGCACTTTGATTGTCACAAAATAGGACAGTCGAAGTAGTGCTACCAAAATCAAACTCGGAAAGAATACCCTGCAACCAAACTGCTTGAATGCAGGCATTGACTGCCCCTCTATACTCTGCCTCTGCTGAAGAAAGTGCAATGGGTCCCTGCTTTTTGCTTGACCAGCAAATAGGGCCATGGAAAATCATGAAAACATATCTAGAAGTGGACTTCTGATCTATCCTATCACCCGCCCAATCTGAATCAGTAAAATCAATGAAATCTAGCTCATAATTTGCAGCATAATGTATGCCAAAATGTCTCGTACCTTGCACATACTGCAAGATCCATTTGGCTTCCCACCAATGAAGCTCATGGGGCTTCTGCATATACCTTGATACAACACTCACGGCATAATGTATATCAAGCCTTGAGTGTTTCAAGTAGAGTAGTGAACCAATCAACTATCGATACATAGTGCAATCTGCAAGCGGTGTAGAATTTCCCTCTTCAAGACTGATTCCTGAGAGGAATGGAAACATAGCAGCTTTACATTTTTCCATATTAAAATTTAATAGTAGGTCTTTAGCATATTTTTGCTGAGATAATGTGATCCCATCAAAGTTTTGAGCTATCTCCAAGCCCAAAAATTGCTTAAGCAAGCCCAAATCGCTCATATCAAAAGCTAGATTTAAAGCGGTTTTTAGCTTGTTGATTGTAAGGAGAGTGCTACCAGTAATGAGAAGATCATCAACATATAAAACAACAAGCATCAAATTACCTTTAACTTTCTGTAGGTACACATTCGAATCAAATTTGAATCTTTTGAAATTCTGAGAAAGAAGGAAGGAGTCCATCTTTGCGTACCAAGCTCTTGGGGCCTGTTTCAATCCATACAAAGATTTCTTCAACCTACAAACTAATGATGGATCTGATATGTATCCTTATGGATGCTTCATATATACTTCTTCATCAAGGTCTCCATGTATAAAATCACTCTTCACATCCATATGGGGCACTTCCCAGTGCTTGGATACTGAAATGGCCAAAACTAGGTGGATGGAATCCATCTTTGCAACCGGTGCAAAGGTCTCAGTGTAGTCCACTCCTTGGACTTGGGAGAAACCTTTTTCCACTAGCCTAGATTTGTATTTGATGATAGAGCCATCAGCAGCAACCTTCGTGCGGTAGATCCACTTGCATTGAACCAATTTTCTTTTAGGTGGAAGAGAAACTAGCTCGCATGTATTGTTCTTTTGAAGAGAACTGTACTCTTCATCCATAGCGGTTTGCCATTGTGGATATTGGTGGGAATGATAGTATGATTTGGGATCTGAACCAATAATCAAATAGCATTTCTCAAATAATAATGGATCATAAAATGAAAGAGCCATACCTACTCTTGTTCTCCTTGGATCAGCAGGATTTCCAATGTTTGGAGCAGCAGATTGTAGAGTGTTTTGGGCCCACTTTGGTAACTGAGGAGGATCATTATGGTCGGATTCCAAACCTGATATGTCATGGCCATCAAAGACTGATAATATATCAGAGATATCAGATCCAATTCTTTCTTCATATTCTCTTGAATCTTCTTCTTGTGGAGGCTGCAGATCGACAGTGTTTTCCTCGACTAGTTTCAAATTTGGCAGCGGTTCTTCAAAATTCACACTTCGCTCTATGAATATATTTTTGGATCTGATATTCATGAGTTTATATGCTTTTGATTCTTCTCCATATCCTATTAGGATGCATTCAATACTTTGTGGATCCAAAGCTTTTCTCTTATCAGAAGGAATTCTAGCCCATGCAGTGGAGCCAAAAACCCTCAAATTGGACACATCCAGTTTGTGACCAGTGAATGCTTCGAAAGGAGTTTTACCTTTCACGGATGAATGTGGAACTTAGTTCTGAATGTATGCAGCAACATTCATGGCTTCAGCCCAAATATTTGCAGCCAAACCTTTTGACTCAAGCATACAAGTAGCCATCTCTTTTAGTGACCGATTCTTCCTTTCTGCTACACCGTTCTGCGGGGGTGTGTAGGGAACTGTATGTTGGATCTAAATTTTTCTTTCGGCACAAAGTTGCAGCAACTCAGTATTGATATATTCTCTGCCATTATCATATCTAAGAGCTTTGATCTTTCTCTCAGTGGCGGTCTCAACAGAGCCTTAAAATCCTTGAATTTTCCAAGCACTTCTGACTTGTTTTTGAGAAAAAATACCCAAGTAAAGCGGGGGAAGTCATCGATGAATGTCAAAACATACCTTGAACCATTCATGGACATATTTTTCAGCAGAACACTGATATCAGAATGTATGAGGCCCAAAATAGTAGAAGCTCTGCTAGCTTTTCCGTGGTCGAACTTGTGCTCGGGGTGCTTCCCAATGATGCAACCTGGGCAAATTCCCTTCAAGGAACGGAGGTGCAGAAGACCATCAACCATGGATTTTTTTTGTAACAGCAGAAAATACTTATAATTAAGGTGTCCAAACCTTTCATTCCAAATCCTACTAACCTCATTGCCATGTGTGAGAAGAGCAGTGGGCTTTTCAAGCAGCACAAAGTGTGAAAACTCATAGTATTTTGCAGTATGATTTGCCTTTCCGACTGCAATAAGTCTTCCACTTTCAATATCAGAAATTTCAACTTTGTTAGGGCTAAATGTCACTTGCTTCAGTTCACCGGTGTGTGTCATTTGATACACAGAAAGTAGATTTGAAGCTAAGGAAGGCACATAAAGAACATTCTGAAAACTTCCATGCTCTAAATGGATGGTACCTTTACCCTTTGAAGAAATTTTTGAGTCATCTCCCAAATGGATGGGGATGGAGTTGTTTGGATCAAATGAAGAAAAGGATTCAATATTTGCAACCATATGATTCGAGGCACCAAAATCTATCAGTACAGTGGTGGGTTTCGAAACAGTTGCCATGAGTGCTTAACCTCTTTCATGATCATCATTTCTATCCTTCTTTTGTGCATCGTCGGGAAGAGTTATGTTATTCTTTTCCAAAAGAAGGGCCATGTGATCTATTGTCTTCTTCATGCATGAACTTTCAGGATGAAATCCATGGTTGCAATAAGTACATTTAGATTTTTCTTTACCCTTTTGCTTGTTCCTTGAACCGGATGGTGCATCCGATGGTTTGCTTTTCTCTCTTTGCTTGGATGGTTCGAATTTGGGCTTCTCTTTCTTTTGTTTCCCTTTGCCATTCAAATCATTGGATCCTTGAACAAATAGGGCTGAATCTTTGGAGCTTATGGACCCCATTTGAATCAACTTTTCATGCTCTTTGGTAACGGATTCAATGAAGGCATCTTCCAATTCGGGGTAGTTAGCCAACCGGAATTGAAAGTAGAGACAAATACCGAGAAATATTTACCAAGTTTTGAAAGAATGGAGAGGATCAATTGCTTATCCTCTTTGATAACTCCACTGTTCTTCAATTGTAAGGACAAATGCTTGAATCTTGTGAAAAATTCATTGATGGTCTCGAAATTTTCAGAATTCAATGCAATCAATTCATTTTCTAATTGAAAAGACCGCATGTCATCTTGCTTCCCGAAAAGCTTCTCGAGTTTCTCCCATACTGCCTTTGGAGTAGTCAATCCACTGAGGTGAAGGTGAAGATCCTTGGAAATATTGAGGCAAAGCAGACCATATGCTTCATCCAATTTGTTGAAGTGTTTGGATTTTTCAATGAGAGTATTGGGCTCAACTTCGAGGCCCATGGTGACTCTGTAGTACCCTTTTGAGCGCAACATAATCTCCATGTCATTCTTCCATTCAAAATAATTGAAGGGAGTGAGTAGCTTTGAAGAAGAAGAATCCATCTCAATGATAGCGAATGCACTTGATGGAGATGATAAACCTGCAAATCACAATCAAAACAGAATAGTAAGGTCGAACAATCCACCCTTTTAGAGTTGCATCACACCTGGGATTGGAGATCAAGCAAGATTGAATGATCCAATGTATCAAATCCAGGAATTTTGTGGAAAACTCAAGCTTCTAGAGTGGATTGGTGAGTATTTTTCAGCTTTGCATGCACATGAGATTTTGCATGCCAAAACTTCAGTAGTTTTGATCAAATTCACTCAATTCTTCATGTAGAACAACTATAGAAGAGAGATATTGTCCCTGCAATGGCTCTGATACCATGTAAAATTAGTCACAGCAGATCTATTGAACAAGAATATCAATCACAAATATGTAAAACAATTTGGAGTAAAAACTGTGCAAGAGAGATGCATCAGTGCTCTATAATCCAGAATGGTAGCATTACAATACAATACTGTCACAATGAGTGAGCAATTCGAATCAGCCAAGGAGGTCATTCGAATATACTGCATGGTGTAGCTTGGCTCCAACTAGGAGTCCTCCTCATCATTGGTGGTGGTCATCAATGCCCAAGTAATTGTCAACCAAGTGTCAAACTGAGTCTAACTGAGTGTAATGAGTGTAACTGATGGTAATGCCACAAATGTAGGGAAGGAGGCTCAGTGGAGGGCGCATGAGGAGTTAACTGCACTCATAATAGGTAGTCAGGTCTCATCGGAGGTCAATCGGAGTGATAACAGTAGTTATGGGTCAATCGGAGGTCAATCAGAGTGATAACTGAAGTGAACTGGACTGGTAGGTGAGAAAAGGCACCCTTCTGTAGTGGAAGGTGAGAAGTGGGCGCCTCTATGACTAGGAGGGCTAAAACTGAGTGGAAAGTATCTCCCGAGTGCTGGAAGACTAGGGACTAGGTGCTAGAGGCATCAAACTGGTGACTGGGCAGCATGCGGGTGCATGCAGAATGCACGCAAAGTGCATATTGATTGATGAGATATCCTAACAGTAAAGTCATCATTATGGATACAAACTTGGACCTTTTTTATTATGATCTAGAGGAGGGCCTAAGATCTAGCTCAATATTTCACACACAAGAAGAATTAGTGAACATTTGGGAATGCTACAAGGATTTTAATGAGTCTTTGTGCATGGAGAATAAAACCTATGTGATATTGTCAAATGAGCTAGGTGGATGGTCCAAAGGGAAGACGATGTTATCTGGGCTATCATTAGCCTTTACTAGATCATATCCACATCAAGAAACAATTAAGAACCTTGAATCGACTAGGCTACCATTTCAATTAAGTGATACTTTTACGTTAAACCCTTCACCACTAGATTGTTCACCAAAGATGGTACTCTCAAACTTGTTGGTGCTCGATTCTCGACATCCTTTTGGTAGAGAGGACCTTGGTTATCAACATTTTTGGAAGAAAATACGCATAGATTCTCAGGAAAAAAAGGCACTTGCAGTTTCTTCGGAGGGTTTGGATGCTTTTGATACGCCCAAAATTCTTAAGTTAAAGGAGCTGAATCGAGGATTGCACATTCATAAGAGGAAAAACATTAGGGTTAGCATTATCAAGGTTAAGATGGTGGTTACTATGGATGTCAAAATGGGGGAAGTTGAATGTATGGTGGAAATTGCTATTGTAGGAAAATTTATCCAAGTAAGAATGTCAAGGGAGAGAATATCAAACAATGGATGTTTGAACACTGAATACTACTTCTTGGATATCAGCCAAAATTTCATTTTCTCGTCTGTGGGTGGTTATGTTTTGTATTATCCTATGAAGAGGCTATGAAGTGACTCTTAGAGAAGGAGTGGGTGTGGGGTCTATTAGGGATAAGGATGAAGAGATAGAGTTTGGGTTTCGATCCTTGAAGAGAACCCAATTATATTTAGAAAACATGGGTTTTACTACCTAGTTTTCCTAAGGAATTTTGGCACATTCACATTCTGGAAGGGGGTGGAAATGCTATCGGTTATTTCATCATGATTGAAGAAGGTTGGGAAGAAAATCTTGATCTATGCATGGAAACAATTCTAGTGTAATTAGACTTATGCTAAGGACTACCGGAGAAGATCTTGATAGAATGGGGCAAACATACATCTAACAAAATACTAGATTATTGGAGGTTAATATTTCAGTGGAGTACATGTCATTTGGTGGGACATTTATAGGATGAAAGTACCATTTCCAACTAGTCACCCCTGTTTAAAAAAAAGCGATCGTATAAAAAAGGTGACTAGAAATAGGATTAGGAGGAGAACTAGGAGCATGGGGATGGAGGTCATGAAGTGAAAGAGAATATTCTGAAGAAAACTAGGGGATGGACAATGAGAAACAAGACTAGGACCAGGGCTAGATGCATTTAGATAAAGTGGAAGCACTCTCCAATTAAAGAGGTATGGATTCAAAAAAACCAATTGTCATTCTTCATAAGATTGGGATTCAACCACATCTGTAATGCCCCATTGTGAAATTTATTTATATGTTGCAAATGTCTCTTTATATATATGTATATGTATTGATTGTTTCTATGTGATTTATTCACCGTTTGAATTATAGATAAAGTTAGGAAATAAATTTTGATTATAAAAGTGTTATATAATAGATTAAATGTGATAAACAAATTATAGTTGAGACATTTAGCGTTTGATATGTTTAATTCATTGAATAGATTTTATTCCCTCAAGAAATACCACTTCATGACTTGAGTTATTATCCCTGCCACGGGCAGGGTTATTATTGTAATAATTTTTGCATTGAACATATATTAGTAAGATTTGATTTAAAGTATTTTTTGACATTTGCAAAAGTTTAACTTTGTAATATTTTCATTATATTTTTCAATATTTGTTAAAATTGAATTTTCTAACATTTTATTGATCGAGATCTTATTTTGTAATCATTGTATTGGAGATAAATATCGATCATGACAACAACTGGTAAATCTTGTAATTCGTAAAAGCAAGTCCCATGAAGAAAGCCAAGGTATGATCTCGTATTCCTACTACTTAATGGACATTTATTACATGCCTAGTATCAATGTTTTCGTATGCGTGCAAAGATTGCCCCTTCATCTACCAAGACTAACCTTTGCGGAGCTCAGCAAGATATTGTGACTCGATGTTCATATACAAGAGTTGACCAAGTGTAAAATTTTTGGATGATATAACAACACGTTATTTGAGGGATTTCATTTTGGATGGATTCACCCTCCTCATGGACCGATTTGGTTGATATGCGTTTTGGAGGATTAATGCCTTTTTGTTTTGGAGGATAGCTTCCTTTTTGTTTATCATTCTTGATTAACCTTATTATTTCCGTAGAAGGAGAATGAGAACCCACGTTTACTGAATCCATGATATGGAAGAGCGCCATATGGTTTTCACAGGGTGGTTAGTTAGTAGGAAATATCCTATCACGTCCATTCATATTGGGGAATAAACTATGATACAAAAATGAGAAAAGATATTGTCCTATATTAAGGGGCCAAGGGGGCTTAATTATGTTATACAGAACTACAAATATTTAGGGTATATTTTATTATATTTTGTGTGGAAGGGATGGAGTGGAGGCAAAGGGAAAATCAGGGGACAAGGGCATGAATTGTTGAGTTTGATGGAAAAGGAATACTCAATCGGTATGAAAGATGGTTGATGCTAGTGCTCTATTGAATGGTTTTCATGTTGCTCATGTGTTTGGTTGGTTAATAGATATTCAAATTGTTGATGTAACTGAATTAATGAAGGATTAGTCTTTCTATCTTTTATGTGATTGTTAAAAAAATGGAAGTGTAGTTTAGGTGCATATTTCATGTCTAGAAATCATGTGTTTTTTTATTCCTTCCAATGTAGCTTTCCTCCTTGAGTCCATTTGAATTTTTTTTGCTCTATAAATTTCCTTTTGTGCAGTGATCTTTAAAATCATCCCATCCACTAGAGAGCATATAGGTTTTTGCATTATGACCTTGTCCATTTCTAATATTCCTAAAGAAAGCCTCATGCAATCCTTGGTTGACCCCATTTTCCCATTGTATAAAACACTAGTCTCCAAATCCTTCATCACTCTTATATTTTACAAAAACAAAAATACCTTGTTTTTCTAAAGTTACTCTTTATTTTCACCATGTACTCCATTGTTAAACTCTAGTAATCCTACCCTAGGGACTCCAACTTTGAGCTAGAGAAGAGATATCCTAAAGAGACAAAAAATGTTAGGTGTGGTGACAATGGCCTCCCTCTTAGTTAAGAGAGGTTAAGTGAGAACAAGCATGTTCTATGGCTCTACCACATTCTATTTCAATTGAATAAATTGAGAATTCTATTATGTATATTTCCAGTCCTTCACCAATATAAGGGAGTAGTTCATATCATAGTTCACCACTCACACTTCACTTTGATTTTGAGGCACCCAAGGATACAAAGGATGTCATTTCCCATACATAATCAAGAAGTACCAGAGTTAATGTTAGGTTGATTAGCTCAGTTAATGAAATGCAAATTCAATCATCATTGTCAAAGACATGTTAGGTTGGTAACTAACATTGTATGTTCAATTAAGAATGTTAGGGAGATTATATTGATTGACAACAAGTGTGTTGGAGAGGCATGTTAGGTTGGTCAACCCCATAAATAAGATTTATTTTCAATTACAAATGTTAGGACCATGTCACGTTGGTCAACTCAATTACTAGCATGTACATTTGGTTACCATCATTAGAGACGTGATAGGTTACTCAACTTGATTAATAACTTGTATGTTTGGTTAACATCATGTACACTTGATTATTACTATTAGAGGGGTCCAAGGGTGGTCCAAGGCTACTCAATTTATTTACATTAGGGAAAATAATCAATGGGGTATTTCCTTCTGGGTGAAAGCAGGGCATTATTATTGCCCCAACATGAGTTCAATTTCCCCATGTGACATGTTCACTCAACATAGGATAAATTGAATTCATGAGGGGATTGTTTATTGCAGAGGGTCCCAGATGCAAGTCTTGGGTAACTTTAGTGGAATAGGTAACCCCTAGTTTCCACTTTCAATCAAAATATATGCTTTCCTAGTTTTTTAGATGCTTTTACCACACTATAATATCTAAAACCAAATAGTTGTCACCTATTATGTTCATTGAAAAGATTTCAACCCTACAAAAAGGTAGGTTAAAGTTAGTAAAAAATCCTAGAACCATTGATCCAACCCACCACCCCTCCTTAATTGACCTCCTTGATTTCTCTTGTTGGGATCAACTCCACACCCCCTTCTATAAGCCACTTGCTTCATTGTAATGTCTATGTAATTATTTCCAAAAAAAATTACCAACTTGATCAATGTCACACCTTACAAAACAATTTAAAAAGCGTTGTTTCATCTACATTGTGTATATGCCACATACACATATACACAAATTGTATCTATCCCCACCCTTAAGTTGGGTCAATATTCCTTATATTGCTATGTGTATATTTTAGTTGCAACCCTTCACTACAACAAACATCAACCCTACAAATCTCCTTGCATTGCTCTCATGACCACGTCCATTTTGTAGAGATTCCCTCAATTGATTTCATGACACCCTCCATTCAAATCATTTCTTACAATTGTATAGATCCACTTGCTTGAAAACTTGACAAACATTAAACACAAAGCAATGCTAAATTTATGGTGGTACTATATACACAAATATACATAAGAATCTATGCACTAGCATAGATCCATCTTAAGCCTCGAAATGATCCAATTTTTTGAGGTGTAATTTTTTTGATGTGTAAAAAATTTAAGTTAAAACAATTTATACATGAAGAATTTAATAGTTTATGAAATAAATGGATTTTATAATTTACGAAATAAATGGTTTTTATCTTTGGGTTTTGCAGGCCAAACAAAAACTAGTGAGTGGAGAGCTTGCAATGAGTGAAAAGAAAAGGCTCAAAGAAATTAAGAAGCTAAAAAATGAGAAGCTTTCTGAAGTTTTCGCTCAAAAATGTTGCAATTGATGCAGACATGGTAATTTGAAATTTATGTCATTGGTAACCCATGTGCACTTACATAATAGTTAGAGGTTATATATCATGGATAGGTGGACACTTTCCTCTGATATGATTTTAAGTTTCTATTATCCTCTTATAATTGAATGTTTTCATGTGCTTTCTAGATTATATAACTCTTGGAACTATTGAATATGCCACACAATTAAGTGTAGTAAGAGAGCTCATAGTACTGATGTTAATGTATTTGTTTTTTTCAGAATAACATGACAAAGTGAGATTGAAGTTTCTTTTGGAACAGACAGAGATATTTGCTCCTTTCACTCATGGTCCCGATGTAGTAAAATAGAAAATACCCAAGGGTAGGTGATGGCTGTGCATTTAATATTTGAGAGAATGATGCGACTAAAATTGAAAAAAACTAGAACTAATTATAACTTTTTTGAGACCACGGGTCGGATTCAATCGAAAGTCACTGAGGCAGTAGAGGATGAAGAGTACCTTAAAGAAAAGGAGAACTCTTGTTGCAGTCACTGAGGCAGAGTACCTTAAAGAAAAGGAGGCAGTCACTGGTGCATTCAACTTCTTTTACTTTGACTTCTTGTTGCATTTGAACTATGCATTTTTCATTTGTGAGAACTCTGGTTGCATCGTTTTTAAAAACTGTCTTTTGTTGTGTTTCCACTCTGTAGAATTCATGTTGCTTTTTCCAATGGTTATTGGATCACCGTTGTTGGTACAATAATTGACCCCACCGATTTTTTTAAGATTTTGCGAAATAGTTGCGAAGACCCGCATGGGTGATAATAGTTCAAAATATCAGATTTAACCCATGGAGGCGTGATAAATAAAGAAAAGAGTGCCCAACTACCTGTGGAATGTGAAGAGTTGCAAATAGTGAAGAAATGTGAAAACGATGTAGATGTAATTGAGTGTACAACTCCAATCTTGTTTGGGTGGCCCATGAGGATGTATGGTTCTTTGCAGAGTCTCGATGGAATTAGCAGCTTGTTAATGGAAGCTCAAATTTTAGAAGCCGAGCCCCAAGGTTGTTTTATAGCAGAATGCAAGACACTGAGTAAAATTAGGCATTGGAACCTTGTCAAAATTATGAGTATGGCCTCCAATTTGAGTTTCAAAAACTTTATATTCCAATTCATGCCTAATGGTAGTTTAGATATGCATTTGCATGGAAACTCTGCTAAGCTTGACTGGGTGAGGAGGCTCATAAATGTTGTGGGCATTGCACAGGCGCTTGTGTACTGACACTAAGAAGGTGGAATCAGGGAGGTTGTCCACTATGATCAAGCCTAGCAATATCCTTCTTGATGGAAACTTTGAGGCACCGGTGTAATCTTTCACAAGCGATGAAGTCTGGAGATGGTAAAGTTGGCACAAAGCAAGCGATTCCTTAATGGCTTTCACGAAGACCATTTTTATGTCGAGTGAAATATTCAAATTATCTTCAAAATGATTGTATATCCAAATCAAGAGCAAGGGTCGGGTCGGTCACTACGGATCCTTCATCCATCGGGGCTAGCCATATTGACAAATCCTCTGCATAATTCCTATAAAGTTGTTTCTTCCGGCTGGATGAGAACATAGGATCGAGTAGACGGGATTATGCATCTCCCATGCAACAATATATCATGTGGCACTACATCGTGAGAAAAGAAATAATGCCATACATTCTGTATATGGATCAATTATTAAGCAAAAAGATAGTGCAACAATAATTCCCATACACAAAGGCTTGATAATGAGAAGGTTTTTATTGTCGTCATCGTTCCAAATGGAAGCTTGGTAAAAGCATTGCGTAGTAGATCCTGTCATGCTGCTACACCTCTTCTGTGGGCATCTAGGAACCTTCAATGGAAATGGAAGTTGAGATGAGATTATTATATAGAGAAATGAAGGTAGTCTTATCCATTTCGTTACCACAAAGAAAGGGGAAACATATAGACTCGTTTTAAACATATAGACTCATTTTTCTGTTGTCAATAACAAATACAATTTTTCTTACTCGGCCATAACCTGGCACCTTATCTCCTCGGGAAAAGTAATTCAATGTACATAGTTCGTCTTCTCTACAACCCGCCAACGTGGTTGACTATTATATTGTATGTTTCGTAGGCTATGGAAATTAAGGATGACAAAGTGGAGCTAAATGTGAAAAAGATTATTATTGTTTTAAATAAAGGGAGGTGTTGAATGTGAGATTGTTTGCAAATGAAAGACTAGTAAAGCATGGTCTGTCGTTTCAGTTTTGTGGCCTGGTTGGCATTCATCAGTGCCGAGGTGTTAAAGGTGGTATAGTTATGTTCAAGTTGATCTTGTTTCATCAGGTCCAAGGAAGTGGGGAGTTTAAAGATTTGAAGTGCCTAAGCTTTTTCAAAGGATGTCCATTACGTTTTCAGGTCATGACAAAGCCTTTATTCACAATAGAAGAAAGTGTTAAAGCATTTTAATATCATGAAGAATCAAATGACAACTGGCATCATGTTCGAAAAGCTCAAATCAATGGTGTTGAATAATGCAAAGGCCTCTAGTCCAAGAAAGACCGAGACCTAAACCTAAATTAGGTTAATATGTTCATGGCGTTTTCATATTAACAAATAAGGATACCTAACTGCATCAATAACAACATTTGTCTATTTAACGCAGAGCACAGAAAATAAGATGCAATTTATCCCTTCTTCATGACATCATCAAAACCTATGTGACCCAACATGAAACTATAATTCTAATCCATATGTTATTTCCATATTTTCAACAATTACATTGTATATATATTACCTTTATTTATGCCTTTCTTGAATAATTATATAGATATGTTGACCACTTGGTTTTCTAAGAATAACTTTCAACATAAACAAAGGTAGGCTTTTGGATTGAAAAACTCCATAGTGTATGACAAGCCTTATTTCATGGTTGCACTATGCACTTATAGCAGAATGAGAAATTGTATACTTTGTCATGCCCTTTCATTCCTAAGCCTCATTGTTGGATTTTGTGCTTTATTTGTATCACTAAACTTGTTTTCTATTTTAGAAACCTTATAAGATTTACAATGACTATAAACTAATAGATTGTGCTTCCTTTTTAGTGTCTTTTAACATCTTTGAGGAGCTGGAGAGTTTGATAGTGCTGGTGATAGTGGTGTGTCTAATGATATTGAAGAAAAGTAGGAGCACAAGGAAGTATAAAACCAAGCACACACTCTTTAGTGTACTTGAGCATGGCCGGTGACTCCCCCCTTTTAATAAATATGTGCAGGGTTCGTATGGATGACTTGTGGTCTATATTATGTGGTTGTTAATTAACAATCCTAACACTGGACCAATCCATATAAAATCAAATCACATATGCAATTTTGTAGAATTTGGTTACTTGACTTGTTATTGAACACAATTTTTTTTGGTTTTACATTAATGTGAATAATGTCAACTTCAACATGGTATTAGACCACCAACTATTGAGTCTTGGCCTTGAAAATGTCATGATGTCTCAATGTGTTGAATTATCATTCCTGGAAGGAGATGGCTAAATATCAACATATCAGATCTAACGTTCTTCCCATTTTTTGTTGAGATATGTTGGAGTCACTCATGATGAAGAATATAAACCTATGAAATGTGGAATATGCACATCAAAGAAAACAAAATTCTTAAATTATGTTGTGTAGGAGGATTTTAACTCTAAATGTTTGAGGTGAGTTTGTGTAAAATCAACAGGTTTTGATCATTTTGGAGCATCAACTTGAATAATATTCAAGTTAGGTTGATCTTTGGTTTTACAATAGTAAATACAAGGTATATTGTCTTCTAAAACTAACAAGAAGAAGCAATATATCAAATTTAGAGTACAACTTAGGACACAACACTTGCAATGATTGAGGTCCAAGTAATTCTAAATTAGAGTGCAAACAACTCAGTATCACTTGATAGTTGGTGACAATAACGTTCAAGATCAAGGAAACCTAAATTACCATAAATATAGTAACAATGACAATCCAATTATAGTGATTAAGGCTAAATACACTTTTGGGATCACCTGCATTGTGAGTTATTGGTATTGAGTTAGGAGTTCCTAGTATTAAGATTGTACCTTCACTTGGGGGGATTTAGAGACTTGTTGGGGGCTTTTGTAGTTGTGAATTATCTCTTCTGGAGATGGTTGCTCACTTCTTGTTTGGAGTCCTAAACTTGTTATAATTTTTTCACAATGAACTTGTTGATGTTGATGTGGATTATGTCCATTCAAATTGTGAAGGATTATGGATGAATGTTAATAAATAAAGCATATCCATCATTTCCTGCACTTAAGTAAGTGTGGGGATTTTTCCTTCAAGTTTTCTCTCTTTCTATTTTTGCATTTACTTCCATAGTTAGATGTTACTCTTTCCTTTTACCTCATTAGTCATCTTCCCTTTTGCATCATTATGGTTTCTATTGTTATTTGCTTTATTTTCTACTTTTCAATTGCTTGTTGATTTTTCTTTGTTCTTAGACATGGCAACGTGCTGCTATCCATCTCCACGGGTAACAACACATGCTAAAGATCATCACCATTGTGGAAATTAATGGTGATATTTTTTAATTGTGACTTCCTATATTGTGAAAATTAGTGGTGATGCTTAATTCTATAATTGTCACTATTAATAAAATCATGGTGAGTTCCCTTCAAGGATCGTTACCTTTTCTTTTCATTGTGATTAAAATGGAAGCGGTCCTTTATCATACATTGTTAGAATTTTTTCAAAATGACTATAAGTGGTGATGGTAGGGCATGTCACTTTTCATTTGATAATAATAATGACATCAATAGTGATGGTTATTAAAATCAAATCATCGTAAGTCATTATTGGTCAGAGGAAATGGTGACGATCATTGACCATCTCCATATATGCATTAAAAGTGAGGATCATCAAAGGCCCATTCTAAGAAGTCCCTATTGTTCATAGGAAATGGTGACACTCATTGATTGTCCACATATATGCATCAAAGTTCCGCCATTAAAAGTCACTATTGTTCATAGGAGCTACTGATGGTCATTGATCACCACAATAAATGTATAAATAGTGAGAGTCATTAAATTCATGTCACCACAAGTAACTATTGTTCATAGGAAATGTCGACGGTCATTGAATGTCATAATAAGGATTATTGGTGACATACCTTCATCGTCATCGGATAACCTTTACTTTTGGAGATGCTCCCTATGGAAATGCTTAGTTTTTTGTGATGGAGGTCATTTTGCGCATCACTAAATTCCTTTTTTGCATTAGTGTTAAAGTAAGATGATTTTTTCTATGTTAATTTGGGTTCAAACATCAATTATGTTTGTTTTGATAGGAAGGTAGGGAAGTCCATCCACGAAAGGGTTTCAATTTTTCATTTCTATGGAGTTTGGTTGATTAAGCTTATATAAAACATGAGATCTCTATGGATATAATTGTATTTACATGATATAAAATTGGTAGAATGACAGGCTATGGTGTGAAACATCTGCAATTCTCATCTTTTCTAAGCATTGTGCTGAATTTTGGACTATCAGTCTTTTACATTCTTTGTTACATTTATATCTTGAATGGTTTTCCTTTTATGCATTTTTCTCGCCCCATTACTATTTCATTGGGTCTTCCACTATCCGACGCTACAAATCGATTAGTTGCCCCTGCAATCCTAGATGGATCATTATTAGCATTATAATATTATAGCATTATTTTATTTTATTTAGCTTATACTATTATTTTATTTTCTCTTTCTATACTACCCATCAAAGAACATTTTGTATAAAATTTTACCATTCAACAATGAAGTTTTGATAAGAAACTAACCCTTCGATAATTTGAAATAACTACCCAAAATCACAATAGCCATGCCATGAACCTATAGAAATATGTTAATATTTCAATAACGCATCATAGATGTGAATTAATTTTAGAGCAAATTCTTTAATAGTTATGGTACATTCCATACATCACACAACTTCCTTTCTCTGTCATCGTCGAACTTAATCTTAATTTCCCCTCTTCCCACATTTTTTGAATGATGATCATCACCCAACTAGACCATTCCACCATTATAAGAATGATATTTGACAAACCAGTATGTGGAGAGATGTGGAAAGATGCACATGAGTCCAAATCCCAAGCATATAATAGAGATATAATGTTACAAAGACATAAAGCCTCAGATGTTGTTGTCTCTGGTGAATCTGTTATACTAGCTTCAACTAATGGTTGGTTTTTCATCCTTTTTTTCCTTATTTAGATACCAATAGTCCTTCCTAGAGTGCCTTGGTTTCCCACAATTTCAAAACTTCCCTATCTTGTGTCCATTGGACTTGGATCTAGATTATGATCTCCCTTGTTGACCCCTTTTTCTAGATTTCCCTCTCACTAATATGGATTCACTGGTAGAGGGATCTAGAGATGATTTTTTCCTCAACTCTTCTCAGATTGAAGAAACTACAACATCATCAAATTTTAGAGTTCCTAATGAGTTGGTGATGGTCACCACCATATGATCCCAGGTATCTGGGAGGGAACATAGTAAAATGATCGCTTTGTCCTTATTCTCCACCTATATTCCAACTGAGAGAATATTGTTGATTAGGGTATTGAACTCATTCAAATGGTTTTCCATAGTTGAACCCTTGTTCATCCTTAGATGAAAAAGTTGTTTTTTTCCAAAAAACCTTATTTGTTGTTGATTGGGTTTCATACAACTTCCCAAGTTTCTCCCAAAGGGATTCTGTGGTCTTTTCTTTAGCAACATCGAACAAGATAGAGTCTTCTATGCAAATACAATTTGTATAAACTTCCTTTATGTATAGCTTTATCCAACCCTCATCTATCATGATGCTCAATTTTTTCACAACCCCTTTCAAGGCTAGGGCTTAGTCATTTTGAACCAACAAATCGTCCACCTTCATATTCCATAGGGATAAATTCTTGTCATCAAACTTCTCAACCTCGAACTTGGTTAAACCTTTTGTCATTGTTTCAACTCCCACTTACAGAACAATCTATGCTTGTGATTTTTCTAGGGTTTGATACCAAATGTTAGAAAATTATAAAAAATAGAAGCAAACTGCAATAACAATAAAACACGAGATTTACATGGAAACCTTATTGTACACTGGTAAAACCACGAGGCAATGGAAGATTTGATATTTTATTATTACTCAGTAAAAAAAAGTACAATGCCTCTATCTCTCGTGTGCTACAATGCCGGAGGGGTTCACTCTCCTTTTATACAAAATATATGAAGGTTCCAGAATGAACCAAAATACACTAAAAGGGTCTAGAAATTTTCACCTCGATGGATTTTCCCTCGCTCACCTGGCGCATATGAGCAATGCATAGGCCTAATTGAGAGATCTAGAGGAAGAAGATTGGAGATATGTATATTGGCTTCTTCTCCTTTAACACTTTCATGACTAGTGTTAAACAATGATGTCCACCTCTTTAAGATTAGGGGATTTTAATCCCACATTGGCCATGAGCCCTTTAAAAATTTTGTCATGTTCGAAGCATGTCAAAAAATGAAAGCGAGCCATCCCCTAGTGAGAACATAAGCATTCAAATAATATCCTAAGAAAGAATTTCATTTTCAAGAGACCTAATATTTTAGGTTCCTTTCACCTTCACCTGTAGGAAACCTTACTCTTCACTCCTTACGGAAGAGACCCATATCAATATATTATAATTTCATTATAAAGTTCTAATATATTTTATATATTGTAATTATATAAATATATATTCTATTTTGTATTCATGAATATTTGTAAATCTTAAAGCATTATTATTTAATGAGTAAAGAGGTAGAGGATTTGAAGATAGTCTTTGGAATGAAAGTGAAATTACTAATACAAAGAATTAAAATATTATAAATATTTAATTAATTTTAAATTTTTTTAATTTTATATCAATATAAATAGAAAAATAAAAATATGGATTTGAAAATAGCCTTTGGAATGACAGCTAAATTACTAATGCAAAGAATTAAAATATTATAAATATTTAATTAATTTTAAACTTTTTTTATTTCATATCAATATAAATAGAAAAAGAAAAATATTTATTAGTGAAATCAAAATTAATGTTGTAAAATTTATATTAAATGGATGATAAACATCATCCTTTTAGATTTTACAATATTGCTTAAATCAAAATTTTAAAAATAACGTTTAAAGAATATTTAATTTGATCTACATTATCTATTTAAAGGTCCTGTAACACTTAACATTATTATTTAATCATTTATTAAAAATGATGTTTATTATATAATATATTCAAATTTTTAAAAATAACATTGGATGAATATTTATTGTGATCTCCTTTATTTATTTAAAAGTCTTTGTAACACTTAATATTATTACCTTAATCATTATTATTAAAAGTCTTTGTAACACTTAACATTATTATCTTAATCATTTATTAAAAATGTTGTTTATAATAATATATAAACCTTTGTAACACTTAACATTATTATTATTATTGAGTTTTTGAAACCTAACATCCAAACCAAGGTGATGAAAGGATGAAGACGCCCGGCGATTTTATGCGGCTAGGGCTCAAACCCTAGCCGCCTCACTGGTTTTCGTTTGCAGGGAACGGTCTGTTCAGGGACGCGTCGCTCGTCTCCTTTGCTTGCAGGGCCAAGGACGAAGTGCCTGCGATTCTGTTGCTCGATCTGCTGCGTTCCTCATAGCTGGTGGGCGCCGCCTTCCAAGATGGCCTCAGACCGGTTTGCAGAGATGGAAAAAGACTCTTTGGAAGCTTTCACAGCATTAGTCCGTTCAGCAGGACCTAAAGCCAAGCCTTCTCTCTCGTCTAAGTTTGTTAAGAAGATGGAGGAGATCCCTTCTCTGGAGCTATCTCCAGAAGAGCCATGCAGTCTTGCCCTCCTTCTAGCAGAAAAAGCCCTCATCGGAAAGTTCACGGGGTTATGGCCTAGCCCCAAATCGGTGGAGGCTTGGATGGAAGAACGCTGGAAATCGCTGATACATGGAAACGTTTCTCTATGTGCAGTAGGCAGGGGGTTTTTTGTTTTCAGCTTCTCTAGCAAAGTGGATCGAGATCTAGTCTTCAGATCTGGCCCCTATTTCATGGGGCCGAGGGGGCTGTTCTTAGCCCCCTGGACTCTTGATTTTAATCCCGAAGATGAGATCACTGCAGCCCCGGTTTGGGTTAGGCTGCCTCATCTCCCCCTGCATCTATGGGGGAAAAGTTCTCTGGAGGACATTGGAAACAAGCTTGGGCGTTTCCTGGACAGTGTGGAGCCGAAAGGGGATCAATTTACCTGTGCTCGTGTTTGTGTTGAGGTTAACCTCGAGAAAGGACTCCCGGAAGCCATTCAGCTCTCCTTGGGGGAATGGCGCCATATCCAAGAGCTGGACTACGAGCAGATTCCTTTTAAGTGCCTTCGGTGTCATACTTATGGTCACTTCGCAAAATGCTGCCCCAAAGCCTCAGAAGTGGCAGAACCAGCTAAAGGAGATGATTTTCAGCCAGTAACTAACCGGCGAAGGCATCCAAGGCGAAAGGAATCACTAGCCCAGGTTCCAAAGGTCACTCCTTCAGCGGAGGAAACTCTTGAAAATAAAAACAGCTTCGAAGCACTGCAAGAAGAAGAAGCCCTAGACCCTGAAGCAACAACAGTTTTGGAAGACCCTCCGGTAGACGAAAGACTTCCGGATCCTGCCCTACCTGGCTCAGTAGATGCGAAGGAAGCCAGGGCTTCAGATCCTGAACCCCCTGCCCCTGCAGGTCCGGCTGTTTCAGTCCCCTCCAGCGGCTCTGTGGGAACTATTGAACCTGAAGACAATTCAGTCCCGTCTCCACCCCTTACCAGAGGGCGAAGGACCAACAAGGCACGTAGAGAAAAGGAGACGGCTTCCAACATCTCTTTTGGATCTCAGAAAAAGCTGGATCCCTACTTTAAGGGGCAAATTTCATCCCCCTGATTCTAAATGCTTTGCTTTTGTCTTCTACTTTGCTCACAGTTTGTGAGAATTTACCCTTGTAAGCTCCTTTTGTCATCATCTCGAATTAGCTCAAGAAACAGATGGGATTTGTCTCCCAAGACTTTAACAAGAAGGTTGGCAACACTGTTAGAGGTCACCAACCTTCTTCAGATTTGTAACTTTTTGGTTCTGGCTTGCCAGAACGCAGATTAATACAACCTAACCGTTCTTGTAAAAAAATAAATAAAAAACACTTAACATTATTATTTTAATCATTTTTAATATCTTAATCATTTATTAAAAATGTTGTTTATAATAATATATTCTTTATTTTTTCATCATTTTTTTATTAACGAATTTTCAATATAAAAATGAATAAAAATATTTCAATCAGTAATACAATTAATTATATAATAGTTGAGTAATATTTAATATGAGCTTCTTTATTTATTTTATTAACTTTAAAAATGTTGTTTATAATAATATATTCTTTATTTTTTCATCATTTTTTTATTAACGAATTTTCAATATAAAAATCAATAAAAATATTTCAATCAGTAATGCAATTAATTATATAATAGTTGAGTAATATTTAATATGATCTTCTTTATTTATTTTATTAACTTTAAAATAGAGTAAACTTTATTATTATAATACATATTTAAAAATATGTTATTCTTTAATTTTTTATAAATTATTTATTAATAATTTTTTAAATACAAATTAATGAAGTAATTAATATAACTTATTAAAAAATAAATTAACTCATAAATTCGTTATCTAATTATTAATTTTAGTTTATTGGATTTAAAAATATATATAAAAATTGAGATAAACATACATATATTTTTAGAATTTTTAAGCATGTAGTTTAAAAGCTCTACAATTTCAAATGGAGGAAGCTTGACTAGCTCCCAAGTTTCATTCTTTTGTAGTGAATGAAACTCCTCATCCATGGTTGCCTTTCATATTAGGTCATGTGAGGCTTCTTCATATGTCCGAGGGTCTGAATCAACCATCAAAAACCACTTCTCAGGTAGATACGGATCATTCGTTGAAAGTGAACTCTCAAATTGTGATCTAGTCCTCCTAGGATCCTGAAGATTCCCCACAAGTTCACCAGCTGCTTGAAGAGTTTAGTAGCTCACTTAGGCCTTGTTGGTGAACTTGAATCTGAAATAAGATGGTCTCCATCATCGAATATATCAAAATCAGAAATATTATGAGGAACTTCACTTACTCTCACAGGGTACTTAATGGTTGAAGAATAAGGATTATTACTCCAATTATTAATGAGCCCATAGATAATGATCATGAATGATTATTAATAAAGCATGAATACTAATTATTAATAATCAGATATTAGGTTTTATTAATAATTATTAATAATCATGCATTCACAATTATTAATAATCTTTCATTAATTAATAATTATTGATAATCATTCATTTCACATTTATTAATAATTATTAATAATGATTAATACTTGTGTTTCTAATGTTTCAATATGACTAATTATTAATAATCTCACAAATTAATGGATAATGTTCCTTATTCTAACTTCTTATTAATAATGATTAATTGTTGATTAAGCACTCTTGTCATTATTACTTATTATGTAGTAATAAGTATTAATAAGAATTATTATTTAAAGAATTTAATTGAATATCATTAATTAACTAAAGGATTTAATTGAATATCATAAATTAAGAAGATTAAAGGACTTAATTGAATATCATCACTTAAGAAGATGAAGGGATAGATCGGAAGGGGAAATGATCAGGCATCCCTAACTATTTATGTGCCTTGAAAGCAACTTTTCTCTCCATGTTTTGTCCTGATGATGAATCCAGCTAAGGATTCGAAACGTCGACAACAAAAATGCCGACCGTGGATTATCTGGAAACCTATTCTAACACTGCACACCACGGAAATATGAAATCTTTAAGATTCTCCAACTTCAATTGATTGCAAGGGCTCTTCTTCGAATTGAACACTCCTCTCAATGAATGATTTTTGAGTGGTTATGTTCAAAAAATTATAGCCCTTGGAGTCTTCTGAACATCCAACAAAAAGACATGGTTGGCTTTGGGTCTGCATGGCCCTCCTCTTCTCAAGTGGAATCCTAGCCCAAGCCTTGGAGCAAAAAATCCTTAAATGAGAAACATCAAGTTTGTACCCATTCCAAGCTTCAAAAGGAGTGATTCCTTTCAATGATTTATGAGGAACTGTGTTCTGGATGTAGGATGCATAGTTGATAGCCTCATCCCAAAATATTGGATACAAAGACTTGGCCTCAAGCATACATGTAGCCATCTCTTTGAGATATTTGTTCTTCCTCTCAGCAACACCATTTTGCTGAGGTGTGTATGGAACAATATGTTGCATCTAAATACCAACAGAAGCATAGAATTGTTGAAAATCAGATTTGATGTACTCCCCACCATTATTAGATCTGAGGATCATGATATATATCCCATACTGGTTCTCTATTGGGGCTTTGAAAAGCTTGAACAAATTGAACACTTCAGACTTTAATTTGAGGAAGAAGATCCAACAATATATGGAAAAGTCATCTATTAAGGTTATGATGTATTTTCCGTTTTTCAAATACTCATGAGGGAATGGACCTGATATGTCACTGTGAATAAGCTCAAGGGGTGTTGAGGTTCTCTTAGTTTTGGCTCTTTCAAATTTATGCTCAGGGCATTTTCCTAGGATACAACTTTGACAAACACCTTTAAAAAACTTGATGTTGGGTATCCCTATGATCATATCCTTCTCATGAAGTTGAGATAGATACTTGTAATTGAGATGACCAAATATCTCATGCCATAATTTTCTTGACTCATTGGCATGAGTAAGGAGAGCAGAAGGTGATAAGAAAGGCACAAAGTGAGAAAACCTATAGACTTTTGAGCTATGGTCAGCAGTACCTAAGGCAACAATTTCACCTATGGAAATCTCATATATTTCAACATCATTAGGTGTAAAAACACCCTTTTTGGGAGACCCAGTGTGAGTCATGTGGTAGATAGACAAGAGGTTTGTAGCAACACCTGGGACATACAACACATTAGTGAAGGAACCATACTCAATATTAATATTGCCTTTACCTTTGCAAGTAGTTTCAGAATCATAACCCAACACAATAGTTGGACCACCAGAAGAATTGAGAGAGGAGAATGACTCTCTTGTAGACACCATATGCCTTGAAGCTCCATAATCAATGATGAAATAGGTAGTCTTGGAAGTGCCTGCCATCAAGGAATGAACTATCTCCTTGTCTTCGGAATTGGATCCTCCTTCCTTCTTTATTGCACTCTTAGGAAGAGGGATGTTGGATTTCTCAAGGATTTGATCAGTGGTCTTCTTCATGCATGAGCTCTTTGGATGAAAGCCCCTAATGTAGTAGGTGCACTTAGGATTCTCATTCTTCTTTTGAGAATTCTTCTTGAGCTTTTTGCTTATATTTATTCTGATCAGGTGGTTTCTTGAAATTGGTATTCTTCTTGATCTTTGAATTCTTTGAATCTATAACAGCTAAACAATGGTCTTTTGATGGATTTTTTAATGTGCCCATCAAGACCAACTTGTTTTTCTTATGAGTGAGAGATTCCATGAATTCTTCCAGTGAAGGACTCTTCGAATTTCGAACAACAATTTTTGTAGCATGGAAGGTCAAAACAAATACTAAGTAATATGGACCAAGCTTGGACAGAGATGGCCAAGATCAATTTCTCATCTTTTCTGTCAATTCCACACTGCTTCAATTGAAGAACAAGAGCTTTAAAATTTGAGAAAAAGTCTCGTAGGGTCTCGAAATTGCTTGGAATCAGTGAAACAAGTTCATTCTCTAGTTGGTGGCCCATCAACTCATCAATCTTGCCAAATAAATTTTGGAGATTTACCCAAACCTCATTAGGAGTGGTAATACCATCTAGATGGAAAATAAGATCCCTGGATGTGCTGAGGCACAAGAGACCATAAGCCTCATCTCTTCTGTTATGCCACTTTTCCTTCTCAATGATAGTAGTAGGCTCAGTCTCAGTTTCCATAGTCACGCATTAGAGGCCTTTGCTCCTCAACAGGATCTTCATCTGCACCTTTCAGTCAAAATAATTGAATGGATTGAGGATGATTTGTTGTGAATCATCCATGGAAGCTCTGAAATTAGCTTCTGAGTGGTTTGGTTGCACCCCTGAGATGCTTAGTTGTGCCCTCTGGGTGATTGAATATTCCCTCTCTCAGACTGGTTCGATCTCGCAGGACAAAAGAAGGAGAATTGAAAAACTTGATAGATCTAATACCATGTGAAAATATTTTTCAAACCAATATCTACTCAAGCAATTACAAACTCTCACAAATTTCCTTGCAAAAACTAGTCATAGAACACAAAAAAATAGTCATGAATATGATGCAAACAATAAAATTCTATTGAATAAGTATAAATCATCCAAATTTGGAAATGTAATGGCTTTCCAAATATATAATTACATCTGATATTTGAAGGCCAAAGAAGGCATTCAAAATCCTCACAAAAGCAAGCTTAGTAAAATGATGAAAAACCCACCTAGGTGTAAAAAGTGCTTTCCAAATTGCCTCTAAATCTCACGAATTGGTAAGAGAGGACTTGGATGGTGATGTAGGCTGGAAAAACATTCTAAGTACAAAATATAGAAAGAGGAAACATCATAGAGGATGAGTTGGCCAAAAAACTGCTAAAGCCAAGTCAACTAGCTTTCACCTTTTCAGTAAAAAGCAGGAAGGCACCCTTCTATTCCATGAATGGAATAAAATCATACAGAATATCAAGAAATCCTACCAAAATATCCAGAAGTGCGCCCAAGTGACTCAGGATGGCTTATGGTCCACACACTGGATTAATTATGGCAAACTGCCTAGTCAACACCTAGGAATTAATAAAAAATGACTAATATTTTTATCCTAAGTATGAAATGGATATGGATGAGTTTTAAATACTCCAACAAGTAACCCCCTTGCACGCACAAGGATTCCAAATACCTAGTAGCACAAATTTATTTGGAGATGTAATGAAATTCAAGGGAATTAAGTTTTTTTATGAGCTTACCTCTTGTATCGAGGTCTTCTCTTGGGGAAATAGAAATCACATCAACACATCCATGTGTTGAGATAGAAATAATATCTTCACATGAAAGGGGGGCCAAAAGTTCCACTGGAGCCAAAAATCGACAACAAGAGGACTCTGCATCCCAATTTGTGTATCTCTCTTGCTAACCCAAATTGTGTATAATAGTCCAAAGCATCATATCTTATACCATCCATCGTCTCTTGCCAATGAAATCATTTATTATTCACTAACTGAATAACACTTTCACTTTAACAGTGCAAACTAATCTTCCCTTGTATCATATTGAATTCATCCATCAGTCACTGTATCTATTTTCCCTCTTTATTGGCCTCGGCTGTTGCCACACATTCTAATTCAGTGGTTGATAAAACCACTATTGGATACAACTTAGATGTCCAGCTTACATATCCACCAACAAGAGTGAAAGTATAACATGTAGTAGACTTTCATCCTTCTTTGTCTCCATCACAATCATAATCCGCAAAGCCTTTACTTTGTAAATATGCCAATCTATAGAAAATAGAAGTGTTTGAAATTCCCTTTAAATATATAAGTATCCACTTCACAACCTTCCAATCCCCCTTACCAGGATTTCCGATGAACCGAATAAAAAATCCCAATGCTTGAGCAATATTTGATATGGTGTGCACCATGGAAAACATGAGGCTCCCTACTGCTAATGAATACGGTACATGAGATATGCTTGTCTTATATACTTCTATGGTAGGATAATGTTTAGAAGCTGGCTAGAAGTGTAAAGGAAGTGGGTTTCTAACTGGCTTTACATTCTGCATATTGAATCACTTCAAAATATTTTATATATATAGCTTTTCACTTAACTAGATTTTCCTACTTGTTTTGTCCCTATGTATTTTCATTGCTAGAATTTGATTTGCTACTCCTAAATCCTTCATTTCAAATTTCCTATCCAACTTAGCCTTGAGATCAATAAATTTCTTCATCTTGGGACCTGCAACTAGCACATCATCAAGATACAACAACAAGGTAATAAAACTACCATCATTGAACCTCTTATAATATGCACGATGTTAAACTTCACTTCTACTGAAACCCTGGCTTTCCATGAAGGTGTCAAATTTTATGTACCACATCCTTGGTGCCTTTTTCAATCCATACAGATATTTCTTGATTTTGCAAACCAAATTCTCTTTTCCTCTTTCCTTATATCCCTCAAGATAATTGTATCACCATGCAAAAAATCAATTTTTACATCCATTTGTTCCAACTCTAAATCCTATGTTGCTACAAGTGCAAGAAATACCTTTATAGTAGTAAGCATCACAACTGGATAAAATATTTCATTAAAATCTATACCTAAGTCTTGTACATAGCCATTTTCTACCAAGCAAGCTTTATAACGTTCCAACAACTCATCATTGTTCTTCTTTAATTTATACAACCACGTTTTTCCAACAAATTTTCATCCTAGTGGGAGATCCATGGGTTCCCATGTTTTATTCTTATTTATTGCTTTGATTTCTCCATCCATGACTTTCCTCCATTTATCTACATTCTTATATTCTCCAGCTTCCCAAAATGAACTAAGTTCACCATCATCGATTAACAAAGAAAAAGAAGACTGAAAACCAGGAAAATAAATTTATGGATGTCTCTTGGCATGTGTAGATCTTCTAATTTGTGGTTCTTGAACTCATTGTTCTTCGTGTTGATTAGAAGCTTCATTTCCATCTTCACTCATTTATACTTCAATTGGTACAATTTCAAGTGTCTATTGTACCTCCTTATTTTGCATGGATTTTTCATTAAAAATAACATCCCGACTAACAATTACCTTATGGTCAGTAGGATCCCACAATCTATACCCCTTTACTATATTATTGTAACCGATAAAAACACATTTCGTTGACTTTGTGTCAAGCATGGACCTCTTTTATTTTGGCACGTGGGAAAATGTATTGATGCAACCAAAAATATGCAAACGAGAATAATCAACTGGCTTACCACGTCAAACCTCCTTGAGAATCTTTCCATCCAATGCAATTGTGGGTGATCTATTCATCATATATTCAGTTGTATTAACAACCTCTTCCTAGAATCCACTATCCAACCTAGATGCATTAAGCATGCTTCTTACACTTTCCATGATTATACGATTCATCCACTCAGCCACACCATTTTGTTGTGGCATATATGAAACAATCTTCTAGTTATTAATTCCTTCCTGCATACAGAATTATCATATTATTTTTAGTAATATTCTCCTCCACTATAATATCTAAGACATAAAATAGACTTGCCCAAACTTTATCTACTCATTCCTTGAGCTCTTTAAATTTCTCAAAGGCTTCTGACTTTTATTTTCATAAAATACACCCACACTCTTATAGATTAATCATCTATAAAAGTCATAAAATATCTAGCACCATTTATAAACAGCGTGGTAACTAGTCCAAATATATTAGAATGAATAAGTTGCAAAAGATCAAAACTTTTACTAGATATTGGAGTAAACCTAACTCTCTTCAGTTTACCAAAAATATAGTGTGCACACAAGTCTAAAGCACAAGACTCGATCCCATAAAGCATACCTCAATCATGCAAATTTTTCAAACCATTTTCAATCATATGTTAAATTTGTTGATTCCACAACATCACCACATATAGAACATTTCCTAAGTCTATTTCCACTGCATGATTTGTTATTGTATCAATGCACAAATGATACAGGGTCCTATAAGATTCTCCTTTTTATACCATGAGGGATCCTTTGGTAATTTTGCATGAATTGTCACCAAAGGTAGTAGAATACCCCAACTTATCCATCATCTTGATTGAGAGGAAATTCTTTCCTAGATATGGTACATGCCATACATCACACAACTTCCTTTCTTTGTCATTGTCCAACTTAATATTAATTCCTCGTCTTCCCACATTTTTTGAAGGATAATCATCACCCAGGTATACTATTCCACCACTATTAGGCTTATATTTGACAAACCAGTATCTATGTGGAGACCTGTGGAAAGAGGCACTTGAGTCCAAATCCCAAGAATATAATAGAGATATAATGTTACTGAGACATAAAGCATCACATGTTGTTGTCTTTAATGAATCTATTGTAATAAATTCAACTAATGGTTGGATTGTCATCCTTCTTTTCCTTCTTTAGATACCAACAGTCCTTCCTCGAGTGCCTTGGTTTCCCACAATTCCAACGCTTCCCTTTCTTTTGTCCATTGGACTTGGATCTAGATTGTGATCTCTATTCTTGACCCCTTTTGCTAGATCACCCTCTCACTAATATGTCTTCATTAATAGAGGATTCCAAAGACGATTTTTGGCTCAACTCTTCTCACAGTGAAGCAACTACGACATCATCAAATTTCAGAGTTTCTAATGAGTTGGTGATGGTCACCACCATATGATCCTTGGTATCTGAGAGGGAACATAGTAAAATGATCGATTTGTCCTTATCCTCCACCTATATACCAACCGATAACCGAGAGAATATTGTTGATCAAGATATTTAACTAATTTAGATGATCTTCTATACTTGAACCCTTCTTCACCCTTAGATGAAAATGTTGTTTTTTTCTTCAAAAAACCTTATTTGTTGTCGATTTAGTTTCATACAACTTCCCAAGTTTCTCCCAAAGGTTTAATGTGGTATTTTCTTCAGCAACATTGAATAAGATAGAGTCTCTTATGCAAATAAAATTTGTAGAATCTTCTTTTATGTCCATCTTTATCTAGTTCTCATTTGTTACGCTGGTTGATTTGTTTGCACCCCCTTTCAAGGCTAAGGCTTGGTCATTTTGAACCAACAAATCCTCCACCTTCATCTTCCATAGGAAGAAATTCTTCTCATCAAAATTCTCAACCTTAAACTCGGTTAAACCTCCTATCATTGTTGCATCTCCCAGTTATATAAAACTCTATGCTTGTGAGTTTTCTAGGCTTTGATGCCATATGTTAGAAAAATATAAAAAATATAAGCAAACCACAATAACAATAGAACACGAGATTTACGTGGAAACCTTGTTGTACACCGGTAAAACCACGAGGCAATGGAATCTTTGATATTTTATTATTACTTAGGAAAAAAACTTATTCCTAAGAAAGAATTCCAATTTAGAGAGACCCAATTTTTTAGGTCCCTTTTACTTGACTTTTGGCTAATGAGTCGACCGACAAGCTTCATTTCTCCTAGATCTACAACTTCATGCAGTTTTACTTCTTCACCCAGGACAAGGTTTGGAGGGGCAATCCTTTTCTTAATACACTTCCATTCAACACTTGCTTCCTTGAGCTACATTCTCAATTGGGGTTTTTACTGAACGTACCAGAGGAATTGAAACCTTAGCATGTTCAAAAGAATCTATACTCCTAATCATTTAGGGGATTCCACAAAGTTAAGAACAATCAAGCACATGTCCAATGAAGAAATCATCTATAACCCTACTAATTGTCTTCTACTCATCTTCGCGAGAAAATATTTATGATCTTGTAGGTCTATTAATATGTTTTTTCTCCATAGACAACTTAAGGTCATTTCCAAAATTGAAGCTGGGCTCACGATGGTAGGAGTGACATGCACTTCTTGCTAGGAAGTGAGTGTGTTCTTTAACCTTTTTCCCTTTCAGAACTGAACTAGTGGTACTATACAATCTCCTATTTATAGGTGCATGCATAACATGACATGAGTCAAGAATGGAATTGAGAGTTTTGGTGTTTTCCCCATGTTGATGGGTTTACCCTCTTTGATATCTAGATCTATAGTCAGGTCGCACAAGTGACCAAGGGACTAGAAGAATCACCTCCAACTCTAGGAAATCTTACTCTTCATTCCTGACGAAAAAGACTCATATCAATATATTATAATTTTATTATAGAATTCGAATATATTTTATATTATGTAATTATATAAATATATATTATATTGTGTATTCATAAATATTTTTAAATCTTATTAAGTATTATTATTGAATGATTAAAGAGGTAGAGGATTTGAAGATAATCTTTGGAATGACAATGAAATTATTAATATAAAGAATTAAAATATTACAAATATTCAATTATTTTTAAACATTTTTTTTTATTTTTTATCGATATAAAGACTTAAGTCTGCGTGGAATTCCCTCGAAATTGTTCGTATTGACTTCAGTCCATGGAAACCCAATTGCCAAACTCCAACATTTCAAAGCCGCGGTGTGAGTTGTAGGTATTGACTTGACTTGACTGTGGCATAAGGCGTGATATGGGGGCACTCAAATCGTCTTGGTATTCCGGTGAGTGGTTTTTTGGGGAGGTATAGTTCCATCCTTGTTTGGTTATTTGTTTGGAATTTCGAAGATCTAGGTCGTCTTAAAATGGCTCAAAATCTCTGGGGCAAAGTTCCATGGCATAATTCGGCAATAAACTGGTGGAACTACACTTCCGCTGATTTTTATAGCCAAATCAAGAGAAGAAATCACCGGAAAAGCAGGGCGATTTGAGTGCCAGTTATCCCACGCCTGGCATAAGATACATAGAAGTCTAAAATTGCATAGAATACACAGAGAAAAATAAATGCCGTGTTCACCCAAACTTGTACATATTGACTTGAATAAATACACGCGGAAAAAAGAATCTGTTGAAAGAAGTCGGCAAATGCATAGAATACACAGAGATAAGGAAATGCGTGTTCACCCAAACGACTTGGCTGGAATGTGACCTTAGAAGCGAAAAAAATAGGTGACTTGACTGAACTGGGGGCACAGAGGCGAATAGATAGGTCGGCGGTCGGATTAAAAAAATTCCACCTGAATTCCTTTAATCTCTATTCCCCAATCAATGGCAAATATGGCTGAGCATCGACTTCATATGCATAATGAGAACCGTTGTGATGGTATATATAGATAGCCAAGGGGACACAACTCACATGCTTTGGAAGACTCTCAAGTCCGATCCGGGAAAATGGATCGCAACCCTCTTCTTCTTGTGATGGTGCTGCTTGCCTATGTGGCTCAAGCGATGTCTGTTAATTACTCATATTCCCATCCTGCTTTATCTGATGATCATCAATCTCTGTATGATCACATGCCCCCTGGATTAACACAACATTCTGCTTATGAACGCAAGGTGAAGGAAGATGAAATCATCTTATCATCAATAGACGCCCACGAGAAAAGGGACCTCGACGCTCTCTTGGAGTTCAGGAAGGCCATCACATCAGATCCATATGGTTGGGTGTCCAACTGGACGGCTAAGAACGCAGGCACCCTTTCTCCGTCTCTCGGCAACCTCTCATTACTGCGGACACTCAATCTTTCTAATGATTGGTTCGTTGGAACAATTCCACCCGAGTTTGGCTAGTTGAAAGCGTTGCGAGTACTTGACCTGAGCTACAATATTATCAATGGTTCTATTCCTGTCGAATTGGGCTTGCTCGAGAAACTGCACACCTTGAATATTTCTCTTAATCATGAGCTGAGTGGAAGAATTCCGCTCAAGTTTGGCCATCTTAAAGCGCTACGAATACTGGACCTCAGTGGTAATATGCTCGGCGGTCCTATTCCAGTCGAGTTGGGTCTGATGCAGAAGCTAGAGTACTTGGATCTAGGTGGCAACCAGCAGCACTCCCTGTACAACATTTTCTCAGGCAGTATACCACGTCAATTGTCTAATCTGACACAACTCAAACATCTGGACCTCGGTGGTAATATGCTCGGCGGTCCTATTCCAGTCGAGTTGGGTCTGATGCAGAAGCTAGAGTACTTGGATCTCGGCTACAATGAATTCTCGGGCAGTATACCACGTGAGCTGGGTAATTTGACAGAGCTTACACATCTATCAATTTCTAGCTTTAATATTTCTGGTACTATTCCTTCTGAAATATTCAGTCTTCCCCTTACTTATCTGTCTATGTCTCTTATTAGTGTTGACCGTATAGGGAGCCTACCTAAATCCATTGCCAATTTAACTAAGTTGACTTACTTAGATATCTCTCAAAACAGAATCACTAACATCCGTGAACAGATTGGCAGTTTGACTAAGTTGACTCTTTTAGATCTCTCTGAAAATGGAGTCGTTAGCATTCTTGAAGAGATTGGCAATTTGAATAGGTTGACCTACTTAGATCTCTCTCAAAACAGAGTCGTTAACATCCCTGCAGAGATTGGCAGTTTGACCAAGTTGACCAACTTACATCTCTCTCAAAACATAGTAGCTAACATCCCTAAAGAGATTGGCAGTTTGACTAAGTTGGCCAACTTACATCTCTCTCAAAACATAGTCACTAACATCCCTCAAGAAATTGCCAGTTTGAGTCAATTAATTATTCTAGATTTTAGTGATAACAAGCTGAATTGTAGCATTCCTAAAAACATTAGCAATTTAAAGAAGCTTGAAGATCTTTCTATTTATAACAATAGTTTGACCAACACAATTCCGAGAACTATAGGAAAGTTATATTCACTGCTAAGGTTAGATTTGAGCTCAAACAAATTATTTGGACCCATCCCATATAGCATAGGTCAGCTAAAGGCTCTCTATCATCTATACATAAGCAATAATAATCTTTATGGGAGTATTCCTAAAGCCATGACCAATTTAAAGAAGCTTGAAAGCTTTTATCTTTCCAAGAATGGTTTGACAGGCACAATTCCAAGAGCCATAGGAAGGCTTCATTTATTGTATTCCTTAGATTTGGACTCAAACAAATTAATCGGGCATATCCCATATAGTATAGGTAAGCTAAAGAATCTCAACTATCTATACATGAATAATAATAGTCTTTCTGGTAGTATTCCTAATAGTATTAATGGTTTAGTTTCACTTCAAATATTAGATCTATCACTAAACAACTTGGAAGGGTCAATTCCTAATGGTATTGGAAATTCTACTTCTATGCAAATTTTCTCTGCTCATTCTAATAACTTTTCTGGGACACTTGCTATGTCTTTGGTCAACTGCACCCAGCTTCAACTACTCGATTTAAAGAAAAATCAATTATAAGGCGAGCTTCCACAATACTTCACATTTTTTCATCAGTTGGAACTTTTAAGCCTTGGTAATAATAATTTGCATGGCCATATTCCTCAGCATATCACAAATCTCACCAAGTTGCATGTGTTGGATTTATCCAACAACAAATTTAGTGGAGAAATACCAATGCACCTTGAGAGACTCTCAGGATTTGCAAATGTTTCAAATGATGAAGAAATTTTCGAGGAAATGGAAATTGTCATGAAAAGGAGTGAGTATACTTTTTCATTTATGTTGCCTGCAAATACTATATTTGATTTGTCTTGCAACAATCTTATAGGAGAAATTCCCTCAAGCATAGGTACTATGAGTCAATTACGATTATTGAATTTATCTTGAATTAGTTGGAAGGCCAGATACCTACATCACTTAGTGGGATATTTACTTTGGAGCAATTGGACTTGGCAAAAAATAATTTGAGTGGACCGATTCCTGAAGAGCTCTCTAAATTACATGATTTGGCCGTTTTTGATGTTTCATCAAACATTCTTTGTGGGCGAATCCCAACAGGGACACAATTTTCCACTTTCAATGTATCTTCATTTCAAAATAATAGCTGTTTATGGGGTTGTCCTTTAGATTCTTGCAATGAAAATGAAAGACAAGCAAGAAAAGGTGACAATGATAGTAAGGGTAATAATGTTGGAGTGGGATGGTTTAGTCATGTTGAAGAAAATATGTCATTGATAGCGTTAGGGATGGGAATGGGTATTGGATTTGGGGGAGTGGTTGTTCTCTTTTTGTCATGGGAGAGAGCTAAACATTGGGTGGTTCCTCCAAATATGCCACAACCCTTTGTTGGGGTGTACCGATTTCCTACATAGATGTGGCCTCCTAAGTTCAAAGGTTAAAAAAATGAACATCATTTGTATTATGTATAGTTAAGTTGTACTACTAATATATTTTCAAAATAAAATGATGTTTATGTTATTAATGTTTAAAATTAAATAAACAATATAATAAAAAAGAATAGAATAGAGGAGAAGAGATAATTGTTTTGTATGTTATTATGAAGTTTTTATATATCTTTTGTATATCTTATATGGTGGCATAGAACTGAACTAAACAAAGACAAATACCAAAATATAATGAAAATATCTTGTATCAGAAATAATAACAATAATCATGTTTTAATGATTATTACAAAATTATATACTAATAATAAATTCTTATAAAAGTTGAAAATTACTATTTTTTTCTTCATTAAAGATAATTTATTAAAAAAATAACAATAAATTTTCAAAATTATATAACAAATTATTTTCAAATCTTATGCTTCAGAAACTGTAATTCTCTTTTTCTTATCACTATAAACGTCACATCCATAGAAATTAAAGAAAAAAAATTGCTAAAATAATATTTGTTCACAGTTTATTGAAACGATTAGACCGAGACTAATAACAAATTCGAAATAAATTCGAAATATTTTTTAATAAGACGAAAAAATTAAGTGCCAATGAAACTTATTGGTTTATCCGTATTCATTACTACCTAACCTGAGATTGAAAATGTTGATTGGATTATATTTAATATGTTTTTCCATAGTAAATGACAAAATACCTTCTTCATTTGTGCACAAATTTACAATGGTAAGGAATTTCATAAACTTCGAAAAAATACATTTAGTTTTACTTTTAAGAACAACTTACTTCTCTAAAAACAACTTACTTTTCCTTTTAAAAATAACTTATTGATCCTTGCTTTTTACAAAAGTCTACTATGAGACAATCTATTACATCAAAAACTGCTGCTGAAAGAGCCTACTGCACTAGTGCAGGTTTTATGCTCATATTGTCACACAGGTAATATTAATTGTATCAAATATTTGGTGTATCGAAACTGCTACTCAAGTTACTCTCAGATCTCAGATTGGATGACATACGTCACATTTTGATTTTAAGTATTAGTTACTTTCAAGCATTTTAACTTTCTTGAATGTAATAGTTTTTGGTTTATTTAATGGAATTAATTTTTAAGAAAAATCTTTCAAAATTGATTAAAAATATATATATTTTTTCTATTTATCCTAACCTCATTTTATTAATCCAATTAATTATTATTTACTCAAATCTATAAACTAGAACATTTTCTAAAGATCCTTCATGTGATTGAAACATAAAGCCATTGTGTAGAATTTTAAAAGCTTACATTTTCCAAAGATCCTTCATGTGATTGAAACATAAAGCCACTGTGTAGAATTTTAAAAGCTTACTCGAATTGCATCTAGTCTAGCTCATATTTTCTTGTCTCACTTATAATGGATCAAGATTTCGTGGATAACATTTAATTTAGAATTGTATGTTGGAGCATGCTATGCAAAATGTGTCCAAACACTCTAGTGCATTTTGATAACATTTAGGATCTTCACTTATGGTGAGAAATGAACTCTTTGTAAATTAGGATAATTAATTAGTTGAGTATGTTTTTAATTTATGAAAGGATATCCTCTTATAATACAAATACATTTTTTTCTTTTATAGAACATAGTGAAGAGCATGTGTTGTAATGACATAATGGGTTGGTTTTTTTAGGCAACCTTCTTCCATGGATTAATATAGTTGGAAATTTTGACACCAAATATAGTTAGAGACATTGTTGTGGTGTTGCAATGGAAAAATAGTTTTTACATCCTCTAGAAGAAGGGGTAAAAATACAAGCACCATAAGATGTGACGAGATTTATCAGTGGGAATATTATTTTAAATTTTTATAAAAGTGTAAGATTATGATTATGATATATCTTTAAATATAGGTTTGTGGATTATTAGAAAAATCATTTATTCTATTTCTATTCTATTTCTAATTAACTACTACCCTCACAATGTAAATTTCATACATGGCTATTTCGTTTAGACTAATAGTGAAATCAATGAGATAAATAAAAACAATGAACAAATAATCACTACCGTGAAGTATCTTTCAAAACCATACAAATAATACTATAATAGTAATACCATAATTTATCGCATTAAAATATTGAAAAGAACACATATTAAGTTATATCGACTATGGAATATGGTTGTTAATATAACACTCATTTCCCATACATAGCCATTCTACTCAAGATCATGGTGCTCTACCATAATGAGGGTAGTTATTATATGTGATATCCTTTGAATTTCCCCTAAGAATGTGTGTATCGATACACTAAGTTAGTTAAGGCCTATCATATTATTTAAAAATATATAATAGAATAATTAAATGGTTATAAAACAACATATAGTCTATTAAAATGCTTATGAAGCATACAAGTTTGGAATAATCCTATTTGTTGGTAGATATCTTTGGAGAGAATATGTGAGAGAATAAAAGAATTATGGAAAATATTATATATTCATATGTTTATATCTGCATATTCATCATCGCAAGGATGGTATATCCACAGATGATGATCATCAATCTCTATATGACCACATGGTTAGTGGATTAACTTCACTTCAATATCATTCTTATTTTGATTTTTTTAATAAATAAGTGCATTGTAGAGGATGGTGAAATCACATTATCATCAATGGATAACCACAATTCTTATTTTGATATTTTAGAAATAAGTGCATGGTGGAGGAAGGTGAAATCACGTTATCATCAATGGATAGCCATAATAAGAAAACCATCAATGCTTTCATGTCCATCACATGGGATTCATTTGGAAATATATCCAATTGGATGACCAAGAACCTTGAGCACATGTCCTCATGGTATGTTGTTTATTGTGGATAGCATGGACCTTTCTAAGTCCATATTGGAATGTTCCCTTTTGTTTACTCTTACCAATTTCTTATTGTCAGGGAAATATGACAATAAAAAATTGACAGTTTACATTTTTTAAAATGGAAACCCTCAAAACTAATATACCCTTTGTGAATTTTGAAGTGCAGTAATTTTTTTTATAGGGAATTGTGTTGTCTTTCTAATGATATTCCATTCAAAAAAAATTGTAACATCGTTTAATATGTAAAATTTTCATTTAAAAGATGAGCATAATAGATCCCATTTTTGGGGGGGAAATTATATTTTTTTTTATTATTTTTAGAAGTCGACCAATTAATACTTGAATCATATTTTATCAACATTTTTCCTATTGTTTACATAAACTGAAAAACCAAAATCCTCTATTTGAAGAAAAAGAATCGAGGAAGATCTCAAATATTTTTTGTAATTTTTTGGTTTTGTACTTTTTATGTTACTAATTTTTCTTCAAGCACATTTGAAACTATGGAAAAAAAATTAAGTGTGTTCTAAAAGAAAACAAATTAAAAATATAATATGAAATGGAAAGTGTGAAAATAATGTCATTGGATAGAGGATTCATTAGGGAATCCGCTAGCATCAACTATGCCACCTAAGATACATGGGATGAAGGGGTTTCACACCTTGGATGTTGTAGCTACAAAAAATCTTGTAGCAAGGGGGTTGGATTTCATGATTTTAAACCCTCAATTAAGTAATTATCTAGATTGAGGGTTCTTAAGATGTTGAATCAAGGGTTAAATGAAGATTTTCAAATTCCTCAGTTGAGGGTTAATTAAACCATCTATCAAGGATTCTCTGGGTTTAACAAGTAGCTCAATCAAGTAATTGTTACTAAAAACAAAAATAAAAATAAGAGTATTTATCTTAATCACTTTGAAAGGTTTTGCTAAATTTAAATATTAAGATGTTCACACGCTTTAGTTCATGTTTCTTTATATTATAAACTCTCATAGATATTATCACGAGAGATGATACATATTTAAGATTATTAGTTTTTCATTTTAGTGAATCTACAAATTGTACTTTATTCTATCAAAAGGGATATTGGGATAGGGATAAGTAAAGTTAGTCTCCAATCTTGAAACTGTAAATTTCAACTAAAAAATGGTATAAATATGTTTCGAAGAAAAATAGCTCGATCAAGTTAAAGGGATCCACTTAGAATTATAAATTTAATACCTCCAATATTATTGTTAATCCTATATCAATTTATGTATTTAAAGTTACATATTGATAAGACATAATTGACTAAGTTCTTTAACTTTAGAAAATAAACAATTCAAAACATGGGTTGTTAATAAAATTATAAATTTAAATCACATGTTGTTAATAAAATTGGGTTGGACCCATCAATAAAATTATTTACCATAGATAAAGAATAATAATATGGAGATGCTTGTAGGGGAAAGATGATTTATATTATATGTAGCAATTCTAAGGTCCAATCAATGAGTTGGAAATGTTAAAATTGTTTTTAGAAGATTGATATCTAGGATTTTCATGGCTTTGCATTTTCTTATATATATATATATATAAAAGTAGCAGAAGCCACATCTTAATGAGAAGTTTGGAAAATAATATTCTAAAAATGTATTATTATATAAAATAAATAAATATAAGTTGAACCCGTTTAAAAAAAAAAATTGGGGAATATATCATCAATTCTATCTTTAAAATACACTAATAAATTATTTGTAAATTACCTCCTCAATGATTATTGTAAATCACCTCATTAATTTTGCTTTCCATAGTGGTGATGGCAGTCTAATTATTGTCAACATAATTTTTTACCTCCTCAACACCTTTCAAATATCCAAATTTTAACAAAGGGTCATTGACTTGAATGATTATGGTATGTCATAATTTGTGTATTCCAATCATTTACACAGAGTAATTTCGAAAGACACTTGGTATAGCTTTTTCTTAACCTAAATTCTTTATTCCACAACCAAATAAAGATCCTAGATTCCATACAAAATCCCATAATTTGTACAACAATTGAGAAGACATAAAATTCATTTGTAAAGAGGGGTCTGAGAAGGGAATGCGACCCACTAGGCCAAGCTCCAAATTATTTCCACATTCATTATACTAACTTCTATTGACATATGATTTTAATCCATAATCAAGCATTGTATGTGTGGATGTACCATGAATCTTAAGTGAGTTAAGACTCACCCTTACCAATTTAAATCTCCCCTCTACTTGGCATCAAAAGGGGATTGCATAATGGAGGATCATTTTCTTGATGATTGATTGTGAGAAACTCATATGTAAAATATTTTTTCTTTTGCATTAATATATTGCCTCAGCTAGCTATTTGGTTTGGGTTGTAACCTATTTCCTCTCTCTAATGGTTTCAACCACATAAAAATATCGATTTGTTGATATGTGATCTATTTGTGTGAATGATTTTTTAAGTTGTTTAACCTATGTGGAAATATCATATTTTAGTCAAACATGGTATCAAAGCACTTATAAAGACTCGCTATCATTGTTGATCGAGATTTTGAACTGGTGCAGTTGTATGCATTACAAGATTTATGGATTCTTTTATTTTTGTGCATTTATAAGCTTAGGTTGGTGTTCCATTATGTCCAGAGCACTTCCTTGGAAATGTTTTTCATTTCACTCGAAATTGTTTTCATTTGCCCAAGATATGGATATTTTACCAGATTTGGAGGTATATTATTTACATTTAGGATTTTTTTTAATATTTTCTCATATCATTTCATATTTTAATCTAGTTTTGTGTTTATTTCTAGATTTTTACCTTTTTTTATTTGTGTATGCTCTTTGTCATGTGCATTATGCAAACTCGACAAATTAGAAACAAAGTGAAAGAGTTTTCTTGGCTATGTATGCTCTTTTTCATGTGCCTTGTATGAACTCGATAAACTAGAAATAGTGAAAAAACTTGCATTTTTCAGTAAACTAACCAAGGTTTAACCCCAAATCTGACAATTTTCGGTTTTGAAATTTTAATTTTTGTTTATGTCGCTATGTATAAGTGTCTTCCAAGCCAAAAGCAAGGTTTTTGGATAAGCACTCTCTCCAACAACCCCATTTTCTTTCATAATATTACTATATCTTTTGTTTAATTTGCTTGGTTAACAGTTACTTTATTAAGTAAGGGTATTGGGTTCAAGTCTTTTTTCTTGTTACTTTAAAATAAAATAAAAAAATTGATGTAACTTTAAGTTATAAAGTGACATCATTTTAAGAGTGCTTCTCACTTGTTTTATAAAAGTGTGTTACTTATTTTAAAAGGTAACTTATTTGTTAAAGTGAGCTTACCTTTCAAAATTAGTAAGGGAGGACTATTTATTGCATTGAACATCCATCACCGCGTTGTTCAATCTTTGCTTGTCCGATGGCTCAATTCCATCTTATGCATTTTTTCAAAAAGCATAACTTTGTCAATTGGTGTATGTTTTTAGTGTCATTTTTTTAACGGCCTATTTCTTTTTAGATCTTTGTATCTAAAACATCAGTATCTATTTTTGAAGTCATATTACCTACACATTTTATATGGCTAATCCAAGTTATCTTCTGCTTACCAGTACCAACTACTTCTCTTTGAAAGTCTATATGGAGGATGTCCTCTCAAGTAATAGAATTTACCAAATTACTTTGGGTAAGAAACTTCCCCCACTTATGCCTCAAACAAAGTGAAATGGGATAATAGAAATGATGAAGAACTTGGATTAATTAATATGTCCATCTCTGATAAATTATGATTCCACCTTCAAGGAATTAACCAAGTAGATGTGGCGTGGCAAAAAATTGGAAATTGTATTTGGTCACCACAATGAGATTCGAGGTCATCATCTTGAAAATCAATCAATTGTTTGAAATCCAAGTGATTTATCTTGCATTGAAGACTATCTATCTCAAACCCTTAGACTCTTAGTTGAAAAATGCAAGATATCTAACCCATAAAAGAAATATATATATATGTGTGTGTGTGTGTGTGTGTGTGTGTGTTATTCTTACTAAAATTGGTCCTCCTTATTCTATTTTTGTATCCATTTTGAACTCCACCATATAATCTCTGGAGTCTACGTGTACAAAACCCACTCTTGAATATTTTGTGATTATTTAATTAGAGATCAAGGTAAACTCTTGCACATTGGAGTGATCATCACTAGAGGTACATCTAATAAATCCTTAGTGGCACAATAGAAGGATAAGTCCATGCATCCAACGAAACAACACTCTCACAACAATAAGAAAAACAAGGGTCTCAAACGCTCTCAACAAGTTCCTACAACCAATAGTGATAAAGGCACTAAATCAAAATGTAAGAACACTAAACAACATTGCAATTTTTGTGGACAAGATGGTCATGTGGAATCTTAGTGTTTTAAGAAAATGGAAGCCTTGGAAGAAGCAATGAAGAAGTACAACATCAATATTGATTCTTCTTCTAATTCTTCTTCTAATTGTTCTTCTCTAAAGGCACTTGGGTTTATTTTTAAAACTTGAATATTTTCACTTGGTTTTGGCCTACAAGACCCTTGTAGAAAAACAATATGTACATAAAATACACAAGTTAAGAGCAAAGAATAAAGGTGAATATGTAAAAAACAACTGTACAAATTATTGCAGTGCACAAGGTATTCAAATGCAACATATTGTTCCATACATGCAATTAAAAAACAATGTTGCTATGTGATAGAATCACACGTTAAAGGAAATGGAAAATTGTATGAACCAATCTAAGGGATTAAGTCCTCATTTTTAGGTGGAAGTCATTAATTGTTCCAATTACAAAGCCACTCGCACTCCTACGAAGGCTTTAAAATCCATAACACCGAAACTGGCATGGAATAAAACTAAACTAGATCTAGGACACTTTCATGTGTTTGTTAATGAAGCACAGGCTCACATTCCTAATGAAAAACTGAAAGCATTACAACCTATGAGTGAGAAGTACATTTTTGTTGGATATTCTAAAGATGTAAAAGGTTATAAACTTTTTCAACTTAATTCCAATGATATTCTTATTAGCATAGATGTTCAATTTGATGAAAATATCTCAACATGTGAGCCTAACTCAATGTTTGTACTACCTTCAGACTATGATCCATCTTCAACAATTGTATCACCTTCTATTTCCAACTTTTATGATTGTGATCATATTCCATTTTTTTCTTCAAATGATGAAAATGAGGGTGAAATACACCTCCACATGCTCACTTCCCTCTAGTTGGGTTCATTGAACATGAACCTACACTAACACCAACGCATCTATATTGGGTCCATACACAATGCAAAGCAACTGGTGATCCCAGAAATCAACGTTGAACACATTCACAATTCCAATGAGACTCTTCTATTTTGGCTCAAGTTTCAAATACTTATAATCCAAAAAAATTTGCAAAGGATTCTAGCTATTGATATTGGAACGTAACAAGAAATGAAGAGTATCATTCCTTAATGGAGAACGATACTTGGGATCTTGTAACTCTTCTAAAAGGACAAAAATTTGTTAGATGTAAATATGTGTATAGAAATAAGTATGCATCAAATGGAAGTATCCAAATAATTAAGGTAAGGTTATCTTATTCTCATAATCCTTGTTCTTTATGTCGATAACTTTATTCTTACTGATAGTGACACTAAATTTTTAATCCACGTGAAATACAACTTTAAGAATAAATTTAGAATGATCAACCTAGGACATTTGCATCATTTTCTTAGCCTCCAAATATTGCAAACCAAAGGAAATTTTTTTATCAATCTAAGTATGATTATGACCTTCTTTGTCACTTTCACATGGAAAAATGGAAACTAGCCCTTCCCCCTTCTAATTTGGAGTCAAACTTACTACCACTTACACTACACTTGAAGTAGATGGGGCCTTGTATCGTTAGTTAGTTGGTAGTCTTTTGTACATGACTCCTATTAGTTCTGATATTTTGTTTGTTGTTTGTCTTTCATATATTTGATGTATAGTTCAATCTGGGGTACATTATAGCTCAAGGGGGACTCCTTTGATGGTTGGATTCACTGGTTCCGATTAGTATATTCCCCAGTGATCGGAAGACTACTAGAACTTATGTTTTTAGTCCTGTTATAGACATGTAACTTGGACTTGTAAGAAACAAGAATTTATTTCTATTCCTTCATTGGTTCCGATTGGTAGAAGCCCTGGTGATCAGAAGACTACTACAAGTTATGTTTTCAGTCCTGGTTCTAGACATGTCACTTGGACTTGTAAGACACAAGAAGTTCTTTCTCTTCCTTCCGCAGAAGCAAAGTATCGAGCCATAGTTAATGCAAGTCAACAAGCCTAGTGGCTTCAACAAAACCTTTTAGAGTTTGGATTGTAGCAACAACATCCAAATACCCTATGGAGTGACAATCATATAACCATAAGTGTTATAGGTCAAATCTGCACTTCTCCGTCCGTGATCACATTGGTCTGTCAATCACACAAAAGGACACTATGGATGGAAGAGATGGATTGACCGTGGATGAGTTATTGCTGAGATCACACATTTTCAGCTGAAAAACATATTTTTTCTACAGATTTCATGATATGTGCGCTACTCTTGTCACTGACATGTAGCGTTACAAACGCTGGTCTTAATGAAGACAACCCGTGCACTTTCCTCAAAAGTTGTGTAGGCTGGTTGTTAAGAGCAAAAGTTGCATACTGTGCACTGGTTTACTATTATGATACTCGCGCACATCTTAAGATGAAATGAAAAAATATATTAAGATTACGAATTGGGATTAGTTGAGGTTGGTTTTGTAACTCCCCCAACCCCCCAATTTAACTATCTCTCGAATCTAACTTCCATCCTTGTGCCATAAATACAAGGGGAAGCCATGAGATATGGGGAATGAAGAAGAAGCTGTTGTTATGCTGAAGGAATTTCTAAGTCATTGTGAGGAGCAGGAGCCCAGGATTCAGTTGCATAAGTGTTTGGACAAATTAGGTATATATGTACTTAACTACATTTCTTTGACAATAAAAGGTGGAAATACCCTTCCCGTCCCAATGAAATGTCTATTCTATTGAATGTCTGATTGTGATTAATGATTAATTGTTTTCAATTTCGTTATATATTTGCAGTCAAGATACGCTGAGGAAGGTTGACTTGTTTTGTAGGTACATTACTGTGGAAGATTGGGTGAAAGCTAGGACCAGCCATCGTTTAAAAAGTACAGATTTCAGAATCCCATTCCCATTTCATTCATAGTAATTAGTGCAAAGCACGAATGTATTTACCTGTCACCCCATGTAAGTTGATAGTGTCATTTCCCTCACTATAAGGTATTATCCTGCACAACAGAACTGGCGACTCTGCTGGGGAGCACCGGTTGTTTCTTCTCTAGGGGACCTTGCTAGGTTTTCTTTCAGTTTATACAGTTTTTTGGTTTTCTGAGAGGTTTTTATAGGATAATTTTCTTTTCCTTTTGATTTGATTCATTCCAGTTTGACTGTGCAAAGCCCTTTTCATTGCTTTCAGTCCCCGTGCGCCAGTCTTATGTGCATATAGAAGCGCACTTTCTTCCTTGTGCGCTAGTTTCCTTGAAACATAGCTGTGCACTTTGTGTTGCAGGCGCTGGTTTTTATACCAGACAGACACGCATTTTTACTGTAGGTCTAAGTATTCCACTAGGGTTTAGTTTTCAGGCTGTTGGGTCTACTATTGGAATTTGCCTTGCTTATCTGACTATTACTGAGACATCTTTGTCTTTTCATGAGTCTTGTTTAACCTCTTGAATTCCTTTTGATTGCTTCACTTGCTTCAACACTTGTTTTAGGTGTCTTTTCTTTTTTTTTAATCCTTTTGAAGTTGTGCGCATCTCCCTGCTAGTCACAGTAGTGCACTTTTTTCCCTAGACGTTGGTTGCGCTGATACAAACCTGCGCACGCAACGCTTGCTGTTTGTTGCAATACCTGCGCACTTTTACTGTGTTTTGCCTTTTTTCTAGGGTTTGATCCCAGTTTCATTTTTTTGGGTGGTTTTTGAAAGGTTTGTTTGTCCAGATACCTTCTGAACTTTTGTTCAGGTCAGTCTGAGTTGGTTGAAGCTTTCTTGATAGCTTTTCCTTTGAGTTTGTGTGGTGGTAGAGGTACCTCGGTTTGCTTGCCTACCCTTTTTGTTTAGAAGATGTTTTTATTGGGTTTTGATGCTTAGGATCAACCTCTTAGTTTTTTTTTTCTGTTGCATGCATCTATTTTCCTTTTTCTTTTACATCTTGTTCCAAATCTAGAGTTTTTTCCATCGAAACAACTCTGTAAGTCAAGTCTTTTTCGGTCTTTTTATTTGATTGGTTTAAGCCATTTAGGTTTCTTATCTTTACCTACACTTCAATTAGATCTTACTTGTTCCTTTTTCAGATTCATTTTCTTTTGCAAATAGAAGAAAAAGATCAAAATTGAAAATTGGTAGATTAGTTGTAAGATTTATCATTATTTTCGAAGTTGCATAGATTGTCTTGCTTTAAAAATTTTAAAGAAAAATTTTAAAAAAAATTGCTTAGGATTGCCTATCTTTAGTTTTGAAAAACATAAACGAAAAAGTCTTTTGTGAAGTTTTACGCATTATTTTTACGCACTTTGCTTTTTGTCATAAACCATACCACACACTTCACTACCCTTTTTGAGTAAAAAGTAGCCTCTAAAAAGAAAATTTTAATAAAATCAATTAGCAACTTTTTCTTTTTAGGTTTATCACTACATCAACTAGCTTAGGCTAGGGTTTCGGGGTAAATCACCTTAAACTACTCGAAATCAGTTTCATTGCTCAATAATCGTAGTAAGACAATCTCTTAGGTAAATCCACCTATATCAAAGTATCCTGGGAACACTCTACTTAAACCAGAGTGTTGGGGGCACTCATCATGCCTCATCTGTTGATCAATTGTTTATTAATATGGTTAATTAGGACGCGCTTTTACAAACGCGAGCTAGAAATTATACTCTGGATTCGCAGCAAAAAGATAGAGATGTTCCAGATTCATCTACCCCTCTCCACATCGAGAGACCAGTAGATTCGCTGTCAAAGATCCCGAAAAGTGTCTTCAAATGGCCTGTGCACAACCCCAACGTGCGGGCTACCCCCAACTAAAATGTTGTGGAATATTTAGCCCAAACCCCCTGTGCCATGTCCACTTTAGAAGTACTGTAGAGTTTTCCATTACAACGCAGTGCACTTCTTGCAACTATTGGGAGCATGGACTCATCCAATATGCTTGCTTGTTTTGATATGAATAATATCAAACCTCGGTTTTTGTACCACGTCACTCTCCAAATAGAGGTAGTTCATGGTCCCAAGACCATTAGATGAGTTGTTGTAGATGAGGGCGCGTCTATGTGTGTAATGTCCATTTCTTGCTGGAAGGCTTTGGGATCACCTGATTTAGCCCCCTCGAACACTTTGTTGACTGATTTTGATGGAAGATATTTCCGTCCACATGGAGGCTTACCATCATTGGATGTTGAACTTGTGGGTAAGCTAGTATCTATAGAGGTTGAAGTTCTGGATGCTCCGCTTGACTATAATTTGTTGTTAGGTAGGAGCTATATGTACGCAATGCAAGTAGTGTCATCATCTGTCTTCCGAGTTATAATGTTCCCTTGCGAAGGAAAGATCGTCACAGTCGATCAACTTTCATTTTCTCAGAAGAACAACCAGGCTTCGTCGGATTCAACAATTTCGTTGGTCGATCAGTCTCACCCATCTAGTGAGAGTTTAGGAGTAGTGCTTTATGGGTCATTAATGGGCACTTTTGATCTACCTGTTCTTGTTCATTTTATTGGTTCTGAAGAGTGTTCATCTTCTGATATTTTCACGGTCTATCCAACGACGGATCCATGGATTCTCCCCACCGAATCAGAACTAGTTGTGCCCTTATCTATTGCAGAGGTGGCCTACTTAGATTCACAACATGTTGCAACATAACATATCGTGACTCCATTAGTCTCTATTGATTTAGATATGGACTATGCCCCGGCATGGTCAGTGGACTCTATCCACTCTTTTGACTGTCTAGACATTGTTTTTCCATCTGATGAGGCCATTTTGGAAGCAATGATAGGCCTGGACCATCCTTGGGAACACATGCACCACATGTATTATTTTCTTCCCGATATGGACATGATAGAGAGAGGTGAGTTTTCTATGAGACCCGGTGGTAATGTTGATTTGTACGCTATCCCTTATACTTCAAAAGTTGTTTATGCCGAAGGGAATATGGAAAATATATCGAGAACTATTCCGATCAATATTTCCATCAAACCTAGAGTCGTGGTTAACCTTTTCATTGGAGCAGACTATTCTCCCGAGGACATCATTTTGTACACCAATTTGTTTAAGGAATTCCGTGACGTTTTTTCCTGTTCATACGAGGAGATGCCAGGCATCGACCCTGCCATTGTTGAGCATGTCATCACAACTTACCTCAATGCTAAGCCTATGAGACAGAAGCTCCATCCAGTCAACCCTCGAAAAGCAGCTGCCATTAAGGAAGAATTCGAGAAATTGCTTAAAGTCGGATTCATCTATCCAATTGCTATGACAGAATGGGTTTCAAATCCTGTTTCGGTAGATAAAAATAAAGGAACCATTCGAGTCTGCACTGACTTCCGGGACCTAAATAAAGCTTGTCATAAAGATAATTACCCCACGCTGTTTACTAATCATATCATCGATGCGTGTGTGGGCCATAAAATGTTTTCTTTCATGGATGGTTTTTCAGGATATAATCAGATACAGATCAAACCTAAAGACCAGCACAAGACAGCTTTCATTTGTCCTTGGGGGACCTTTGCCTATTAGAAGATGCCATTTGGCCTGAAGAATGCTGGAGCCACTTTTCAGTGGAAAATGAACTTCGCTTTTCATGACATCAAGCATGTAGTTGAACCTTATCTTGATGATCTCCCAGCGCGATCTCGAAAGAGACGGGACCATCCTGATCACTTGAGACTTGTGTTTGAGCAATGCAGATATTACAAGATTCGATTGAATCGGAATAAATGTGTTTTCTGCGTTGAGTCCGGACGATTATTGGGGTTCATAGTATCCAGTCGTGGCATAATGGTCGATCTATTAAAAGTTGAGGCTATTGTAAATCTGCCTCCTCCTCGAACTTTGAGACAACTTCAGAGTCTGCAGGGCATGTCCAACTTCTTACGATGCTTTATCATTAACTATGCCAAAATTACAAAAGTTTTCATGAGACTACTCAAACAAGATACCTACATTTTGTGGGATGAGGCTACTCAAGCATCATTTGAGGCCTTGAAAAAGGAATTATTATCATCCCCCTTGTTGAACCCGCCAGATTATTCCAAGGATTTCTTGTTATATTTGGCTGCATCGGTATACACGATCGGCATAGTACTGGTTCGAGAGGATGACATGCTCTAGGATCATGTCATTTACTATTTTTCGCGCACCTTGATAGCTCCTAAGATCAAGTATTCCTATGTGGAGAAGTGTCATGTCCCCCCCCCTCTAGCGACCTTGGTCACCACTTGGATCCTCCTATCCCTAGGGGTCTAAGTCATAATTAATTGAGTAATTAATTCATGGGGATAATTTTTGAGGCAAGTACACCCTAGGAAATAATTAATTATTAAGTTATTTAATTAATTTTGGAAGCTGGAATTAATGTTGAGAAGTATTTTGGTATTTTTATTTATTAAATACTAATAAATGTTGCCAAGTTGGATAATGAAGGCTAGGTGGTCGAATTGGTGTCAAGTGGATGACCTTGCCCAAGTGGAGAATAATTTAGAATGGAAAGAAAGTCATAATGGAAATAGAAACTGACAAAAGCTGGAAAAGTTGGAAAAAGTAGAAAAGTGGAAAGCAAATGGAATGGAAAGAATCAGGAAAAGCACTCAGTAGAGAATTAGCAACATCCAGAAAAGCAACTAGGGCGCACTTGCCAATTCTGACTGAAGGAGGTTGAGGAAAGAAAGTGGAGAAAGCACAAAAGTTTCCAATCTCATAGAGGATATGCCCTACCTCACCCACACATGTGGTCTGGCTTTGCAAGCAAGCTATCTCATCTATTTAAGCATGATTCCAACTTCAGGAAAGAACTTTTGTCATTTGCAATTTTGGTTTGAGAGCTCTGAGCCTCTCTAGTTGAGTGTTGTGCCTCAACAAGTTTGCTTGGGTGATGTGCCCCAAGAATTTGTGAGTTATCCAAGAGTGTTGTGCAGGTATAGCAAGTTATATTACAGCCAGTAATCTCTAGTACAGTTCAGCCATGAAGATCTAATGTAAGATTGAAGAGGAGGCCACCATTGAAGAAGAACTGTAGCTAGTTTTGGAGGAGGATCATCAGCAGAAGAAGATGGTTGTAGAGGAGCATGCCCAGGACCTCCAGTGAGCTCTAGTAGTTGTTATCAGCATATTTCATAGGATTCCATGTCCATAGGTCGAATTCAGACTTGATCTCCCATTCCTCTCATTGCTCTAGTTCGTCCAACTAAATTTGGAGGCGTTTCCCTTGATGGAGACATCTAGTTGAAGGAGGACGTACCATTGAAGACTACTAGAAGAAGGAGAAGCCAAATCATACCTATTATTCATATAGGTTCTGATCATTAATTCAAGAACGGATCTACTGTAAAATCTACACCAATGTAATGCAATTTATATCCTGTGAGGCACTGTGTTTTGAGAAAGGAGCCATTGAAATAAAAAGAAGAGTTCCGTTATGTATATATTGATTCATTACTGTTTTTAATACTATATTAGAGCTGCATAGCCTTTCAGAATAGAAAAATTAGTTAATGGGAGTCATTTGTCAAGTTAAATTCCAAGACTAGCTCGTTGAGGGGTTTTTCTAGACTAGTTTCACTGTTTTCTTTATAAAATGAAATTTGTGCATCCATTCAACTTCCCGTTTGTTGCAGTAGGTTAATGAATCAATATATTAACCATATCAGCCCTTAAAAATAGAATCTGGAAGCTTCTTCCTTATGTTTGGGAATCCAGCAAAATTCCTAGCCCGATAATCCTAGCTAAGCACTTGTCACACAAATCTTTCCAAACTTTTTCCAATCTGCTCCAGAATCCTCCTGAACGTATCCAGCCACCATTGGACTGATATATACACTATCACTAACTCCAAGAACCCATACCTGTCTAGTATGCATATGCCAGATACCCAGGAAGCCTTGAAGTAGGCAATAGACTAGCTCTATTGTTGAAAAGTGAAAGGTACTGGTACATGGTGCATAGGACACCTCCGATCTGCACTTTGACCTGATGCTGCACCTAACCCCATATAAATTTCAGAATTGAACTTTCATCCCACCATCCTCAGTCTTTAGCCAAGTACACCTCACTTACTCCTTGCACGGTTCGAAGAATTTAGCAGAAATTTGACTAGTGGAGTTTAAAGGAATTTGGAATTGAGTTAATATTCTGGGTAAATTGTTCCTAGGATATTACAAGAAGTTGGCATTAGCTGTTGTCCATGTTGTTAAGAGGCTACGTCACTATATCTTATTGTGAACCACTACAGTGATTGCGTAGGTCAACCCTTTTCAATATGTTCTCACTCGACGTATCATCGGTGGGAAATTCAATAAATGGATTGTAATCTTGCAAGAATTTGACTTGGTTTTTCAGTCCGCTAAGTCAAAGAAGTCACTAGTTTTCACCGAATTTATTTCTGAATTTCCTAGTGACATAGTACACAGTGAGGAAGAATCGTCATTCTTGGATGAATATATCTTCCTTATTGCATCCTCTGACCCATGGTATGGGGATATCTTGGTATATCTATAGACTTTGAGGTGTCCTTCCACTTTCTCTCGGGATGAACGATGGAAACTTAAGAGTCATGCAAAGACTATCTCATCATCTCTGACACCTTGTATAGACGTGGGATAGATTCCATTTTACGCCGTTGTTTGACCTTAGAGGAAGCTTAAACAGTATTGAATGATGCTCACAGTGGAGCCTGTGGGGGTCATCTTTCTGGGTTGGAAACAACCCAGAAAATATTGCGTGTTGGTTATTTTTGGCCCACGATCTTCAAAGATTGTGTGGAAGCTATGAAACGCTGCCAACGATGTCAGTTTTTCACCAGGAAGATGAGAACACACATAGCTCATCTCCATCTCGTAGTCATGGCAGGCCCCTTCACCAAGTGTGGGATTGATTTTATGAATTGTAATCCAATTTCTGCTGGAGGTCATCATCATATCATTGTTGCCGTTGACTACTTCACCAAGTGGGCTGAGGCAATGCCTACTGTCAAAGCAGATGGGGAAACAACTGTGTATTTCATTTTCAACCAGATCATTGCAATGTTTGGTGTACCCAAAGAGATCGTGACAGACCATGGTCGACATTTTCAAAACAACATGATGACTGACTTATACACTATGTTAGGTTTTCGGCAGGAACATTCATCTTCTTTGTGACCCACAAGCGAATGGTCAGGTCGAAGCGGTTAACAAAACTTTGAAAACCATTCTGCAAAGGACCATTAATGCCAGTCGAACCAACTGGCACATCATGCAGTATCCTTCTCTTTGGGCATACCGAGCTAATGTCAAGACTGCTACCTGGTTCTCTCCCTTTAAACTTGTTCATGGGATAGAAGCAATTATCCCCGTTGAGTGAGAAATTCCTTCATTGAAGTTGGATGTCCAACTATTCCCGGACACTTCAGTCTTAGAAGAACGTTTGTTGCATTTAGAACATCTTGACGAGCAGCTCCTTGATGCACTCACAACAAATGAGGCACATAAGAATCGAGTTAAAGGTCAATATGATAAGTCTGTCAAACCTAGGGTTTTTCTCGAAGGAGACCTTGTGCTGCTCTATGACCAGGACAAGGAACCCTTAGGAGCCGACAAGTTCAATTCCATGTGGCTTGGTCCTTACATATTTTCTAACGTGTTGAAGAAGGGTGCTTATGAGTTAACAAATTATGAAGGTTATAAGTTGCTGGAGCCTAGAAATGGGCTCTACTTGAAGAAGGACTATGCCTAGGCCTCTGTCCTTTTTCATGTATTATAGTTGTACATTTTGTAGATTTAGCTTTGCTTATGGTTGTCGTTACGTCTTATGTGTCTATATATTTGTGTTCCAGATGTAGACTGAACACTTTATAGGGTTTGTTGATGGCGCTATCTACCACACCCATCAGTTGGCTGCAGCTGCTTGGGTTATTTACTCACCGATTGGCCAACTAGTCTCTTCGGGAGGGGCTTGTTTGGGTCCCACAACGAACAATGTGTCTGAATACAACGCGGTCATAGAGTTACTCCGAGATGCTCTTTTCCATGGCATTTCACATCTGGAGGTAAGACTCAACTCGCAGCTGGTTGTGTTTCAATTAATGGGTGTTTATCAGGTTAGAGATCCTGTTTTGCTATGTCAGTTCTTGCGAGTTAAATTACTTGAGAGACAGTTAGATTACATCACATATCAACATATTCCAAGAAATTTAAATGCACTAGTTGATTCATATGCAAATTACGTTTTAGATTGGCATCTACATCATACACATCCATAATAAACAATTCATGCATAAAGACAAGAACACACAGGTAAATAAAGCTGATACAGTATATATAATACGTATCAAAAAATATATGAGTCTGAATCATAAGTCTGTCACAGGGTCATGTCATAATACAAAAAGGGCTCGATGGCCTCAAAAATATACATATATGTCTTTATCCTATGGAGAAGGAGGGGCCTTTACTACCTCTGCCATCTCTTCAATAGCCTCTCTGTAGTAGATGACCACCCTAGCTACTTTCCTAAGTAGTCTGATCCATGTCGGGGGCACACCTACAACATCCTCCTGCATAGCGAGCGACATCCGCTTGATCTTGTATGTAGGTATGTCATGAGTCAATCGACTCATCTTCCCCTCGATGTTTCCCAACATGGCATATGCTGCACCAACAATGATTGGGCGCACGAAGGTACGAGGGTGTCCCTCAGGACGCACTGGCCTTACATCTGCAAAAGATAGTTTTTTCAGTATATCAAAATCATTTAAAAATCATATATACAAAATGAAAAAATTAAATAATTTTTCAAAAAACAAACTTACCCATCTCTCCCCAGGTTGATCCTGGAGGAAGAGCCAGCTCAGGATCACTATGGAAGTCTATGCCCGCATAAGGGAACTCCTCAAGAGCTGGTGCTTGTCGGTCCCACCACGCCCAGAAGTCATCGTCACTATAGCAGAAGTTGCTCTCGCCACCACCCTGGCGCAAGAAGATCTCTCCCCAACAAGCCATAAGTGGCTCACGAGGGTTGAGTGTGGGAAAGGCCATCCCCAGACTCATGGCAGGAACCCTTTCAAAGAAAAAGGTGCAAAGTATACTTCCGTACCCAAAATTCTTCATCCTCTCGGTTTTGCACCCGAAAAGTTGAAGTTTCATGTTTTCCAGTAAGCTTGAACACCAGTCATACACTATTCCCCGCAAGCATTCAGTGCCCACATGCATATAGTTCCTCGAAGCGAGGTGTTGTGTCGCGCTTCCCCCCATCCGGTTTAGAACACTCAAGATTACTTTTAATGGGAAGCTCGCAACGGTCGTAATAAGAACTTGACTACTAGTTTTCTCAGTACCCGGTAGGCAGTAGGTGCTAATATAGTCTTGCACAGATAAGGCACCCACATTGCGAGAGGTACCTTTGAGATTAACTATGTCTCCTCTATGAGAGAGACCCGTGATGAAGTAGATTTCATCAACGATAAGTTCTAGTATCTCCCCTTGGAGATTGAACACTAATGCATTGGCATCCCAATACTGTACAAGCCTTTCAAGTAGTTGGTTTTGTGCCCGCATGTTGACCGTTCGATAGAATTTTAATAAACCACATCTTCTCAATGCATGTAAGGTCAATGGATATTCCAAGGCTTGACGATCCATCTCCTCATGTTCCCTTTCACGCCATACAAGCACCATCCTGCCAATCAAACATTCAAATGTTGGTCATTTTTAGTTTTTTTCCCTATTTCTTGCGGTGAACGCTACTGTGTTTCAGGAAGACTAGTGCACTTTTGTCGAGAGCACTAGTTTCCTTCAGAACCAGTTGCGCACATGTAGAAACGAGTTTAAAACATCAATAAAATGGATTTGACCACCAAAATTTAAAAACTTTGCATGTAAATGAAAGTACAGGATGAAATAACTTACTTTGTGAAAGCGGAAGTCGGTTTGGTATCCCAGTTTGGTCGCAACGAACGAAAGAAGTTTGAGGTTTGCACTCCACTATTTGCCCTAAAAACTTGAAATGGTGAATTTGTTTTTAAATTGAAACTATTTATAAAATTTGTTTTTAAATTTTTACCCACTTTGCTATATGTGGTATAGTTTTAATTTATTTTTAAATGTTTCATTTAATCCACTTATATCTTTTTTTTTTAGTTTTGGTGAATTAAATGACATATACATTGCAGATTTCACCACATTTTTCTGACAAAGTTGTGTCTTCTTCATTGACATGTAGGATTAGGTATGGTACTGTCCATTATTTCATGTCATCTAAGAATTTATTTTGATTTTATGACATATCACTAACTCGGTTACCTAGAATTCTGTCATCTAGCAGGTCATGAACTTATGATTCCTGAAGCTATTTAAGTCATTTTTAAGCTCTTGTTTGACTTTGCAAAAACAAACAAGATTGCCGAGCATACTTGTTCTCTTCAGACTCGTTAAAGGAATTGAAGGAAAATCCACTTAAGTATAAGTTTACCCCTTTTCCGGACTTTTGTGGATTAGCTACGAAAAAGGTATAGTCTAGTCATTCGTGGCTAGAAGGGTTCTTCTCTCATTTTTTAACACTTTTTCAGGTGAGGAGACCAACTGTATGAAAAAAGGACCTTTTGGAGTCTTCTTTAGGGTTTTTAGACTCTCAAAACATGAAAACACCAACGAGCTACTTGAGCTCGATGTGAAATCCACAAGAGGGTATATAGAGGATTGTTTAAGTTTTTCAGACTCTTTAAACAAGAAAACACCAATGAGCACATACTAACTCGGGCTCGATACTAAAATCCACGAGTAAGTGTATGCAAGATTGTTTAAGTTTTTCAGACTTTGTAAACAAGAAAACAACGGCGAGCATAAACCGATCTAGGATCGATATTAAAATCCATGGATTAGTGTTATAGAGTACTCGTCTATCTCTTCTTCGAACTCTATAAAAAATGAAGAAGGTCCTGAGTCTTCCTCCCATGGGATCATTAAAGTTTTTACATGGTTGGACTTATTGAGTTTGCTTTCTTGGACTCATTAAAACAACAAGAAGGATATTCTTTTGACAAAAAGAATAAGGGAAAAGAAGGGTATCATACATCTTTTCAGTTTCAAAGGCAACTAAGTTAGTCATGTCCTTGAACACACCACCTATTTGAGTCCATCATTCAGTTGGGTTTCAGTTTTTGACCTTTGGGTGAACCTGATCTTATATTTTTATAGTCTTCCGATTGGTTATTCTTCCAATCATATGGAGAATCTTCTAATGTCTCCTACATTGCAGGTTTATATCATATCCCCCTCATGTTAAAAGCTGCCTAAGTAACTTTGTGTCATGCTCACTGTTCAAGGATACAGCCTATGTCGGCCATTCTGCAGTTACCTTGACTTCATGTGTCAGCCATCCTGGTGTCATTTTGTTTCATCTTGTGTTAGTCCTACTCCAAATCAACTCAAACCTTTGAGTGTTCCTCGTGTTGGATGATGGAGGATGCATTAAGGCCTCCCTTCCAATGGATTCCTTCCCATCAACTTCAACTCATTATGCTCTCGGAATGAAGTTTACAGTTTCGGTTAGTACCTTGAGGATTGTAGTCATCAATGGTAGTTTCCCTCACTGTTGAATAATGGGAATACATCAATGTCTCTTATTCAACAGGTTCCTCAGGTGTTCGACTTCAAGTCCAATTATTCACACTTGTCGGAACGTACTAGGTACCTTGGGCCCCATTTTCATTATCGATGGAAGCCCTCACGTTTGTTAACGGTATACATCAATGACCGGTAATCAAACGGTGCCCCCCATGTTCAACTTCAGCTCATTTATTCACATGGATAGGGTTTTTACCTTGGGATTGTTTGGATGAAGACCTTGGGACCCTGATAGCATCATCATGTTCATGTTATCACCCAAGCTGTGCAAGACTGAGCCACACTTATTTTTGTCTCTTCATGAAACATAGATCCAACTTGTTGCTATGGCTATGCTCTCTTATCTTTGTCATGGATCCACACTTGTATTTCAGTGGCCATGCTATATATACATCTCCCAATTATGTATTGGAGATCATGTTGTATCACACCAAACATCTATATGATGTCAAAATTGTAATTGCTCGCTAACCTTGATCGTTGTTTCAGGTACTTTTGTGACTTCGTCTTGTGGTTTCTTGCTCCTCCTCTCACTTGGAATTATAATGTATTTCGGCCATCATTTCCCTCTAATCTCACACATTAGGGGGAATCTGTTATAGGTCAAATCTGCAATTCTCCATCCGTGATCACATTGCTCTGTCGATCACACAAAATGACACTATGGATGGAAGAGTTGGATTGACCTTGGATGAGTTATTGCTGAGATCACACATCTTCAGCTGAAAAACATATTTTTCTACAGTTTTCATGATATGTGCACTACTCTTGCCACTAACATGTAGCGTTCCAAACGTTGGTCTTAATGAAGACAACCCACGCACTTTCCTCAAAAGTTGTGTACGTTGGTTGTTAAGAGAAAAAGTTGCATACTGTGCGCTGGTTTATTATTATGATACTCGCGCACATCTTAAGTTGAAATGAAAAAATATATTAATATTACGAATTGGGATTAGTTGAGGTTGGTTTTGTAACCCCCCCAACCTCCCAATTCAATTGTCTTGCGAATCTAACTTCCAGCATTGTGCCGTAAATACAAGGGGAAGCCATGAGAGATGGGGAATGAAGAAGAATCTGTTGTTACGCTGAAGGAATTTCTAATTCATTGTGAGGAGCAAGAGCATAGGACTTGGTTGCATAAGTGTTTGGACATATCAGGTATATATGTACTTAACTACATTTCTTTGACAATAAAAGGTGGAAATACCCTTCCCATCCCAATGAAATGTCTATTTTATTGAATTTCTTACTGTGATTAATGATTAATTGTTTTCAATTTCGTTATATATTTGCAATCAAGATATGCTAAGGAAGGTTGACTTGTTTTGCAGGTACATTAATGTGGAAGATTGGGTGAAATCTACGACCAACCATCGTTTAAAAGGTACAGATTTTGGAATCCCAATCCCATTTCATTCATAGTAATTAGTGCAAAGCATGAATGTATTTACCTGTCACCCCATGTAAGTTGATAGTGTCATTTCCCTCACTATAAGGTATTATCCTGCACAAGAATAAGGATCTCCAAAGATCTAGTTCAACATCAACGCAGCAAAAATTAAGCTACAAATGCACTTAATAAGAAAGATGATTTGGGATCTTGTTCTTGAAGTACTCTTTTGCCTTATAGATGATCAAGTTCTCTCACATAAGTGAAGTTTTCTAAAATTTGGTCTATGTTTGGATTTTATGGATTTTTCATTACGGGGGGATAGGCTATAATTCCCCATTCCTTCTCCATTTGTGTCACCTTTGTAAATCCTTCAATTATATCCCAAGTTGTTCTTAAAACAGGATGTTAAGATATTTAGACACTTAGGATTTAGTGAACATCAAATTGGTCTAATGTGTCTTTAGTTAAAGTGTGTTTATTTAGTATACATGTTAGGGTCCTACCTGTAATGTCCCTTGTTAGGAATTTTATTAAAATGGCAATTTTTCACTTTTTTCCCTAGTTAGACCTTTGACTAGTTTTGATCTCTAGGTCCCAAATTTGCCCCAAATGATCCCAAATATTTTGAGAATGTATATGAATGATATTAGAACATAAATATGTGTCTTATGGATGTCTTTGGACCTTTAAAATAATTCTGCAAATCCTCTTTCAATTCTGGTCAATGTAGGTAACTTTACTAGTGATTTCCCTTTGACTAGTATTGGTCTCTAGGTCACAAATTGACTCAAAATCCATTCAAATATTCAAGGAAGGTCTATGAATGATATTAGTACTTGAATATGATGTTTAGGGATGACATATGGCCACCAAAAGACCTCTGCAAACTCTCTTAAGATTCTGGACCAAGTATGCAATTTTACCAGTAATTTGGGGTTCAAATCCCCCTGGGGTAAGTACTGAAAATGGCTTCCCAAATGCCTCCAAAGCCACCCAAATTTATGAAAAGAGGTATTTAATGTGTTAATTATATTATTAAGGTCTCATATGCACCATTAATGGTTTATTACAACTGTTCTCACCCTCTCCCATTCAACTGCAAAAATCCCCAATTCGACCCTTGGGGAAATGGCACTATTTCACCTCCCAATACAACTAAACTGAGTAAATATGCTTCAAATGCTCAAGTACAGTACATGAAACTTGTATAAGACATCCATGGAATTATATTTATCACAAATATATCAGAGAATCATCCATTCATTCGAAATCATCAGCATTACATTGATTCACAACAAGGTAGTGGGGAAATGGCGCTGTTCTTTCATTAAAATTGAGATTTATACATTTCTACTTGGAATTTCGACCTGAAACTTTTTGTAGATGAAAAACAGAGTATTTAATTCATATTAAAAAATAAATAGGGCATTAGAAGCTCCCCCAAAGAGTACAATAGCTCACCAAAAACGCCCTCCCTCAAGGATCAAGAATATGCCATCAAAACTGGAAATGGTTGAAGGAGTGAGTTGCAATAGAAGAAACCATGAGCTTCCCTGTAGCTTAAAACTTCAAATAAAGACTCCATTAAAGTTCTAAATGGCATTTCCAATTACCAACTTGGATGTGAATCTTTCACCCTCGAAATTGGCTAAGGCAAGCAACTAGTCATCCACTAGCTCTGCCTCTTCACAAATGCAATTGCAAATTCTACAAATGATAAAAAGCTGGTTTAATTCTTTGTTATTTACATTTATAAAGTTCTAATGTCCTCCATGGGTCGAATACCTTCCAAGAGACTCATGCCAACTCAAGTTGGGAAGAGATTCCAAAGAACGCCACTTGTACAACAATTCCTAGTCTCCCACTTCCACCAAATCACATGTGGAAGCATATTATCTGCCCTAACACCCTTGAGCGCCCTCTTGGAGTCTATTTTTAGCCCTGACATGTCATATATTTCATATGTGAGCCTTTAGGTCTGATTTGTGTCATAGGTGTCATAGCATCTTCATCATTGTTGTCATAGAGCTAGGGAATCTATCCCAAGTGTCTCACTAGCTCCAAATTGCCTCTTCCTCTTCCATGGGAGTTACTCTTCCTCTATATTTCAACCTTGGATGATTCATGCCATGAATAATACCTTTTGGACTCCCCAAAGTATGTTACCATTCACCTTGAATTCGAATTGGTGAGAGAATGATGCCGAGTGTAGTGGGGAAATCTAGCCATATGTGGGTCCCACTTCCTCCATGTGTCTTCATGATCAAATGCCACTTTGATTTTCACTTATATATATTTATTTAGCTCCTTTATTAAATATTTATTCCACTCTAATGTTCAAACATCATTTATTATCCTCATTATTCCAAATCCCAAAGCTTCCACCCCAAACCTAGGAAACTAGTAATCTTCCTCCTTGGAAATTATTTGAACTTTAGCATCAATTTGACAAAATCTACTGAATAGGGACAATGTTATTAGGCCATTGTGACCCAATGCCAAATTTGGGACAATTCAAATCATCCCTTCCCAATATTGCTTGTCCTCAAGCAATTTTAAACATGGGTGTTGAAGAACCTGCTTTCTGTATAATTCTTTGAAGTTGCCATTGAATTGCCCAACCTTGAGTCTTTGAGTTTCCATGAAGATTTTAGAGAGGAACCACCATGCTTGCTGCTGCACTACTCTGATTAAAATCACTTAATTAAGTGGGGAATCCATCTCCCATACTGCTTGCTTCCCCCCCAAAAAATGAAACCAATGAGACAAAAATTATTCCAGGGTCCCATTGCTTGTATTGCACCCCAACAATTAAGAGTGCTCTCCAACCCACACCATTAGATAAGAGGATTCCTGGATCCCATTTTCTTGTATGCATTATTCCAAACATCATGAGTACCAAATATATATCATCAAAGTACATAACAACATAATGAAAATGTACATCAAGGATATGCTTCATTAAAGAGTCATGAAAGTGCTTATATCTCCAAGCAAGTAGACCACCATTTTCCAAGTGCATACAAGCTTCAAGTGACCAATCAAATATGCTCCAATGACATAGGTGAGGATCCCATGTCCTATAATGCTGCTCCAAAAGGATGTGATATGCATCAAAATATTCATCCATGTATTCTTTCATCCAAGAAGTGAATGAAGAATCTCCACTAAAATCTGAACCAAATAATGAGCAGAAAAAACAAGGAGACTTCAAATGACTCAAAGAAGTCTCACCCATACATCCATGAATGTGAGAATCATAAAAATATAACAAAGTATATGGTTTCCAACAAAAATGTTCTCCAATCATAAATCTATTCTCCCAAGTGTTGGATGAAGTTCGTCCAACATCAAATGAATCAAATGTTGAGCAAGAAAAACCATGAGTCTTCAAGTTACTCAAATCCATATCATAGGTGCATCCATGTAGATGTGAATCATCATAAAGTGACAAATGATGCTGCTGCAAATGTGAATAAGAATGTGCTCCAACCATGTCATCATAAAAGTTAAATCTAGGAGTTCCATACTCCTCATGTGGCACCATCAAAAAGAACCCCTTCACCCATACTTCATTGAGACTAATGTTGCAAAACATGGAATTGTAGGATGTAGGAGAATGAACTAACTCACCCAAATGATAAAAAAGTGCAGACGTTTCATCATGGGAAGGATCCATAGGGGTAGTATCATGCAGCTCCTTCAAAAGTATGAACTCTTTGTCATAGTTTGGTTCCAATGTAGAGGAATCATGCTCTTCTTTAAAAATTGCATAACCTTCATCAAGAGACAATTCAAGTTCCTCTTCCACCACATCAAGTGTTTGGATCTCTTCAAGTTCATCTTCAAACACATCAAGAACATTCAAATTTCCACATTTCTCATGATCCACCATGTCATGAGAATCCTCCAAACAATCTACCATTTGACAATCTGAAACATAGGAGGAAAAACAAGTATCTTGCAACTTTTCAAGAAGTTGCTCATTTTGAATTGTGAGCTTATGATTATCCTCATTATTCTTCAAGTATGCATCATGTAACAATTCATTAAGCTCAAACCAATGGTTTCTATCAAAAAGCAAAGACATGAAATTACCTTTGATGTGGCACATTGCTCTTTGAATCTTCTCCATGTCTTCAAGGAAGGATGTTTCCTCCAATGAAGTAGCTCTCCAACAAGAATTTGACACCAATGCTTGAGTGTCATGGAGAATGCTGAGGGACTCTTGGATCTTCTTTTCATTCATCTTTAAGGACCCTTCAAGAAAATGAGGCTCTTGCAAATGAACCTCCTCATCTTCTTCATTTTTTCTTGGACCAACTTCATGAAGCTCAAGTGGTGATGGGGAAGTTGATCTTGGTTCTTCTTCAACTGCTGCAAGGTCTTCATTATCATGCTTAATGGAACTTGGGCTTGCAGCAACACTTTCAAAAGTGATCTCTATGTCACCAACATAGAGGTGTGAGCACCCATCAGTAGGTACTCCTTCATAGTTTAAGCATCCATCAGTAGATGCTCTTTGGTTCATGTCTAAGCTAGAAGGTGTCTCGAAATGATCTTCCATATTTTCAATAGAATCTTCTTCATGATCTTGTGATGTCTCTTCCTTTTGCTCCTTCAAGCAAGCTGATTCATTTTGCCCCTTGGTTTTCTTAAAATCAATAATTTTTTCCACAAGTTCGATCGAAAACAATTCGAATCCTTCCTTAAGTTTCTTGGTCATATCTTCAAATATTGTTATTATAATTTTTATATGCTCCTCACCATCATATGAGGCTCCCTTTTCATCCCTAGTCATAGTTTCCTCAAAAAATTTGCTCTTCTTCTCCTACTTTTTTTTTTTTCCTCTTCAACAAAAGCACTTTTGGTTTCAATATCTAATGGTGGTACCTGAATTCTTGTCCTCATGAATATTAGACCACATCAGGTGTAAAGATCATGCTCTGATACCAGTGTAATGTCCCTTGTTAGGAATTTTATTAAAATGGCAGTTTTTCACTTTTTTTCCCTAGTTAGACCTTTGACTAGTTTTGATCTCTAGGTCCCAAATTTGCCCCAAATGATCCCAAATATTTTGAGAAGGTATATGAATGATATTATAACATAAATATGTGTCTCAGGGATGTCTTTGGACCTTTAAAATACTTCTACAAATCCTCTTTCAATTCTGGTCAATGTAGGTAACTTTACTAGTGATTTCCCTTTGACTAGTATTGGTCTCTAGGTCACAAATTGACTCAAAATCCCTTCAAATCTTCAAGGAAGGTGTATGAATGATATTAGTACTTGAATATGATGTTTAGGGATGAAATATGGCCACCAAAATACCTCTGAAAACTCTCTTAATATTCTGGACCAAGTATGCAATTTTACTAGTAATTTGGGGTTCAAATCCCCCTGGGGTAAGTACTGAAAATGGCTTCCCAAATGCGTCCAAAGCCACTCAAATTTATGAAAAGAGGTATTTAATGTGTTAAGTATGTTATTAAGGTCTCATATGCACCATTAATGGTTTATTACTGTTAAAATTCAATATGCTAAGACGGAAAATAGCAGCATTACATTCCATTTCACAATAATAGCATATACAGGATCACTGAAGAAACAACAAGCATAGCATAAACACAAGAGACAGAGATTTATCCTGGGAAACCCTCATGGGGTAGAAAACCCAGTAAAGCTTCCTCAATAGACCAGCAATATACAAAGATGCAAACCCTGAGCATAAGCTCCTTCTTCTCCATAGCAGACCTCTCCTCCACAAGTGCGCCTTTCTCAAGTGAGAGTGTATGTATAATGAGGAACACACCTCCTCTATTTATACACTTCTCTGATATGTATTTTACACAAGTACATGTAGGCTCGTATTTAACCATTAGGTTAAATACCCCATTATAACTGACTGGGCCGACCCCTCTAGTGTGGTCTAATAACCCTTTGACCCACATAACACATTTAGGGCCGACCCCCACTAGGGAAATCTAATAACCCGAGTTACCACATTCCGACGGAGGAATAAACATCTCCGGATATACAATAAGATCTTCACGGAGGAATGAATCATCTCCGGAATAATAAAGTACAAATATAATATTCTTTGAAGTTACAATATCTCAACACTCCCCCTTAACGAGAAGGATATTATAACAGCATCTGCCCGAGCAAGGAGTCATCAACATCATACATGATACATCTATAAATCACTGGAAGCTTTCTCAACATCATCAGTAACTCAAGCAGTTACTGGAACATCACTGTCAACATCAATCATCAACATCACGATCTTTAGCATCGTCTTCATACGATCAGCAGCATCGTCATCACACGATCAGCAGCATCGTCATCACACGATCAGCAGCATCGTCATCACACGATCAGCAGCATCGTCATCACACGATCAACAGCATCGTCATCACACGATCAGCAGCATCGTCATCACATGATCAGCAGCATCGTCATCACATGATCAACAACATCGTCATCACACGATCATCATCATCATCGTCACACGATCATCATCATCATCGTCACACGATCATCAATATCGTCATCACACGATCAGCAACATCGTCATCACATGATCAGCAGCATCGTCATCACATGATCAACAACATCGTCATCACACGATCATCAGCATCGTCATCACACGATCATCAGCATCGTCATCATACGATCAGCAGCATCGTCATCATACAATCAGATTTACAGGATGATCAATCCTGCTCTCTTTAGGACATGAGTCCATGGATGATGCAATCCAGATCAAATTCCAGGATGATCAATCCCTATCACAACTACAGAGCCAGCCCTGTTTCATGCTGGATGTATCACAACTACAGAGCCAGCCCTGTTTCATGCTGGATGTATCACAACTACAGAGCCAGCCCTGTTTCATGCTGGATGTATCACAACTACAGAGCCAGCCCTGTTTCATGCTGGATGTATCACAACTACAGAGCCAGCCCTGTTTCATGCTGGATGTATCACAACTACAGAGCCAGCCCTGTTTCATGCTGGATGTATCACAACTACAGAGCCAGCCCTGTTTCATGCTGGATGTATCACAACTACAGAGCCAGCCCTGTTTCATGCTGGATGTATCACAACTACAGAGCCATCCCTGTTTCATGCTGGATGTATCACAACTACAGAGCCAGCCCTGTTTCATGCTGGATGTATCACAACTACAGAGCCAGCCCTGTTTCATGCTGGATGTAACCTAGAGTAATTCTAGGATTTGTCACGTACATTTTGAACCGAGGTCCAGGGACGATTCAGTCCTGTCGTTCAGTTATCGGAGACCTCATGTCTACGGCTCTTCTTTAGGACTGAAGTCCGGGAATGATCCAATCCCCTCATATGTTCATCAAGAACTTCATTATCGAAGACATACGTCTACGGCTCTTCTTTCGGACTGAAGTCCAGGAATGATCCAATCCCTTCACATGTTCATCAAGAACTTCATTATCGAAGACATACGTCTACGGCTCTTCTTTCGGACTGAAGTCCAGGAATGATCCAATCCCTTCACATGTTCATCAAGAACTTCATTATCGAAGACATACGTCTACGGCTCTTCTTTCAGACTGAAGTCCAGGAATGATCCAATCCCTTCACATGTTCATCAAGAACTTCATTATCGAATTCATACGTCTACGGCTCTTCTTTCGGACTGAAGTCCAGGAATGATCCAATCCCTTCACATGTTCATCAAGAACAGAACATGTATTCTCATCATCAAAACATGTATAACCACAACATGTATCATCATCATCAAAACATGTATAACCACAACATGTATCATCATCAAAACATGTATAACCACAACATGTATCATCATCATCAAAACATGTATAACCACAACATGTATCATCATCATCAAAACATGTATAACCACAACATGTATCATCATCATCAAAACATGTATAACCACAACATGTATCATCATCATCAAAACATGTATAACCATCTAGCATGTATATCAATACATCTATCATCAAAAGCATGTATAAGTAAAGCTAAGTATTCTAAGTATAAGAGTCCTAAATCTAAATATTTCTAAGTAACTGGGTGTAGATAACAGGTTACCTCATCAACGACCTTGATGTTTGATGAGACAATCTCATCAGTAGTGACTATACTACTCCCCCTTTCGAGGAGGGTCCTTTTGAACTACACCAAGCTTGTCTCGGAAGTATTCAAACTTCACTCGAGACAGAGGTTTGGTTGGTAACTTCTTCACTTGACGTAGAGGCTTGGTTAGTACAATGGTAACCTGTTACAAATTCAACTTTTAGAGTTCCTTTCTGTGTCATATCTTGTTAGTTCCCTATGTTCTTTGACTTATCATGGAACACTAGATTCTATGTCATCTTGATACAACTCTAATTATCACATAGGATCTCAGTTGGTTCTATCTCTAAGTCAAACAATCCTAAAGCCAAACTTCTTCACAACTAGCAGAGCAAGCAGCCATATATTCCGCTTGTGCTGAGAGCCACACTAGACTGCTTCCAGCTAAACCACGAGATCATGGCTAATCCCAGACAATAACATCCTCTCGATGTGTTCTTCTTGTCTGATACACTTCCTGCCCAAACAGAATCTGAATAGCCATCTGAAGTCATGATCTTCAAGATAGCATAGATCAAATTCTATCGTGTCCTTTATGTGCCTCATCACATACTTTGCAACTATCAGGTAAACACATCTAGTTTCCACTAGATACTAACTCAAGGTGTTCATAACAAAGCATATATCTTAACCTAGTATATGTTAGATATATCAAAAACCCAATAATTTGACTGAACAGAGTTATATCCACTAACTCTGATGAGTTATCCCCTAACAGCTTCAAGTTGGAATCCATAAGAGTGGCCATTCCAACACCTCAAGTCATATTTCTCATCATATTTTCCCTGGTTGAGAAATATTCCTTCTGAGCCTTGCCATACTTCCAGACCTAGGAAGTAAAGCATCAAATTGAGATCTTTCATTTTTCATTTCTGCATTGAATGATCTTCTGCATATCTATCTGTGCCATCTCTCGTTAGATGGGTCTACTGATATGAGCCTCAATATCATTCGAACTCTGTGGTGAGTTCCTTCTTGCATCCATGTCATGTGTGTATCATATTCAACCTTGTGGCAAAGGGTTGAGATCCACATCACGCATGGTGAACATTAAGCTTATCAAATTATTATCGATCCTAGGTACCTATACAGAACCTGATTCATACTTCTTCTTTAATTACACCATACTTGGAGCAAACATCTTGTCGTGATTCTCTTCCCCTTTCTAAGAGAATCTTCTAGCCATGAGCCTTCTATATTTTGTTTGATTTGTAAATCTTCTTGTTTGAACATCCACCACTTGTACGATGTCCATCATTCTTCATGACCTTTCCTACAAATCAAAATTAAGTACATGATTAGTAATACTTCATAATCATCAAAAGATAACCCATTATGCATACAGATATTATTTACATAGTGATGTAACTATTTTGACCAATACTTTGGCACAACACTTTCCCATATCCTGTATGCATACAGTGGCTATCTAGATGCCTTCCATCTCTACCAGAACATACTATCGAGAGTGTGCACAACTCTCAGCATGTCAGCAAGGAGGTTTCATTCTAGACAAGCAACAATGGAATGTTTGTCCAAACATATGCACATTAGTTGTATACTGTTCAATGCTCTATGAATGTTTACACTCAGCATTATATATATTCTAGGAATACAAATATGTATGCAGGCAATATCATTACTATTTCAAATAGCAACTCAAATACTTATCTTTTATGTTTGTGTGGCTGCCTCCCGCTTGATCTTCTGTATGTCTTTTGAACTTCTATTCATTCTGTACCACTGTGCATGCTCAAGAGTCATCCTCATGATCTCATACACAAACATACACTCATTAGTATATTCTAAATGCTATCAAAACATTATAGTACTAAATAATCTTGAAAAAGTATAGTCATGATTATAGTTAATAAACATTAGTATTCAAGATTTCAGGGAAGTCTTCTTTTACTCATGCATATCATTGATAAAAGATATAATATGCATAATCCCTTGATTACTAACTTTATGAATAAGCATAACCAATCATTCCAAGTATACTTATATAAGAGATCCTAACACAAGGTAATATTCATGGGAAACATACCTGGATTAGTATACCTACTTGGTTATGTACAACATACCTAAACAATCTCTTCAATGATTTAGAGATCCTGAGCTAGAACCTGCATGTCTCATAGGTTAAGCATAATATAACAAAGTCATACATACCTCGTAAGTAGAACAAAGATTATGGATGAGTCTTTGTCTTCATGTTTTCATGGTCATGGAGCCTGATTTGTCTTTTGTGATGTACCTGTATCTTGTTAGCAGACAACCTCAACCTCACACAACACCATAATGCATTAGTATAATCATAAGTGTCAACACCCTAACCAATGAATGCATTCATAATTTTGTTAAGGTGATACAACAAATCTAAAATCAAGATTGTACTAACTGTAATAACATGAAGACAAACATACCATAAACTTAATCATGAACAAATCTCAAAACATACCTCGATGAGTCATACCTATCGAGATCGCTTGTAATCTCCTTATGTGAAGCCTTAGCCTCATCTCCCTCTGAAACATGAACTCCTTCACTTATGTAGGTGACCAATCCATCTTCTTCTAGGATTAACCCTATCCACTTGATTTGCAAGAACTAGACCTGGAGCTGGATATGGGTTTGTCAGAGAAACCCCAAAAATTCAAACTTTGAATTTCAAACTTCCGAAAGGATAGAGATATGTGCCTTGATGAGCTGATCAAACTGATATATTCAAAATTTGAAGACTGCAAAGTTTTACTCCTCAATTTTGCCTTTGAAACTTTCGGATTCACTGGACGTGACCCTGAACTGGGGTTTGATGAAGCCCACTTTTTTTTTGCCCCATCAAAAAGTTTGATCCAAAGCTCTAAGCTTCTATTTTTCTGAGGAGCTTCCAGCCGTGGTCACAGATTTCAAAAATTCCCATTTTTACAGAAGCCCTAATTTTTCGCTTTTCTGATCAAAGTCCCGAACTAGGGTCTAATCAAGCCCGGCCTTCTGCCCAACCAAAAATTCTGATCTTGGTCTCTAAATTTCTATTTTGATGAGTAGCATCCAGCCGTGGTCTCCGATTACAAAAATTCCGACTTTCTCCAAAGCCCTAAATTCCAGAAGTCATGAATGAAGGTACCAAAAAATAATTCTGTTTTGACATAAATATGTACCTGATTGTTTCTGGTGTAACTCTGAAATTTTTGATCCACAGGGTCTGAAAAAGTTTTCTGAGATAGCCTGACCTGTTATCTTTCCATCCTGACAGGTCTGACCTCAATTGGATTCTCTGAGAGAGAGTTATGCCAAATGTCGCAACGTGACCTGTTTTGGGAAAATACAGGAGAGCGAACTTGTACGGCGTGCCACGTGTCACTGTTTGACCTTCGGCCTCTGAAAAAGTTTTTTGAGATAGCTCGGCCTGTTATCTTTCCATTCTGACAGGTCTGACCTCAATTGGATTTTCTGAGAGAGAGTTATGCCAAGTGTCGCAACGTGACCTGTTTATGGGATAATACAGGAGAGCGCACTTGTACGGAGTGCCACGTGTCACTGGTTCAACTTCGGCCTCTGAAAAAATTTTCTGAGATATTGCAGACTGTGTACTACCTGTCACTTTTTATGAAATTTCATTTGGAGCTTCCTAGCCCAAGATATGACCTTTTTACCAAGGTCACCTGATTTTGACTCAGATCTGGAAGAGGCAGAAACCCTATATTGTACAGATCATAAATCACAAAGTACAACGAATTAGAGGTTGTCCTTTGGACACAAGGTACCTGGAGATTTTAGCTTCGTCCTGTAACAATTTCAGATCCGAAAACTTCGCCAAAACGGATTTATAGCGAAAGTGCTACGATGACTGGTTTTTGCTATGTAAAACCCTAACCTTCAAATTGTCGTAAGTAAAGCAAGTGTCTTTAGTGCCATACCTTGTCTTCCTTCAGGTTAGCTCTGATACCATGTTAAAATTCAATATGCTAAGACAGAAAATAGCAGCATTACATTCCATTTCACAATAATAGCATATACAGGATCACTGAAGAAACAACAAGCATAGCATAAACACAAGAGACAGAGATTTATCCTGGGAAACCCTCATGGGGTAGAAAACCCAGTAAAGCTTCCTCAATATAGATGACCAGCAATATACAAAGATGCAAACCCTGAGCATAAGCTCCTTCTTATCCATAGCAGACCTCTCCTCCACAAGTGCGCCTTTCTCAAGTGAGAGTGTATGTATAATGAGGAACACACCTCCTCTATTTATACACTTCTCTGATATGTATTTTACACAAGTACATGTAGGCTCGTATTTAACCATTAGGTTAAATACCCCATTATAACTGACTGGGCCGACCCCTCTAGTGTGGTCTAATAACCCTTTGACCCACATAACACATTTAGGGCCGACCCCCACTAGGGAAATCTAATAACCCGAGTTACCACATTCCGACGGAGGAATAAACATCTCCGGATATACAATAAGATCTTCACGGAGGAATGAATCATCTCCGGAATAATAAAGTACAAATATAATATTCTTTGAAGTTACAATATCTCAACAATTACAACTATTCTCACCCTCTCCCATTCAACTGCAAAAATCCCCAATTCGACCCTTGGGGAAATGGCACTATTTCACCTCCCAATACAACTAAACTGAGTAAAAATGCTTCAAATTCTCAAGTACAGTACATGAAACTTGTAGAAGACATCCATGGAAGTATATTGATCACAAATATATCAAAGAATCATCCATTCATTCAAAATCATCAGCATTACATTGATTCACAACAAGGTAGTGGGGAAATGGCACTGTTCTTTCATTAAAATTGAGATTTATATATTTCTACTTGGAATTTCGACCTGAAAATTTCTGGAGATGAAGAAAAGAGTATTTAATTCATATTACAAAATAAATGGGGTATTAGAATCTCCCCCAAAGAGTACAATATCTCACCAAAAACGCCCTCCCTCAAGGATCAAGAATATGCCATCAAAACTGGAAATGGTTGAAGGAGTGAGTTGCAATAGAAGAAACCATCAGATGCCCTGTAGATTACACCTGCAAATAAAGAATCCATTAAGGCTCCAAATGAAAGGTCTGAATGGCCTTTCCAATTACCAACTTGGATGGGAATCTTTCACCCTCGAAATTGGCTAAGGCAAGCAACTAGTCATCCACTAGCTCTCCCTCTTCACAAATGCAATTGCAAATTCTACAAATGATCAAAAGCTAGTTTCATTCTTTGTTATTTACATTTATAAAGTTCTAATGTCCTCCATGGGTCGAATTCCTTCCAAGAGACTCATGCCAACTCAAGTTGGGAAGAGATTCCAAAAAACGCCACTTGTACAACAATTCATAGTCTCCCACTTCCACCAAATCACATGTGGAAGCATATTAGCTTCCCTAACACCCTTGAGCGCCCTCTTGGAGTCTATTTTTAGCCCTGACATGTCATATATGTCATATGTCATCCTTCAGGTCTGATTTGTGTCATAGGTGTCATAGCATCTTTATCATTGTTGTCATAGAGCTAGGGAATCTATCCCAAGTGTCTCACTAGCTCCAAATTGCCTCTTCCTCTTCCATGGGAGTTACTCTTCCTCTATATTTCGACCTTGGATGAGTCATGCCATGAATAATACCTTTTGGACTCCCCCAAGTATGTTACCATTCACCTTGAATTCGAATTGGTGAGAGAATGATGCCGAGTGTAGTGGGGAAATCTAGCCATATGTGGGTCCCACTTCCTCCATGTGTCTTCATGATCAAATGCCACTTTGATTTTCACTTGTATATATTTATTTAGCTCCTTTATTAAATATTTATTCCACTTTAATGTTCAAACATCATTTATTATCCCCATTATTTCAAATCCCAAAGCTTCCACCCCAAACCTAGGAAACTAGTAATCTTCCTCCTTGGCAATTATTTGAACTTTAGCATCAATTTGACAAACTCTACTGAATAGGGACAATGTGATTAGGGCATTGTGACCCAATGCCAAATTTGGGACATTACACTACCCTAACCCCCCTACTTTACCAATGTACAAGTCGTAAGGCCCATTAAATAGTTAGTGGGTAGTGACTTAATGTAAAATGGTCATATTTATTGAATAAATCCCCCTTGGGTGGTTGACCCTCATCAATAGCGAGATCATGTGTAGTTAGGGATTTGATATTGAAGCACTATCTATAGATTTGTAATCTATGTAATGTTTGGTGAATAATTGTGATTGTATTTGAAGGTTTTCTACTGGAGGTTTCCACCTTGAAGAGGCAAGCGAAAATAGCTATATATTTTATATATTATCTCTTGTGTTTTTCTATATTTTCTATGAATTTCTAATTTAATTAGATTACAAGTGGTATTTGTTACCACGTAAGTTGTACTTAGTTTGTTGTGAAGTGGGCCGATGAATATTAAAGTAGTGTAATTGTTCATTGCCAACATTCAGAAGTTCATCCAGCCAGTTTTGGCCCATTTTTCAAAACATTTGCATGTCCATGCCACAAGGGGATTTGTAATAAGTTGGTCTAGTATGATGTATTTTGTAACAGACTTGGCTTTCCTTGGGTTTGTACATCAATGCAGTAGTCTAGAGTGTTTCTCCTTAGTTATTATGCATTGCTTTTCAACGAAGCATAATTTCTGAGTTTTTCATTCACACCTCCAAAGTTGGAGTATCTGCCTTAGTGGAAAAACCTTGAGAGGTTATTAAAGTCAAAGGGTCTATGTTTATTAACATGCTAGCCATCAATAATGAGTAATATGGGCATGTACTAGGTCCCCCTAGGTTTTATTTTTGTTTTTTGACAAAAACAAATTTCCTGCAAACGAGACTATTTTTAATGTTTTAATTGAAAAGTTAAAAATCTCATAAAAAAGGTGCTTAGGAGGTGAAATTAACCATGCGGGTGATCATTTTATAACCTGGATCACCCTGTTGTATTCAAACAGATTGCATAGTTATCAGCAATACATATTATAGATAAACAAGCATGTATAGAGATAAGAACAACATACAAGTAACGAGGATGGAATCAACAAGTCATTCTATTACTCAGCAAGAACATGTACATAGATTATTGGCAGTATATCACCTTTACGTATATCTAGCTCTCCATCCTATTTATATAGTTTACAAACATTTACATAACTACATGTCAGTTCAACTGACCGACTCGACATGTAGGGACCGACAAGATATTCTGACATGTTTTACAAGGTTTTTGGTCGGTGGACCTAGTCGGGTGGTCGAATAGGCTCCTCCAACATCTCCCCCACCAAAAAAACCCTTATTTGTCCTAAAAAAATAAGGAGATGAAAACTTAGCTAGAGATGAATGACAAAATTGTATGGGGCTGAGTAATAAGAATAATTTGTAGTTGTTGTTTATGATGACTGGTGCTGGTAGACGGTTGCTGGTTGACACATACTTCAACAATGGCTTCTGCAGATACTGATAACTGATGTTGAAATTATTCCCAGGCATGAAGTGCATTTTGAATGTCAATGTTAAGAGTAGTGACGTTAGACAGGATCTCCATTTTTTATTGAATGGGTCTGTCTTAATATTTATCATGTCTTTTCCCAATAGTAGTGTTTTGTTGTCGAAAACGGAGAGTAGTCGATGAATATGACGCATTATTTGGTTGAGTTTGGATAGATCTACCCAAGCTTGTGTGATCCAATGATGTTCTTTCTTCTCCAGATTTGCTAATTTCATGTGTTCCATACTGATTTGGTTGTCGAGGGTTTGTGCTAAAGCTTCGTCGGCAGCCTGTCGTTGTTGTTGTAAAGTGTTAATGAGGTCTTGAGTTTTCTGCATTTCAACAAACACATTACCATAATGTGTATACCAATTACGCAATACTTATGTGATTGTAGCAAATTCCTGGGAATACTGTACTAACAGACAATGTGCTTCCGTAAAGGAAGTGTACTGGTTTGTTATAAGAATGGATGTTTCTTCAGCTTGATCCTATCGTTCCTTGGTCAATTGTTCTCGTAGGGACGACACGACACTTTCAAAAAATGCATATGCTTTGTCGAGAGGGTTTTCAATGTCATCCCTCGACGGGATAGGTACCACTTGCTGGACTAAGTTTTCACACTTAGTAAAAAATGTAGACTATTCTGCTTCTTCCCACTTAGTAACATACTCGACATCAGTAATGATATATCTTGCTCCCATTCGTCTACCAGGTACTGGAAATGGACCAATGAAGTCAATTTCCCATATTTCAAAGGTTAGGCTTGGATTTACTGATATTAGAGGAATTTCATTACTTGGTAATGGTCGGCCAAGTCGCTGGCATCTGTCGCATTTGTTTACGAATTCTCGACAATCTTTGTGGATTGTCGGCCACCATAATCTTGATTGTTAAATTTTTCTTGCGGTCGTGTCGGCTTGGAAATGTCCACCTACTGGCCCATTATGTGCTTCATTGATTATAATTTTCCTTTCATGATTGAGAACACAACTTCATAGTACATCGTCTGGCCCAAGCTTATAAAAAAACCCATTTATTATAGTATAGGGAACAACTTTCAATGCTAGAATCTTCTTTTTATTTTTAGGAATTCCCTCTGGAGCTTTTCCTTCTTCCAGAAACTGAGCAATCTCAGCTAAATTTAATGGAACAAATTCAATTTTGAACAAGTGAGCATCTGGTAGCTCATACTCAATTCCAGTTGGTTCTTCACCCATGTCTATCCTCGACAAGTGGTCGGGGACGACAATTGATTTACCCGGTCGAACTATGACTTCAAACTCAAACTCTTGGAATAATAGAAACCATCGATAGATTCTTCCATGGTGTAAGGGTTTATTGACTAAGTATTTCAGAGCATGATGATCTGTATAAAAAACAAAAGGACTGGTGAGTAGATAATGTCGGTATTTCTATAGTGCGAATACCATTCCCAATGCTCCCTCTCAGTTGTCGAATAATTCCTTTCTGCCTTATTTAATTTTATGCTACTATAGGAATTGGATTAATCCATTCCATCATCTCTATATTAAGTTAGAATCGCACCGACTTCTATTCTAGAAGCATCTATATGTATGTGAAATTTGATCGACCCGTTTAGAAATCTTAATATTGGAGCTTCGACAAGTTTCATCTTTAAAATGTTGAATGATGTAGTGCATTCATCTGTCCACTAGTATTCTTGGTTTTCTTTTGGTAACTCCTCCAATGGATACATCATGTCAGAGTAGTATCGAATAAATTTTCTGTAATACCTTGTATGCCCTAGTAAAACTATGACTTGTTTGGGGTTGACTGGAGGTTTCATGTTAAGGATTACTTTAATTTTCGCAAAGTCGATTTGTATACCTTCCTTGCATACGACATGTCCAAGCAGGATTCCTATTGGGGTTGAAAATATACATTTCTTTTATATTTAGTGATAGTTGGATTTGTCAAGATCTTTCCAACATAAGTCTTAACCATTTGCAGTGGTCCCTCAAAATACAGTAGATCGTCCAATCGTCAAAATATACATCCATGGTTTTGTAGATGTATTCTTGGAAGGATTTGACAACGATTCTTGAAAACATAGTTGGTGCATTTTTCAATCCAAGTGGCATCACTTTATATGCAAACGATCCAAATTCACATACAAATGTGGTCTTCTTCTGATCTTCTTTGGAAATAGGTACTTCGTTATATCCAGAAAATCCATCTGTGAACGAGTAGTATTCGTGTCCTACAACTTCATTAATAATTTTGTCAACAAAGGGATTCAGAAATGGGTCTGTAAGTGTTACCTTGTTGATTTATCTGAAGTCTGCGTGGATTCACAATCGTTTCAGGTCATGCTTCTTAAGCTGGACTACCATTGGGATTGCCCATTCTTATTGATCAATGGGATATATGATTCCGACAACGAGCATGTTGTCTATTTCTTTGTATTTATGTGTGAGCTTGTATGGTCTCTTCTTGACTGGTTTTGCATCTGGTTTAATGTTGATATTCATTTCTCCCATTTCATGGACAAGTCCTTTCATATCTTTATAATCATGTGCAAAGACATATTGGAATTCTTTTAGTAGGTTTGTAATTTCCGTTGTATGTTCTTCATTCTAGTAATCGCCTATTTTTTCCATATTGGGTCTGTTTTCGTTAGATATATCTATTTCTTTTATCTTAAGTTGTGTGTCCATCCATTCGGGTGCTCTAGTTTCATTGATATATCAGTCACCTTCTTTAAACTATGTAAATGTTGGGGGGAATTCTTCTGTAGTCAACCTTTCAGGATTATCATTCTTTGAATTTCGACTTTAAAAATTGTTCTGACCAACTTTGATGTGTCTGGATGTTCTCATTTCCATATGAAACCTTTTCCTTCCTTTTTGTTTGTTTCCATGTTTAGTCTTGTCTAGTGCTGGTGTTCAGTCGACTTGATGTTTTTACATGCAACAATTTGTCGGCCAAGTGGTTGTTGATTATCTGACGATATTTTGCTAATTGTCAGTTGTAGAATTTTTTTCACTTGATTACTTGCTTCTTTTAATATATCATCCTGCGGAGAAAATGTGAAATATTTGATAAAGTTTTCTCTAAGTTCTCTCCAGGTTAATGTTTCTCCTCGTGCTTCTTCTATTTTATACCATTTGTTTGGTAGGTCATCGAGTGTTCTTGGAAAAAGGTGTGGCCACATTCTTTCGTCTCTGCAACCTACTCTTTCCATTCCTTTTCACAGTTGTCGATGTGTTTTTCATGATCTTTCACTTGTGTGAAAGTTGGAATATTTGCTTGTGTCGTGATTTTTCTTCCACTGAATCTTTCGACGCCGTGGAAAAGGTATGAAGTCTAGACTGGTGTGTATCCCACCATCTTGCAGCTTGACCTGTGAAAGTTTCGACCAATCTCTGAAGTCGACCTTGTTCTCCTACATTCTTTGAAACTTCATCGACATGAGATGCAGGAGAATCTCGTTCTTTATATCTCAACGGTGGTATACCCGGCAACTCATTTCGCACCGGTGAGAGTGTCATATATTCTCTGATTTTTCTTTCAAAAATATTTGGAATGACGAAGATAGTAAAACATTGTTGAATTTCCTTTTGGGGGACAACTTCAATTGTCCAACATTCTCGTGTTTGCAATTCATAATTCTCCATTTTCTAGTCGTAGATTTCAATGTCCAAATTATATCCAATCGATGAGGGATTCCCGAGGTGGAGCTCCCATTGTGTATTCGGCTCGATATACTCCTCATTGTTCATTAATTGATATAATTGTCAGATGTTAGCGTTGTAATCGACAGGTTCTTCCCAAGGATCTCCTTGTGATGGGTGAATTAATACAATCACTTTCTTTCCATTTCCTTTGAGTTTTATCCTATCTTTGTTAAGCGATATTGATGCTTTTATATTTCTTCCCCATGGTCGATCAAATAGGGCAGGGAGGGAATTGGATCCTTTCTTTGGGCCAATAATTTCAAAATCAACTTGTGTTGTTATACCCTTGATGGATGTGTCGACATTTTTCCATACCCCAATTGGTTCAATTAATCCTCAGTCGACTAACTTTAGGTAGATGCCTGACTCGTGTAGTTGCGGTTGACCAAGGTGTTCCCAAGTATCTTGAGTCGTGATATTTTCTTGTGATCTGAAGTCGATGACGACTTATCGGACACAGTATCCTTCTATTTCTAAAACGACAAGGGGATCTGCATCATTTTGATCTCTCTGATTTAGTCGATATAGACTTTTAGTTTTCTTTTCTTCAACATATTTGTATTTGCTTCTAATATTATACATTAGATCTATTAGCTTTGCAACTACTTCTTCTTTGATTATTAATTTGAGAAGTTAATTAATATCTCCTCGTCAGGATTCGTCATTGTATTCTTGTGATGCCAATTCTTGAAATATGTTTGTTGCATTATTATATAATTGCTTTTGTTTGATTGGGTTAGGATAATCATATTTAATTTTTAATTTACTGATTTGTGGATTATCAACACCAATTTTAGTTCCCTGATGTGTTACAATCTGAATATTCTTATTTTTAACAACAGCAGACTTAGGAACACTAGATAAGATGTTAACATTATTTTTATTACCAATATTTTCAAGCATGGTTGGGAAATCCTCCAAGGAGTGATCACCTACTCCACACTTCATAAAAAAATTGAGATCTGTATGATCTTTGAAGAGACAATCTGCAAATAGATGTTCTTCGATGAGGCACATGAAGCACTGCAGTCATCGATGTGGTAGGGGGTATCGAATTCCATTGTTTTGACCACAACCTTGGAATCCTCCTCGTCGACTGAATTTATCATTTCATCGGCCATCGTTTCTTTGATATCTTTCGTTTCTGTTATTTCACTGATCGACAGTATTGGTCGGATATACTGCATTCTAATTCTATTTATTCTTCAAATTTAGGTTGCACTCTACTATGGAATGGGATTTTACTTCACATATGGCACACCATCTGGCTTGAGCATTTTTCATATTGTAGAGACATTCTTTTTTTGAATGCAATTTGTGTTCTTGGTAGATGTTGCAGAATCATTTTGATTGTACATACCGAATGTCCTGTCGTCAGTCATCATGTAGATAAAAATATTTTGTATGGCCTTCTATTGAGCATTTTGTACACCATAGGTCGGCTCCTCTAAGGCTTATTTCAGGAATGGATATTTGAATACTCTAAAGTTGTTCTTTAATGCATTGGTTGACAGAAGCCATGGGATAATCATTATCCATTCCTATTTGTAACGCTTTTTTCAACGCATCTTCATACGTAGCAAAATCATGTAAATGAATGTGCATTATAATTTTCTATAGTAATCCAGCCATGAACCATTGGATCAATATATGTTCTTCAATATGGCTCAACAAGTCTTTGAATCTTTTTCCGTATTCCCTGACAGTTTCGGTTGGCTTTTGAGAGATGTCTTTCAACTTTTTAGCAGCTAGATACTTTGCATCGAGAGTTTTGAAGAAAGACATAAATTGTTGTTTTATCTAGGCCTTCATTGCATTAGGTGTTCTTTCTATATAATTCATGTACCATGTAAGATATATTTTCTGAAGGGCACCAGGAAATTGTGCCATTTGTCGATCTTTGCTGGAAACGGCATTGGCCTCCCATATTGACTCACTGACAAACTAGTTTCTTCTTGGATCTTTGTCTCCTTCATAGAAGGGAATGTGTGTTGTTAAGTGTGCCACATTTGATACAATCTTGAATTCCAAGCTAAATGATGGTTAAGGTGGTGCACTTCCGTTGACATAAACGCTCTTAAGGTCGTTTTCAACAAGTACTATTTCTTTATGTGTGTTAACAAGAATTAATGCATGTTCTTTGTTTTTGACAACAATGTTGCTAGCTTCGGTTTGTTCTTCGTTGACTATCAGATGTCAATTTCCTTCTGCAACCTATGTTGACACCCAGGAAAAGTTTTGTTCTATCCGGGTTGTGCTTATTTTTGGAGTTTTCGACTGACTCGATGAATCACTCAATGATGGAAGTGGTTGGGGGGGTGTTTCCTCACGATATGAGTAGAATAGATGAAAAATATTGTTGGAAAATTCGGGTTTAAAAGTGACCCAATTCCCTTCTCGCGGTCGATGGATCAATAATCTATCAACTTCATTACCTTCATCAATCCATCGACTCCAGATTCCATATTGACCAGCATGAAGTCCTAAATCTTCTTCGACAATTTCTTGCACTTGGGCACTCTAAGTCAGTTGTAACGGGGAATGCGGAGTTATAACCTTGGGTATACTCACCTGGAGAGCACTACCATGCTCAATCCATTATCTGCTCCCTTAGTTTGCTCCCTTATATCCTCGCGTTGCTTCCTCCTCTTTTATCGTTCAATATTTTGGATATCCGGAGTTATTTTATGGTTCATTGTTTTATCTTTGTCAAACTTTTGGGCTTCCCACTGTTGGCCATTTCGTGGTCTCATTTTTCGACTGTCATTCATTTAGTCCATCAGGGACATGATCGGCTACCCCCCCATTTCCGACCCGAAATCTCTTTAGGTAACTAGGGTGGTGTGGTAATTCATTTGCTCGGGAAATATTCCCACTCTCGCTTTTACACGAATTTTTCCCACTTTCTTTTTTTTTCTTCCCAGTTTGTGTTCGGGGGCGGTGATAACAACAGTGGTCGTGGTTCGATAATATGTGTTGCTCCTTTGTCGATAAAAAATTTAAACAAAAGTGTCGTAAAGAACAGAGAAATTGGTCGGTGAGGTTGTTATAGAATATTTTCTTTATGCTATCGACTGATACTCGCTCCTCAATTGCACATTCTTCACAAAAATCGTTGGTGATTCCTTCGCACCATTCAGATAGATTTGTACGGCCTCCTCTACTTAGTGTTTCGAGCAATTGTCGATATATTTCATTTACAGGTCTTTTCATCCAGGAGATTCTTCAACACGATCAGTATGGATTCAACAAACTTTTCATGTGTTTCATAGAATAAATTCTCTCTTGCTTGAGAAATAGTCAACTTGTTTCTTCCAGCATAATTTTGCACATAGTTTGTTATCATTCTCTCCCACCATTCCTTTATCTCATCTTCTGATATCATTTTATCATGCTTATTATCATCCTATGAATGTATCACCAGCAACAAAACCAATGTTGTAGTTGAGCAGATTGCATAATTACCAGCGATACATATTATAGATAAACAAGCATGTATGGAGATAAGAACAATAGACAAGTAATGGGTATGGAATCAACAAGTCGTTCTATTACTCAGCAAGAACATGTATAGAGATGATTGAAAGTATATCACCTTTACTTATATCCAGTTGTCCAACCTATTTATATAGTTTACAAATAGTTACATAACTACCTGTCGGTTCAACCGAGCGACTCGACATGTAGGGACTGACAAGATATTCCGACATGTTTTACAAGGTTGTTGGTTAGAGCACCTAGTCGAGTGGTTGACTAGGCTCCTCCAACACACCCATATTACCCCTAAACCCACTTTCCTAAGTATTTAAGTGATTATTTATCACTTAAATAAAAATTCTCTCAAAAAATCATAAAGAGAATAAAAAAATAAAAAAAATAAAGAATATGAGAGAAAAATCAATTTCCTAAATCAAAGGAATCTTGTTTGGAGCATGTGTCAGTGGTGACTAAGTTAACTTGGCATAAAATTGGAGATGATTGAGGGTCAAATCAATCAAATTCGAATCAAGATCTAAGAGGGAGAGTTGGAGGCAATTAAGGGATGTTCCCTCCCTCATGAGAGGGATGCATTTGGCATGTGGAATTCTCTTACTCATTGAAAGGAGGATCCAAGAGAGGGGGTGCACCTCTGGTTGAGGTGGCTCCCACCTCATCCAATCAAATATTCATCAATAACGAACCAACCAAATAAAATCATGGTTTCCTAACTTCTCTCATGCACCCTTCCCCCCCCCTCTCTCTGGAAAATCTATATAAGCAAGCCATTGCTCCATTATTTGGCATGGAAGCATTGAACCTCTGCTCTTGTAACTCTTTCGTTGAATAATATTTGTTGAAAGGATTTGGAGGTATATATGCTATGCAATTTGTCCATCTTTATGCATGCTTTCCTTGGTTGAGGTAATATCTAGCTTAGTATTTTTTTCTCTTGTATGTAGTTGTGGATTGATCTAGCTTAGACGACCTTTGATCCCATAGAGTAAGCATTCATAGTCTTTGATTTTCTTATTATATTTGGTTAGTAGAGATTTAGAAGCAACATGTGTATTCGGTTGTACTAATGCACTTCTAGTTTCTTCTAATTGCATATACTAGATTTCATCCCTCTTTTACGAGTGTTTCTTGAGACTGTGCAGGATATGAAGATGAAGGAGGAGGTCGAGCTAGGTTACATCTTCTTTCAACTTCAATGTTTGGTTTTATTTCCATTCTTACCCTCGTTGTGTTGCAGGCATTCTTGACCCCCTAACACTTCAAGGTGAGGCTTGGTTCTCCTTTCTTCCATCCTTTAAAACAATCAATCTTTCTCGTTACATTGTTTTAAAGAAAGTAGATAAGATATATAGACTCATTTTACATATCTTGTTGCTTAGTTAGATAGATCTAAAAAGTTCCTTTTCAAAAAATTTATCAAAATCTAGATCTATTATAACCATAGTACTTGTAGTAGCAATTTCCTAGAATATTTTCCAAGTGCTATGTTGTATATTTTTATGTAATTGTTTGTCTAATCTATCAATCTTATAAGTTTTATTTTTCTAGTTCTTTTAGATCTGGCGGAAGAGAAAATAGAGACTTCAAAATTTATGAAAATCTAGCCATCTAGGGATCCATAGATCACCTCTTATTCCGATCTTCTTTTTTCCTTGTGATTTATTGTAAGCCTCCCTAATCCAAATCTATAAGTATCAAAGGCATTTTTTTAAAAGAACTTTGTAAGTTGTATTAAAAAGTGAGTGGGATACACAGTTCCCACAACCCCCTTTCCCCTACTAGGGGAAGCCTGTATCTGCCTTATGTGTGTTTGCTTTTTTTTATTTAGTATAGTTTGCTAATGAGTAGAATAATATTAATCTTGATAAAGTAGATTAGTTTTCTTTATTGATTTCATTTTTTTGCAAACCAATACTAAACCATTGTGCTTTCCTGAAGTACCGAAAGGAAAAAGAGACTCAAAGTGTAGTAATTATAAAACCTCCTTTATTTCTGCAATTTGTCTTTTCAAAATATTGTACAATTTCACAATCTTACAATTTACTTCTTTGCAAATCATAACAAAAACAATAAGTTTGGAATTTGATTTCTCGAAGTAATGTGCTCTGTAAGGGCTTGCCCGATAAAGTAGCGTGTGGAAAATAGATTCTTGTTGTTAAAATTTTACAAACAAATGTACTTTCATTTACAATCTCAATTGGAACAAACAATTTAGCGTAGACTGTGTATGTTCTTTCCCCTTGCAGGCTTTTCCTAAGTGTCAGGAAATCAATAACATATTTATTGCACTATTTAAATTTCAACATTTAATTAAAGTAACTCACATCTAATAAAATCAACTCCCTTAAATAGACGAAAATCCGACATCTAGAAACTTGGTTTGTGTGGGAAAATTCTTCAGAGAAAGTGGGAACTACTAGAGAGTGACCTCAGAGCCCCGTCAGGATGCACCCTCATTTGGTGTAGTGTGGAATTCCCTCAATACTCCATCTATCCCACATTTTCTAGTGCGGATCCACCCTTGTCAAATATAGAAATACTCCTCATATGTCACAATATATTTGGAGTTCCCTTTCCCTCTTAATCAACTCATCATTTAATAAGTTAAAACTGACAAAGAACAATCTTGTAAAACATTTTACTTCAATGAACAACAACACTATATATTTTGACTCTGCGACATGGGTCTGCAACCATTACTTTGGGTTTTATTGACTTAAGCTTTCATTTTATGTCATGAATGTATCTTTATTTTATGTTGTTAATTTAAACGAACTTTGCATAACTTGATCCATAATTTATTCTCAAAACTCCTAAAAACAACTCCATCCATAGAACTAATAACTTTAACAGCCTTAGCAAATTTCCATAGGGATACCCCCCTTGGCTTTGTTAGGAGTTAGCCTAAATGGAAGAGTCAAGATCAAGTGACAGTACTTGACTCGAGACTTTCCCCTAAGGGAACAACGAGAATCTTGGAGATTTTTGCTATGCTAGCCCAGGTGCGCACTCGGTGGAAACAGTATCAAAGCTCTTTCTTGGGCCAAAATTGAAGCATTTTTAAAACTAGGGTTTCTCTCTTTCAAAAAATTTATCTTTGCATTTTCGCTCCAATTTTTTTTTCGTGAAGTTCCAGGGTATAGAAAGGACATATGGAAGTAGCTTGTGCTAAATTTTAGCATCTGGGTCACCATAATTTTGGAGATACACACTTTTCATGTATGGGTTTGTAACACTGATCCATAAGGTTTAGCTCCTTCAAATGAATCATCTTGGCATTTTCACTCCAAAAATATTTCAGTGAAGATTCAACGCCTGAAATTTTCATGTCACAGAGAAGACACACGTAAGTCATCTTTGCAGTAATGTTCAGTGGTTGGTTTCTTCCTATCATTAAATTTCCACCTCTTCATTCCCTCCTTGGAAGCATATTGATGGTCTTTCAGCTTGGAAACCCTTGATTGTCCACGAGTCTTACCCATATTTTCCACGCATTGTGCTTTCACACAACTCTCGTCAACTATGAAAGGCTTGAGGAGAATCACTTACCTCCGTAAATAATTGTATAGTCCACTTAGATAATTGAGGAATACATCTTGGTTTTGGGGAGATATGCCCAACATAATGGCCATTTTTAATGAACTCAATCGTGTACTTTTGCACACTCTACCCCTAATTATACCGAAAATAATGCCATTAGATCTCATAATACCCAATCGGATAGAACTAGGACTTAATGAGGATGTTAAACACCTCCCACTTAGTTACTGGGGTATCACCCTTGAGCCTAAGTGTGATCTCTATGTCACTTTATTACCTAGTTTAAGCATGGCACTCTAACTTCACTGGGGAAAACAAAATCTTCTGCACTTATCCTATTTTATGAACTTTGAATAAACTCTATCTGATGCAACCCTTGATTCAACTTAGTGGCGCCAATCTCACATTGGTAGGAAATGGTGTCCACTTTTGGTTCCACTTTAAATATAGATTGGGAAGAAGTGACACCATTTGAACTTGATTTATTTCTCAAGTTCTTTTTTCATCTCCTTTTTTGGGTCTTCATTACCTCCACATTTTATGTCTAACTAGCATCTAAGTTAAAGCTACCAAAATCCCCGAAAAGTCCAAACTTGTTCTCTAAAGTTGCCATAAGAATGACCATATTGCAAGATATGTCAATGACTTGTGTTTCCAACTTTGAAAATCTCTCTCGACTCATCTAATGGATTGTTATTGTACTCATCCACTAGAGTTTTGAGATTTGTAAATTGTCATGGATACTCCATTGGGATAGTTTTCCCCAAAATATCTTACAATATTTGTAAATTTCTTATTATACAATGTTTTCCTTTAGATTTCATATGTAATATGACTAGTTTAATGCATAAAATTCTGAAGTAAACTAAAACTGAAATAAATGAAGCTACACAAATCACACCATCCACACAATGCACACAAGATGTACCCTATGAAAACCCAATATGAGAAAACCCCAATTAACAAGGAAGGCCTATGCCTCTATCTTTTTCTTCTCAATTATAAGATGCAAGTTTGAAGAAAGTGCACTCATTATGCACTTCCATGAACACTAAGGCCTAAAGAGTTGCTAGAAGGTCTAATTTTTTTTCTTCAATATCTGGTTCCTAGATTCTTTGTTATATATGTGACATCTTTGAACAATTTTAGAGACAGAAAGAGATATTGAGGGTTAAAGGTTTAGAGAGAGGGATATTGGGGGTTAGGGGTTTAGAGACATAGAGCGAGAGATATTGGGGGTTAAGGTTTTAAAGAGATAGATATTAGGGGTTAGGGGTTTAGAGAGAGAGAGAGAGATTATAGGTTAGGGATTTAAATAGAGAGAGAGGGAGATTGGGGGTTATGGGTTTAGAGAGAGAGAGAGGCCGAGGTTTTAGAGAGAGAGAGGGAAATTGGGGGTTATGGATTTAGGGAAGCTTTAAAATCTACAGAAAAAGACAAATTCGATACATCAATGTTTTGAAACAAATGGAAACCTGTTGGCCTGATTTTATGACCTAGGCCAACTAAGGAGATTATGCCCACACAAGTTGCTTACTACAGCTTTTGGTGTGTTTGGATTAGCAAAATCTCGCAGGTTGTGGTCATGCTACGAGCTGAATTTTTATTCTCTTAAAGAGAATATGGTTAGAAAAACTCACCAAAATATTTCCTATGTTATCCTAAAGTCAAACTAATCCCTAATGTTAATTTCTAAATCTAAGTTATCCTAAATCTATTTTTGCTTTCTTATTGAAAGTCTATGTTTTGAGTGTTTTTGGGTTTTGTTTTAAATTTCTATTTCAGAAACCATTTTAAACAACTAACTGAACTTAAAACTAATTAACAGCTCCTAAAAGTAAATTAAGCTAAACTCTAAATTGAAACTAAACTAATCTCCTATCTCAGTTGAGAGCAAGTTTATCTAATTAAATCAAGTATCAATTTCAGATAAAGAAACTATCATAATTAAAATTACCAATAAACACTCTCTTCAAATAAAATTTACAAAAACAGAAAAACAAAATAAGAAATTTCTGTAGTGTAATTGTTAATAGATAATCCATATTCAACATTAATATTTAAATATAAAATAAAGCAACTTGTTAATCAATACACCTACAAAAATATATAGATGAAATCGAAAAATAAGCTTATGAATATTATGTTGTATAATTAAAATCCTCAGCAGAAATTTAAGAAAGTAATTTATATAGCATCTATATCAAATATACAATATTGAGTGATCAAAGTAATTTAGATAATGTTGAAAAAACTACAACAAAGCATAATTGTATTCAAGTTAAAATTGAAATTGAGAAAGTAAAATATTGAAACATATCTCAAAACTGATAAAACATAGTTATACCAGTCATGGATAAAAGCTTGTCAACATCCAGTAAGAAAAATCCAAATAGGATCGAAGCAGCCAATCAAATATTATCTCAATATAAAATTTCTTCTATCATACCTCCATCCCTCTCAAGAAAAACACACAGGGTTTTGAAAATCATTTACACAACTTTATGGAATGCTCTTCTTTGTGGCAGCGTCTCCTTTCCTTTTGCAAACAAAGTTACATACAAGAACATAGTATAGAAAAATAAAAATTCTTTCTACTCTGTGGAGAACCCCCCTCAATAGCAACCTCTGCTATTGTTTAAATAGGAAACAAAACAAACAAAAATCAAACTGGCTTTCCTAGTTGGCCGCAACTGAAAAAAACGCGTCCAGAAAACCTCGAATATCTCTCAAATGCTACACTTTTTCAGGAAATTCCTCACGAGTCTGGTAACTGGGTCCGTTCTGCAAATAACCCACCTCTCGGATTTTGTTATTTCATCTTCATTTGCCCGCAGTTCCCTGCATAAAATCGCCTCCTGAATAACGATGGGAATCCGGTTCTGTTATCTTCTTCTTATGCACATAATATTCTTTACTTAATTTCGCATGTTAGAATTACTGATCTCCCTTTTATGCGAACTGAGTTAACAGATCTTGTAGCAGCAATCCTTCAAACTTGGTGTCATCTTAATACTTTAAAACACGTGGTTGGATATTCTTTTGCAGCATTTTCTTGAATGATTCCAATCCGTTGATACCGTCATACCGTGAACTTAAGGCAGAGGTATAGTTTCAAATATGCACAATGGTGTTTCGTCTTCATCCTTTATAAACTGGCTTAATGAAATAGTGGTTATAGCATATCAATCGATGCATAGTTCAAATAGAATGAAGTCAATTCAGTGATGTGAAAACTTTCATTAAATATGAGGGATCTTTTAATAAACAAAATTTCACACCTATCAAATTCATTATGGAAGACACCTTTTATGAATAAGGAGGTAAAAAGGATAATCAATGAGGAATGAAAGTTTATAATATAATACTTTAATATAAATATTAAAGTATTACAAAATTGAAATTCCTTTTAACTAAATACAAATCTCACAAGTACCTAAATATTTCAAAAGGGTGTCTTCATCTTTATGATAAAGTATTTAATTCTTTTTTTTAAAGGATTAGCTCACTTCCATTCTTTAAATTATACATGAAAATACTCAGTGTTTCAGTTAAAATAGTTGTTAATTTGCAACTACACCAACAAGCTAAGATTTGTTACAATGGTCGAAGCATCATATCAATTGAACTTTTTGCAAACCGAGACATAATATCAACTCAATAAGTTCAAGCAAGAGAATGCAAATTGTTAAGCACCCAAGAAACCAAGAGACTCTAGCTACGAAAGCCACCAAATCTTATGAAAAGAAAACCAAGTCGAAGAGAAGCCAGTGCAGGAAGTTAAGCAAAAAGAAGACCAAAACCTAAGTATTTACAAAAATTACATGGGGGTCCCTTTGATTTTGTAAAAATCAAGGGGAGTTGTTGGAGTGCCAACAAAACCTGAACTTAATTGTTGTTGTTCATAATCACCATAGGCTAGATCATTGTTTCTCAAGTTAATAGAAATTGATATAGGAATTTGCTCTTCTTTATCTAGGTACTTATTAAAGATGGGATGATCTTTAAAATTTTCATAAACTTGAACTTCATCAACCCTCATTGCATGATGGTCTGGAAATAATGACTGAATATTAACAACCTGATTTTAAACAACTTCTAGAACAACATTCTCATCACGACCATAATTGTTTGAAACATCCACTGCAAAACAAATGCATCTACAACATTATTTCCAACATCTTTATCAGTTAGATCAACAACAGAGTATTTTAAAACAATGGATTCTTATTCGTCAAGTTGATGATAACCCTCAGCAAAACAAGCCTCATAAAATTCTCCAATAAAATTTACAGTCAAATCATCCCTTTGCTTATGATCAAACAAACTTTTTGTTCGGATATCCACATCATCTATTTCGGGATACATCATCTATTTCAGGATCTTGCATGATCTATTTCAGGATATGATCTATTTCAGGATCTTGCATGCACAGGCATGCATCCCAGTCACCAGTTTGATGCCTCCAGCACCTTATCCACCTTCTTCTAGCACCCGGGAGCCACTTACCACAGAGTTTTAGCCCTCCTAAGCTGAAAGGCGCCCTCTTCTCACCTACTGCCAGAGAAGGGCGCACTTGTTCACCTACCACTGCAGATTCACTCCAGTTACATTCAGTTAGCTCCGATTCTCCCTGATTTGAGGCTAGTTTCACTCCCGACTAACTGTATTACTTCCGTTTGACCTCCAGTTTGATTAGGTGACTTGTTCTGACTTCAGTTAGCCTCCCATGCGCCCCCACTGAGCCTCCAGATCCTATATCAGTGCTACACACTTCAGTTACATTTATTACACTCAGTTAGACTTAGTTTGACACCTGGATGACTGGTTGTTGTGATTGATGAGCACCACCGATGATTGATGAGGACTCCTAGATAGAGTCAAGCTACTCCATTTCAGTGATTCGAATGACCTCCTTAGGCAATTCGAATTGCTCATTCATTGTGACAGTTTGTATTGTAATTCATTCACCCTTTCTGGGATAGAGAGCACTGCTGCATGTTTTGCACAGTTTTGCACCATATTTTCTATGTTCATCTGTTGTGATTGATTTACTTGTTCATTAGATCTGCTGTGACTAATTTTACATGGTATCAGAGCCATTGCAGGGACACGATCTCTTTTCTACATGTGTTTATACAAGAAGATTTGACTGAATTGCTAAAAATTGCAAAAAGTTTGGCATGAGATATCTCAAGGGCATTCGCTCCTGTGCATGCAAAGCTTGAAAAATATTCCAATACCACTCCAGAAGCTTGAGTTACCACATAATTCCTGGATCTGATACATTGGACCTATTCAACATTGCTTGAAATCCAATCCCAGGTGTGATGCAACTCTCAAAGGGTGGATTGTTCGACCTTATTGTGGTTGTTTTTATGTGATTTGCAGGTTTCTTACTTCCTCCATGTGCATTCGCTAATGCAAAGATGGAGACTTCTTCTTCACAAAATATTCTTACTCCATTCAACTATGATGAATGGAAACCAAAGATGATTGCATTCTTGAAGAGACAATGTCTTTTTGATATGTGCATTGGTAATACAAGAGATTTTGATTCCGATGAAGAGAAGAATGATTGGCTCAATGATTGTGATAGAGCTTTTGGAGCAATATGTCTTGCTATGTCTCCTTGTATGCGCTACCTCATTAAGCTTGCTGAAAATCCAAGTGATCTATGGGTCCAACTTGACAGAGAATTTGGAAAGCAGGAAGAAGAGGATCATGCTAGCCTTTTGGAGAACAAGCCCAGTGAGATCTCCTTATGTGTTCTTTCCGATCATGTGTTGGCCTCAACAATTGTTCAAGATGAAGAAGAAACTGTAGATTCAACACTCATTCTCTCAAAGTCTTCTATTTCGAATTCTGAGCAAGATAAACAAGCTCATACTCTAGATTCCGAAGAGGCTCTTGAATCCTCTCTTTCACATGAGTTTGTCGGCATGCGGAATAATGATCTACTTGATGTTTTGGAGGTAAAATCTGATTTTGGAGGTAAAGCATTCGCCCTCCTTGATTGCATGCCTTCTATAAACTTATGTTCTATCATTTGCAAAGTTTCTCAGAGTTTTAATGAAGATGAAGAGCACTACCATTCGCTTGAGTTCAATTCTCATGCACTTTTTGCTGATTTTGGTTTTGATCTCACCCTTGTTGGTTCAAAGGAGATCTCAAGAAACCATTTATCTATTTTTGGAGCTGATTTAACTTCTATTGATAAGAAGTTCAAGTTTCAAGATCTATTTGATCCGATTGGAGCTATTCCTACCTCACTTGGTTCGAATCACAGGTTCCAGGATCATCCTTATATTTTCAGATTTGTTCTCACCATTTTCGGTATGAAGAGCAAGTTCTTAAAGTCTCCACATTCGCTTGCATCCACTGATGGAGAATTCAAGCACATGTTTTTGGAGCATGATCCATTTACTCCCAAGAGTAAGATACCTCCAGACATATCTATTTGAGTTTGGAGCAGTTAAATCTTTTGGTGTGTTACAGTTCATTTTGAGGAGGGGTATTTTTCCCATGAGGTTTTCCCCATTTCCTTGGTTTATTTACTGTTATTAGTTTGGATTATTATTGTATTGGGGTGACCTTTGGTCTTAGTTACCAGGGCCCCACATTACTTTTGTTGGCACATCATAGTCTAGCTTGAGGGGGGGTGTTCGGATATCCACATCATCTATTTCGGGATACATCATCTATTTCAGGATCTTGCATGATCTATTTCAGGATATGATCTATTTCAGGATCTTGCATGCACAGGCATGCATCCCAGTCACCAGTTTGATGCCTCCAGCACCTTATCCACCTTCTTCTAGCACCCGGGAGCCACTTACCACAGAGTTTTAGCCCTCCTAAGCTGAAAGGCGCCCTCTTCTCACCTACTTCCAGAGAAGGGCGCACTTGTTCACCTACCACTGCAGATTCACTCCAGTTACATTCAGTTAGCTCTGATTCTCCCTGATTTGAGGCTAGTTTCACTCCCGACTGACTGTATTACTTCCGTTTGACCTCCAGTTTGATTAGGTGACTTGTTCTGACTTCAGTTAGCCTCCCATGCGCCCCCACTGAGCCTCCAGATCCTATATCAGTGCTACACACTTCAGTTACATTTATTACACTCAGTTAGACTCAGTTTGACACCTGGATGACTGGTTGTTGTGATTGATGAGCACCACCGATGATTGATGAGGACTCCTAGATAGAGTCAAGCTACTCCATTTCAGTGATTCGAATGACCTCCTTAGGCAATTCGAATTGCTCAGTCATTGTGACAGTTTGTATTGTAATTCATTCACCCTTTCTGGGATAGAGAGCACTGCTGCATGTTTTGCACAGTTTTGCACCATATTTTCTATGTTCATCTGTTGTGATTGATTTACTTGTTCATTAGATCTGCTGTGACCAATTTTACACTTTTTACTATGTCACCAACCCATGTTCACCATCAAATACTCGATCTAATCGATATTATTCTCCCATGGAAGATTTCTTCAATTCCATCCCCGACAACGGCGCCAGAAAATGTTATCCCGAAGGTATGCACTGGAATGCTACATGGAAAAGCTAGGGCATTTGGAAAAGGAAATTGAATACATTTTGTTTGTTTATATATATGGTTGTTTCAAAGAAAGTATTCCAAGGAGATACCTTTAAAGATGTATTTAACAACAATTAAAAACTAGGAACATAAAGAGTAAGAATCATGAACTCATAACGCCTCACAACTCAAACTAATTACTAGAGCTGAGAATACAAATAAGGTAAGCTACAATATTTATACATTTATATCAGATTCAAAACATAACATTGTTACAGGAAATGAACATTCCACAGTGTGAAAACCATTAGTTCTGTAAAACAACTATGCAGTGCATAACATCTCTATAATCATATGATAAATCAGTAAGAATAGTAAATATTGGCACATAGTTCATGATTCAGTAAACTTCAAAATTTCATAGGAACCTGTATGAGTACTTACAAAATGACAGAGCCTTCCCAAGGCATTCCCCCAAAACTAAAAAAAAACTCCCTACCTTGCCTTCTTACAAAGTTTTATAGCTAATTACATCCTCATTTAGACCCAAACGAATGAATCTGGTAATATTTTGTTCCATATTTAGTTTTCTTATTTCGATCTCATCCAAGTCAAATTGTTGAGGTGGCCTTCCAACTGTTTGTCTTGGCATCTTTTGAGGAAAATGCAACTGGCGAAATTATGAAAAATAGGCTTCAAAGGGCTATTCGAATATTCCAAACCGTGATCGTTGTTACAAAAGTGAGAGACATTTTGTAAGTAAACCCATTTGTGAAGTGGGTTTCTAACCATTTCAATAGATTCATTACGATTTGGTCAGAATCAACTCCCTAAGTTGATGACTCAAACAATTAGCTATAGGAAAATATGGCATAATCCTATAAAATAGGTCTTGATATTCCACCTATGTCTCCCAGACCATAGCACTTGTGTAAAACTTGAGAAAGGATTTTGTAATTGGTTCCATTCCCAACAGAAACCTCTTTTGGTTTTCAAAAATTCATTTTTATCTGGTCGGAAAGTGCACCCAAAGTCGATGACTAAAACAATCATTTACAGGCAGTTCTGTAGCACAGTTGCATAATTGTTCTGCAACGTAGTTGCATGGAATAGTTCTAGCCTTAAAGCTAGTTTCTTTTCTTCAACCATTAAACTATGAGCACAAGAATGACACCTGCAATACTAAAAGGAAATCAAACTATGAAACTTTGTGCCAACACAACATGTTCAACCAACTAATCATTTGAAAATAGAAAGAGTGAAGCAAACATAAAAATTATGCAGCATAACTTTAGGAGTAAGTGCTTATCTTAGGAAAAACCTTTAAGGAAGGTTTAGGATAGATCAAGAATTTTAAAATCTCAAGTTTTCGAAAGTAGAGAATCCTAGGTGCATACCTAGGTACTAACAAGATCCATGTGAAATCCTTAATCTTTTGGCCTACTCTGTTTCAAATGAAGCATTTGGTTTTCAAGTATGAGGAGTGGGAAGCTAGAAAGTTGAAAAGACTTGAATATCCCTTGATATGGTACAAATGGCATGACCAAAATATAGATGTCGGTAATAACAAGTTTCTTTACTTTTTGCATAGACATATAATTGAGGAAAAGTTGAAGCAGGGGGATAAGGAGAATCTCCCTGACTAAAACTATTTTAATGGTTCTGGTTGATGGATTATACTGGACTTGTAGGCATGGCTGGCTTTGCACAAATGGCATTAACTTTGTATGGTATTTGGCTGCTCCTGACTTTATGGATGGATGGAAGGATGGGCCCGGGCTCCGCAGTACAAAACAATAATATATCGATATAACTTGCCTTTTTCCAGGCTTATGAATTAGTAGGATAGAGTGGTTCCTTCATTGGTCAAGTATAGAAGCAAGCATGATAAATAAATACTAAATCTTTGTATAGGTTTGTTTATCTGGCTAAGTTGTTTGTCTTTAAAATTATGATTCCTTGGTTGCTTGGGTGACTTAATAGATATATTTAAGGTTAAAAAAATAATTAATTGAAGGAAAAAATAGAAACAAATATATGTATTGTTACAAAAATTACATGCACGTATGTAGATAAGGTTGTTTAGCAGCATGCCATTGGTTATGGATATGTACCAAAGAAACAACTCCATATTCTATTGGGTATTCTTATAGGTATCAATTTAGAAATGGATCTATTACTCCATCTGCTAGAACTAGATAGGATGCTACTTTTGTATCTCTACACCAGTACATGAATTGAGACAAGGGGGATCCTACTTAATTTGGCTATCGTTTCTGTTGAGATATTGTAACTTCAAAGAATATTATATTTGTACTTTATTATTCTGGAGATGTTTCATTCCTCCTTGAAGATCTTATTATATATCCGGAGATGTTTATTCCTCCGTCGGAATGTGGTAACTTGGGTTATTAGACTTCCCTAGTGGGGGTCGGCCCTGTATGTGTTATGTGGGTCAAAGGGTTATTAGACCACCCTAGAGGGGTCGGCCCAGTCAGTTGTAGTGGGGTATTTAACCCAATGGTTAAATACGAGCCTACATGATTTGTGTAAAAGACAAGTCGGAGTAGTGTATAAATAGAGGAGGTGTATTCCTCATTTTACACACACACTCACTCACTTGAGAGTGGCACACTTGTGGAGGAGAGGTCTGCTATGGAGAAGGAGGAGCTTATGCTCAGTGTTACATCTTTGTATATTGCTGGTCATCTATATTGAGGAAGCTTTACTGGGTTTTCTACCCCATGAGGGTTTCCCAGGATAAATTTGTGTCTCTTGTGTTTATGCTGTGCTTGTTGTTTCTTCAGTGATCCTGTATATGCTATTATTGTGAAATGGAATGCAATGATGCTATTTTCTGTCTTATCATATTAAATATTAACATGGTATTAGAGCTAACCTGAAGGAAGGCAATGTATGGCACTTACGACACTTGCTTTACTTACGACAATTTGAAGGTTAGGGTTTTATATAGCAAAAACCAGTCATCGTGGAACTTTCGCCATAAATCCATTTTGGAGAAGGTTCAGGATTTGAAACCTTTACAGATCGTAGATAACATCTCCAGGTATCTTGTGTCCAAAGGGAACCCTCAGATTCGTTGTACTTTGTAAGTTATGATCAGTACAAGTTAGGGTTTCTGCCTCTTCCAGATCTCAGTCAAAATCAGGTGACCTAGGAAAAAAGGTCATAACTTGGGCTAGGAAGCTCCAAATGAAATTTCGTAGAAAGTGACAGGTAGTACACAGACTGTACTATCTCAGGAAACTTTTTCAGAGGTCGAAGTTGAACCCGTGACACGTGGAACTCCGTACAAGTTCGCTCTCCTATTTTATCCCATAAACAGGGCACGTTGCGACACTTGGCATAACTTGGGCTAGGAAGCTCCAAATGAAATTTCGTAAAAAGTGACAGGTAGTACACAGACTGTACTATCTCAGGAAACATTTTTCGATGCTGAAGTTGAACCAGTGACACGTGGAACGCCGTACAAGTTCGCTCTCCTGTTTTATCCTATAAACAGGTCACGTTGCGACACTTAGCATAACTCTCTCTCAGAAAATCCAATTGAGGTCAGACTTGTCGGGATGGAAATATGACAGATCAGGCTACCACAAAAAAAAATTTCAGACCCTGTGGAGCAAAAAGTTCTGAGTTACAGCAGAAACAATCAGGTACATATTTCTGTCAAAACATAATTATTTTTGGAGCACCTTCATTCATGGCTTCCGGAATTTAGGGTTTCGGAGAAAGTTAGAATTTTTTTAAGTCTGTAACCACGGCTGGAAGCTCCTCAGAAAAATAAGAGTTTAGAGCCTTGGATCGAACCTTTTGATTGGACAGAAGGGTGGGCTTCATCAAACCCTAGTTTGGGTTCCTGTCCAGAAGATCCAGAAGTTTCGAAGGCAATTTTGAGGGGTCAAATTTTGGAGATTTCAAAATTGAAGTATGCTAGCAAGACACATCCTTCTATCCATTCAGAAGTGTGAAAGTCAAAGATTGAATTTTTAGGGTTTCTCTAGAAAACCCTAATCAAGCTCCATATCAAGTTTCAGGGGGAGTTGAGGCTAAGGCCTTACATAAGAAGACTACAAGAAGTCTCGACAGGTATGACTTAAGGAGGTTCAGGTATTTCTTGAAATCTGATTCTTGATTAAGTTCATGATGTGTTTGTCATCATATTATTTATTAGTACAATCTTGATTAATGTTAGAATTGTCTTATCACCCTAGTAACAGTATGAATGCATGTGAATGATCGAAGACATTCATTGATTAGGGCTATATGATTGTACTAATGCATTATGGTGTTGTGTGAGGTTGATGTTGTCTGCTAACAAGATACAGGTACATCACAAAAGACAAATCAAGTTCCATGACCATGACAACATGAAGACAAAGACTCATCCATAATCTTTGTTCTACTTACGAGGTATGTATGACTTTGTTATATTATGCTTAACCTATGAGACATGCAGGTTCTAGCTCAGGATCTCTAAATCATTGAAGAGATTGTTTAGGTATGTTGTACATAACTAAGCAAGTATACTAATCCAGGTATGTTTTCTTATGTCAAGTTAGAATCTTACCTTGTGTTAGGATCCCTTATATAAGTATACTTGGTATGATTGGTTATGCTTATTCATAAAGTTAGTAATCAAGGGTTTATGCATATTATGTCTCTTGTCTTGATGATTTAATTAACCAGAAGAGTACTATGATCAAACAAGAATATGCATGAGTAAAAGAAGACTTCCTTGAAACCCTGAATACTAATGATCATGACTATACATATTCAAGATTATTTAGAATTAGAATGTTTTGAGAATATACTAATGAATGTATGTTTGTGTATGAGATCATGAGGATGACACTAGTGCACACTTGAGCATGCACAGTGGTACAGAATGAATAGAAGTTCAAAAGACATATAGAAGATCAAGCGGGAGGCAACCACACAAACATAAAAGATAAGTATTTGAGTTGTTATTTGAAATAGTAAATGATATTGCTTGTATGCATATTTGTATTCCTAGAATATATCATGCTGAGTGTAAACATTCATAGAGCTTTGAACAGTATACTACTAATATGCATATGATTGGTAAGTTGGACAAACATTCCATTGTTGCTTGTCTAGAATGAAACCTCTTTGCTGACATGCTGAGAGCTGTGCACACTCTCAATAGTATGTTCTGGTAGAGATGGAAGGCATCTAGATAGCCATTGTATGCATACAGGATATGGGAAAGTGTTGTGCCAAAGTATTGGTCAAAATAGTTGCATAACTATGTAAATGATATCTGTATGCATAATAGGTTATCATGTCAATATGATTTGATGATTATGAAGTATTACTAATCATGTACTTAATTTTGAATTGTAGGAAAGATCATGATGAATGATGAACACTGAACAAGCGATGGATGTTCAACAAAAGATTTACAAATCAAACACACTATAGAAGGATTGTGGCTAGAAGATTCTCTTAGAAAGAGGAAGAGAATCATGATGAGATGTTTGATCCAAGTGGCTAGATAATACCATTCTCTTAATGGTGTAATTAAAGAAGAAGTGTGAATCAGGTTTTGTATGGGTTCCCAGGATCGATAATCAATTGATGAGCTTAATGATCAGCATGGGTGATGTGGATCTCAACCTTTGCTACAAGGTTGAATATGGTTTCTCTACACAGATGTTGATTGGGAAGAAATTGTATCAGACAGGAAGAGCACATCGAGACGATGTTACTGTCTGGGATCAGCCATGATCTCATGGTTTAGAAGGAAGCAATCTAGTGTGTCTCTCAGCACAAGCGGAATATATGGCTGCTTGCTCTGCTAGTTGTGAAGCGGTATGGCTTTAGAATGGACCCAACTGTGATCCTATGTGACAAGCAGAGTTGTACCAAAATGGTAGAGAATCCAGTATTCCATGATAAGTCAAAGCACATAGAGATCTAACATTTCTATATACAAGATATGGTGCAGAAAAGAATTAAAGTTTGAATTTGTAACAAGTTACCGATGTACTAACCAAACCCCTACCTCAAGTAAATTTTTCCAAGACAAACTTAAAATAGTTCAGAAGGACCCTCCTCGAAAGGGGGAGCGATGTGATCACTTATGATGAGATTGCCTGCATCGACAGTGAGGTCGATGATGTGGATACCTATATTGGTGATGCCGACAGAGAGGTTGGTGGATGGTCCTTAGACAGGGTCTAAGGTGACAAGGGGATTGCATCATCCTTGAACACATGTTCTAAAAGAGAGCCATAGACGTATGTCTTCGAGAATGAAGTCCTTGGTGGACATGAGGGGATTAGATCATCCCTGGACTTCAGTCCTAAAGAGAGCCATAGACGTATGTATTCGAGAATGAAGTCCTTGGTGGACATGAGGGGATTGGATCATCCCTGGACTTCAATCCTAAAGAGAGCCGTAGACGTATGTCTTCGAGAATGAAGTCCTTGGTGGACATGAGGGAATTGGATCATCCCTGGACTTTAGTCCCAAAGAGAGCCGTAGACGTATGTCTTCGAGAATGAAGTCCTTGGTGGACATGAGGGGATTGGATCATCCCTGGACTTTAGTCCTAAAGAGAGCCGTAGACGTATGTCTTCGAGAATGAAGTCCTTGGTGGACATGTGAGGATTGAATCATCCTTGGATTTCAGTCCTAAAGTGAGCTGTAGACTGGGTCTCCTAGAATGTAGTCCTGAATGAACAAGTAGGGTATTGTATCTTCCCTGGACTTTGGTCCCATAATTGATCCGTAGAATGATGTCTTTGAGAATTGAAGATAGGACTGCATCATCCCTGGACCTCGGTTCAAAATGTACGTGACGGGATTGCATCGTCCCTAGACATGAGACTTGTCTTAAAGTGATAAGGACTGATCATCCTGGAACTTGATCGGGATTGCATCGTCCCTAGACATGAGACTTGTCTTAAAGTGATAAGGACTGATCATCTTGGAACTTGATCGGGATTGCATCGTCCCTAGACATGAGACTTGTCTTAAAAGTGATAAGGACTGCTCATCCTGGAACTTGATCGGGATTGCATCATCCCTAGACATGAGACTTGTCTTAAAGGTACGTGTGAGGACTGCATCGTCCATGAACTGGGTTCAAAATGTACGTGATGGGATTGCATCGTCCCTAGACATGAGACTTGTCTTAAAGTGATAAGGACTAATCATCCTGTAAGTAGATTGGGATTGCATCGTCCCTAGACATGGTGAGGTGTCTTAAAGTGATAAGGACTAATCATCCTGTAAGTAGATTGGGATTGCATCGTCCCTAGACATGGTGAGGTGTCTTAAAGTGATAAGGACTAATCATCCTGTAAGTAGATTGGGATTTCATCGTCCCTAGACATGGTGAGGTGTCTTAAAGTGATAAGGACTAATCATCCTGTAAGTAGATTGGGATTGCATCGTCCCTAGACATGGCGAAGTGTCTTAAAGTGATAAGGAGTAATCATCCTGTAAGTAGATTGGGATTCAATCATCCCTAGACATGGTGAGGTGTCTTAAAGTGATAAGGACTAATCATCTCGTAAGTTGATTCGGGATTGCATCATCCCTAGACATGGTGAGGTGTCTTAAAAGGATAAGGATTGATCATCCTGTAAGTTGATTTGGATTGCATCATCCATAGGCATGAGAGATGTCTTAAACTGAGAGGGACTGATCATCCCGTAAGCGGATCAGGATTGTATCATCCTTGGACCTATGTCCTAAAGTGAGAGGGATTGATCATCCCGTAATAGGATCTTGTGTGTTGCAGAGTATGCTGCTATGTATTGATGATAGATGTATTAGTGAGAATACATGCTTTTGATGATAGATGTATTAGTGAGAATACATGCTTTTGATGATAGATGTATTAGTGAGAATACATGTTTTTTTGATGATATATGTATTAGTAAGAATACATGTTTTGATGATAGATGTATTGGTGTGGATACTAATACAGATGATCCAGATGCTGTAGATCGAGATGATCCAAATGTTGTAGATTGAGATGATCCAGATGCTGTAGATCATGATGATCCAGATGCTGTAGATCGAGATGATCCAGATACTGTAGATCGAGATGATCCAGATGCTGAAGATCGAGATGATCCAGATGCTGTAGATCGAGATGATCCAGATGCTGTAGATCGAGATGATCCAGATGCTGTAGATCGTGATGATCCAAATGCTGTAGATCGAGATGATCCAGATGCTGTAGATCGAGATGATCCAGATGTTGTAGATCAAGATGATCCCGATGCTGATGATTGTATGATGACGATGATGATGATCGTGAGGATCTAGATGTTGATGTTGTTGTAGCTATTCGAATGCTGCAGAAGATAAAGACTCAGTACTGAAGATGTTGATATTCCAGTATTGAAGATGTTCCAGTAACTGCTTGAGTTACTGATGATGTTGAGAAAGCTTCCAATGATTTATAGATGTATCATGTATGATGTTGATGACTCCTTGCTCGTGCAGATGCTGTTATAATATCCTTCTCGTTAAGGGGGAGTGTTGAGATATTGTAACTTCAAAGAATATTATATTTGTACTTTATTATTCTGGAGATGTTTCATTCCTCCTTGAAGATCTTATTGTATATCCGGAGATGTTTATTCCTCCGTCGGAATGTGATAACATGGGTTATTAGACTTCCCTCGTGGGGGTCGGCCCTGTATGTGTTATGTGGGTCAAAGGGTTATTAGACCACCCTAGAGGGGTCGGCCCAGTCAGATGTAGTGGGGTATTTAACCCAATGGTTAAATACGAGCCTACATGATTTGTGTAAAAGACAAGTCAGAGTAGTGTATAAATAGAGGAGGTGTATTCCTCATTTTACACACACATTCACTCACTTGAGAGTGGCACACTTGTGGAGGAGAGGTCTGCTATGGAGAAGGAGGAGCTTATGCTCAGGGTTACATCTTTGTATATTGTTGGTCATCTATATTAAGGAAGCTTTACTGGGTTTTCTACCCCATGAGGGTTTCCCAGGATAAATTTGTGTCTCTTGTGTTTATGCTGTGCTTGTTGTTTCTTCAATGATCCTGTATATGCTATTATTGTGAAATGGAATGCAATGCTGCTATTTTCTGTCTTAGCATATTAAATCTTAACAGTTTCATCCCCTATAACTAATCTCTATTTCCCCTATAACTAGTTTCCTTCTAACTATAATCCATGTAACTCTATTCTCTATCACTTTATTTCCCGTATGACCTAGTGCTCGATGCTTATGTTAGAGGTGCTTTCCTAGCAAGTATGCTTATGTTAGAGGTGATTTCCTAGCAAATAATTTTAACCACTATTGGACTTTACTACTCTTTAGACAGTGAACATACTGTTTCAATTTTGGTGATCTTGGAGAATTTACTCTCGAAGTCCTACACCAAGGTCCTAAACTAGAGCACCATTTGTTTTATAAAAAGAAAAAACGAGTCTAGTTCTTTTTAGATTAGCATTACTTTTGGGGGTTGTTGATTACTCAAAGAAGGTAATGGGGTTACACTCAGATGGTGTTTTAGACTAAAAGCTTTATCGGATATATAGACCATATTGGGTACTTTTGGACCCTTCTTTTTATCATGAGTAAAAGTATTACCTTTGGTCAAAGTGGTTGGTAGTTTGCTTTAGCAAATCTATGGTCTTAAACTAAGCAGTCCAAGGAAATGGCAGCTCTCGAATTAACCCTACACTTTCTTATTTACCTAAGGCTAGGATTACTATATATATTTCTTACATACTCTATTCATGACATTACATAGGTAGATTTAGGACCAGTCGGTTTTTAGTTCTACCCAGTCCTTATGGGGATGGAACCAAGTGAGTGTAAACAATGAATCGTATTCCTCAGGTTGGTATTATTCCTATAGCTACAAATATAATTATTATTCTTACATCCTACAAAAAACCAAAGCTTAATACTAATAAAATATTATTGGTTGTTTAAAGAAAAAAAAGAAAACAAAATCTATAAAGTATAGGAAATACGGGAGGTGATCTACTTGTTGAAAGATCAGAGATGTGAATGGGAATATTACTTTTGGTTTCATCAAGATAAATATTGCTCCTTGTTCATCAAGCATTTATAAAGCTTCAACAAGCAACTATCAACAAATCTAATACGTGTCTCGCATATGTGGCAGCGATTTCAGAAAAGAAATTAACCTCTAAGAGATAAACCTCGTCCACCTCCCGATGTTTATACACCTCCTTTTCATGTAAAATCTATTGAAAATGAATATACTAGCAATTTCCCCAAGAGGGGAAAAAGGAACGCTGAGAGGAAAAGAGTACAAAGAAGGGAAAATAATTTGGTCAGATTATAGGCAACATATTACATGGACATCATCGAAATAAGAAACAAAAGCACAATTGAAGTATGAATCTTTGACTAACTAATAGAATGAAGTAAAGTAAATACTCAAGCTTGGTAGATACTTCCAATCCTAGCTCCGAGGGATCTCTTTCTCTCAATACTTATCTATACCATAAGAAGGATAAAAAATTGTCTAACAACAACAAATATGAACATATGGCAAGTTGGGTATAAACTAGGATACATACATATACATGTGTCAAATGCATCAATAGGTTACAAAAAGATACTAAACTGATTTATGTTTCATGTTTCTTACACATTGCTTTGTCTCTTGTTCATGTCCTAGAGGTAAAGTATATTCTTAGATGTTTCATATTTCAACTTGCAAAACGGATATGTGATTTTTGAGTAAAGGACTATTTCTTTGTTTAATATATTAGTTATACAACACACTATTACTAAATCGACCTTTAACATAAAAATCTACAAGGTAATATTTAGCCATTGTTCGTCCTAGTCTAGTCAATGACAATGTTACGAACAAGCCAAGAGGTTGTGCATTTGTGGAGTATATGCACACACGTGATATGAAAAGTATGTATCTTGTAACACAATTTTGCAAATATGTTTTTATAACACAATTTTCCAAGTATGTGTTTTATAACATGTTCAATTCTCTATATATATTTTCTTTTGAGTTTTGTTAAAGTCATTATTAAATCGCTTCTATCCAAGTTCATGACTATTGGTTTGCGCCACATTTTATTTTGCAGCTGCATATAAGTAGGCTGATGGTCGCAAGATAGACAATAGGAGAGTGCTTGTGGATGTTGAGCGTGGGATAACTGTTCCAAATTGGCGGCCTTGAAGACTGAGTGGTGTCTTGCGATCTACGAGGGTTGGTGGTGAAGAAGTTGACCAAAAGTACTATGGACGATAAATGAGATTTGCTTTTGCATGTGGATGATTTGTTTTAAAGGTTGATTTTCATGACAATTTTAATTCCTTGGACAAAGATCAAATTTATACATGTCCTTTTGCAAGTGGGTTGAGTTGGTTTATAATAATTAGATTATGTTGATTGTAAGAAGTTAAGCAAAGGCTTCCCTCAGGTGGTAAAGTGAATATTACTAGGAAAGATTGATCGATTACAATCATGTTATTTAATATCAAAGGATGTGGGCATCCACCCAAAGTCCACTACTATAAGGTTAAGTGTCTATGATTTTTTTTTCCTTTGGGTGCTTTTCTAAATTGAGATCTTTTCCAATTACAAGACATATAATTTTTTGTTATTATTGAAGGTAACCTTTAAATTTTTGTGATTAAAATGAATTCTAGAACGTTAAACCAATTACTCATGATAGCAAATTACACACATATGCTCAATCACTTTTCCATGCATTGCATCACTATATGATATTTATGATGATGTATTAAACCTCTTCAATACTTTTCATAATTATGATAACACCACTTAATAACTTACAACCTGAATTTAAAAATTATTGAGGAGGTTGCAAACCTAACATTATCAAACACCCAAGGGGACCACAACCACAAGTTCTCAAAACACCCACGAAGACCACAACCCCAAGGTTGAGGAACACCTAAGAAAGTCATAACCCTGAGGTTGTAAAGATCAAAAGAAACCAAACTAGCACCATATAAATCATAGTGACATCAATCTGTAAAGAGAGTTGAATTGCAATATCCAATATCTCATTAGACTTTCAACTTTGATGGATGTTGAGATTCGAATACAATAATGATATACTTCTATAAATGGAACAAGATATATAACTGTAAGAAAGAGGAGCTAAAGGCTAAGTAAGAATGATCTAAAATCTTAGCAGAAGAGGCAAGTGCAAAAATTGTAATACTCAGTGTAAATTAATTGTAATAGAAGTATAAGTTATGATAGTGGTGTAATGTTCCAAGAAAATGCAATATATTAATGCTATAATTCATGATATACTTCTATAAATGGAACAAGATTTATAAGAATAAGAAAGAGAAGCTAAAGGCTAGCTAAGAAATTTATAAAATCTTAGCACAAGAGCTAAGTGTAAAAATTTGTAGTGACTCGGTGTAAAAATAATTGTAATAGAAGTAAAAATTATGATAGTGGTGTAATGTTCCAAGAAAGTGCAATATATTAATGTTATAATCTATGGTCAAATTGTTAGTTTTGTACTTTGTGTAAACACTTCAAGCACAAGAAAAATGGTAGCTTTTGTACTTTTTGTAAGCACTTCAAGCGCAAGAAAAATGCACTTGTAGTCATAAAAGGCACCAACGTAAATACAACGGGTATATTAAACCACAACATTTGTATTTGAGCTACAAAAGGAATCCCACAAATAGTAAGTGGTATTTGAACAAATCTTGTGCTATCTAATCGTATATGATTGTGGACATCAAATCCATAGTCCAAAGACTAAATACATCCACATTTTATATGGACTCTTCCACCAAATAAGTTAATTTCTTCAACATATGTTTCCTAACCAAGGTTATTAAATAAGTAACATTAGAAACAATGGGTCTTGTCAAGTTTCGAGTCACTTGGTGTCTAAATGAATTTTTTTATACATTAGCTTTTTTGTTGAAAGCATAGACATTGATAAAATATTTTAATATGTCATTGGTGTGTTAGAGAGCTCATAACAATGTATATCACACAAAGAAAAGTAACTCATATAGGATTGAATCATAATGAGAAAAGTAAGTATTTTATTCTATAAAAATAAAGAAAGATATTTAAATCCTATGTTTTAGAAGAGTTTGCATGGAGAACATAGGGAATTGTTTGTGAATTTCACAACTAAACTCCCCCACAGTTACTATTTAGATTCCAATCCACACAACAACAATTTTTGAACAATTAATATTTTCCTAAATAGGCCTCCATGTGGATCCAGTATGCAATCTTAATTACAATGGTGCAAAATGTTTCTTAGAAAACTAAATGTCAATATTTTCCAAAATAGGCCTCCATGTTGATCCAGTATGCAATCTTAATTATAATGGTGCAAAATGTCTCTTAGAAAACTAAATGTCAGAAATACTGTAGTTAAAACTATTTTTTCCTCCTAAAAGTGTGTTACTTCACACAAGCAACCCCAAAACATGATTTGGTAAAGTAGGTCATCTAAAACCAATGTAGACAGTTACTCCTTCAAAGATGAAGATTGCAAAAGAATTGTATATTGTATTTGAATTCTTGTTGCTACTATTAAGTATGTCATCGCATATACTTTACTTCACTCTACTTCCTTTTTTTTTCAATTTATGGCATATACAATTCTAAATTTTCAACCTTGTTTGGAAAAATAAATTGGTATTGCAATCCCCTTTGCTTAGCCACCATATGGAAAAAAAATTACTAGAGAAAAATCTCCTTGCTATCCTTCAAACCCTTCACCTTATGAAGAAGTTATATCTCATTTTGACTTGAGGCTCAATGAATCCTCATTAATTGGTAAGTGTGTAGTTATGATAATTTTGGTATATATGTCCCTCTTCTAAAATATATTGCACAATATTATCTTATTTTAAATATTAATGTAAATGTAAAGATACTTTAACTTTTGTTGAAAGAAATGCATTGTGGAGTTGTGAAATCACATAGTGTGATCACATCACTATCGAAAATCAGTATCCCTAGAAAAGAGGTCCACACCATTTAAAAAAAAAGGATTGTTATGCGACCAAAAATTGACAATATAGTAAAGAACAATCCAATGATCTAAAAGAATCACGAGAGAGAAATGTATACATTAGAGACTTATAGGTTATATAAGAAATGGGAAATCACTAAAAATTGGTTAAATCTGTGAGTAATCTAATGGTATCCATGGCCCAATGGTTATTTTAGGTATACAAACCATTTTTGGGGAAAGCATCCACTTTGTGGTGTTGATATACCACATCATAAAGACCCTTGGCAATTACATCCACTCATTGAGAAATAACCTTATTTTCTCCTAGTATAACCAAATCATTTAAAGCAACTACAACAATACATGGTTGATCTAACAAAAATTGAATATATTGTAATAGTGAATTTAAGAATTTTCCCATGACTGTAGTAAGTAAAAGTCAACATATGCATATTGTTGCTACACATTTTTTGCACTTCAATCTAAGCTTTCAAGATGGATTTTTGGACTTCATTCCATCCAAAAAAAATCCCACTAAAGAATATTTTGTTTGGATGGTGATATGTTCAAGGGAGTTTGGTTCATAGTCATGATCTTATTTACTTTTGCCTATTGAAGCATGGATGTTATGTTTGTAAAATGGTCATTTACCCACTCTAATTCTATCCTTTTGCCAAAGTCCTCTTCACAATGGACTGAAACATTCTATATACATCATTTCCACCATGTGTTCTAGCAACCCTCGTGATAAGCTTTTTTTCTCTATTGAGTCCGAAGCAACATTTCCCTTAAATAGGACTTTGCTATCTCATTAAAATTTGAAATAATAATACATAAGAGTTCACCCTGTATTTTAAAAATAAGAGAATTATAAAATATTTATTTTTAAAAATAAGTAAGAAGAGGTTTGATAATAACACATTTATATAAGATTCTTTGTATTTTAAAAAGAAGAGAATTATAAAATATTTATTTTAAAAAATATGCGAAGAGATTTGATAAAAACACATTTATATAAAATTTGATGATTATAAGGGTTTTAGTATCATCACTTATTTTCTTAAGTTTTAATATAAAGATACAATTTACTCAAACTTGTTACAAATATTCATATTTATACAATTATAAAAAAAATATTATATTATTCTATTCAAATAATTAATTAAATAAATAAACATTAAATTTTAAACCTTTTTTTTTAAAATATGAATTTAAAGTTCAATCTATCTTTCTTGGTACAATATTCAAATGAATAAAGTTTCATAAAAATCCTAAATCACATATGAATTGTTATTTTACTGCAAATATGCCCAAAGTTGTAGTTACTACAATACTGATTTTGGGTTAATTACCTTTGCCTCTATGACTTCTGCATATTAATTAATAATCATTGAGGCTGCTCCACCTCTACTACTTGCTTTACCACGGTTAATTGCTCGAATGCTTCCAAAACTTTGGCGTTAAACCACAACCTTTTGACCATAAACCATAGTTTAAAAAAGACACAAAATATCCTAACACAAAACTCTTACTTGATGTATGGTAAGAATATGGAAAATTGTATCATATTTAGCCAATCCAAGGAGGACACGACATGCAAGTGCACGGATCAAGTCCATATTAGAAGGATGAAGGAGATGCAACACCACCTTGATGTTATTATTTGCTCGAACTGCTTCGCGTGCCCGTTGATAACATGTTCCATATAAGCAGCAAGACCATCACAACGCTCTTGGACCTAGTAATATTCTATGAGCTCCAACTATTGTTGGTGTGGAAGACGGTGCAACTACCTTACTTCTTCAAGGAAGAACAAATTGAGCAACTATCCCATTGCATTCTCCGTTGTAATTTGGGTCCTTAGTAGCTAGCAAAACTCGGCATTATATGTTAGTCTTATCAGCATTCCTCTCTCTACCTTCTAAAAAGGGACCATTTAAAACTTGATTGGAAATTGCATTTTTCCCATGTACAGCATACGAATTGGTTTGCTGAAATTTTATATAAAAGTATAAAAAAAATTAAAACCAGCATAGATTTATTTGGAAATCAAATTTTTTGGATGTAATTTTTTTATACATTAACAAAAAAAATTTACACTTCAAGAAATTTGATCTCTCTTTATACTTGATAGATCCAAGTTTAAAATGAATCAATGTAGATCCACTTGATAAATCCACATTTAAGATAAATCTATACTGATCTAATTTTTAAAAAAATCTATTTATAAACTAAATGGAATAATTATTAAAATGATTTGGTTAAAATATATGCGGATGCAATAATTATTAAAATGATTTGGTCAAAATCTATGACCCTATATGCAATCTAGTTATCTTCTGTTATATGGAAAGCTCGTTAATGTCGTAGTTTGTTCTTTTACTCTTAATTGATAGTGCATATTATACACCATGTTCAAGGTTCCAACTTGAGCTGGACTTAAGGATGGAAGGAATTTGCATATCCAATTAATGTAACTTTCTTTGTTCTTGGATCTTCGGGGCCTACATTTTTTCTTGCAGCTGTGTTGTTCGGGTTTGTCTTCCAACTGGGTTCTATGGTTGCTGAAAAGGATCTTAAACTTCATAAGACAATGATATTTTATTCTAGATATAATTTTTTCAACACATTTAGGATAAATTTCAATAATATTTGACTCTTGATTCAACATTTGAATTGATAAACGAAAATGTTCCTTTTTTAATTTGGATATTGATTGCATTTAACAACTTTGCAAGATGGTATATGCATTGTTATCTAAGTGTCTATTGGGATCCGACAGACTAATGTCTATTATGGAACTATATGATTCATACTACTGGTTTACGAAAAACATAGATTTCACCTTGTAGAGTTGAAAGGCCTTTAAACAAAGGAATAAAAGAGGAAGGAGTATAAACAGACACAATATTATTCTTGACTTCTATCATAGTGGCATGAATAACAGAAACTTGACAAACATCATGCAATAGGTTGGATTCTCCTTCATGTTGTCTACATTCATAAGAAAATCTTCATCTGCCACAATTGTCGGATTCTTCGTCTACATAATTGGGTTCATAACTCAGTTTGGTTTTAACTGTACTCGTTGTTTTTGCTTTATGTTCATGTCTAATTTTTTATAGAATTTCCATAAAGCTAATATTTTGCACAACCATGCAGAATTCATATAGTACCAAACATTGATATAAGTATCTTAGTTTTTGTGCAACTTGTTTCAACATTAGGATTTCCATATACCGATAAATTTTCTAAGATTTACCATAGCCTCTGGTCCATATTACCTCCGAGTCTCTTTGCTCAAGGCCTAAACTTGGTGGGAGCTGCGACAACTACAGATCAAGGTGAAAGAATCGAGTGGTCTAATAGATCAGTGTCCTTCAACAGATTATGGATGTGTGATTAAAAAGGTTTGTTTAGTTGCTTTCATTTGTATTAGGTGAAGGAATCGGTTGTTCTAATATATTAGTGTCCTTCAACAAATTATGGCTGTGTGATTAAAAAGGTTTGTTTAGATTCTTTCATCTGTATTATCTGCATTTGCCGATTTCCTTTTATGGTCAAATGCTATGTGCATTGTGCATTTGCATATATTCAAGGCTCTGATTCATATTTAGATAATTTGTACTAACTTACTAAGCATTCTAGTAGTTTATGATCTCTATGGTAGAATACCGAATCGCTTGGTGAATGTATTAATTATGGTTGTCTCCCATCTGGTTTTACTTAATTCAAAGATATGACATGAGGGATACACTTTGTTCCTCGTATGTATTTTCCAGTGGCTCACTACAACAATCTTTCTATTGTTTATTCTGGCTATCTACTTTGAAAATGTGCTTCAAGATGTGAACGGTGTTGGAAAGTCTTGGTTTTACATTTTGAAGGCATCCTACTGGACGGGAAAAGCCGTAATATCCCGATTTTGACCCTATTGCATTAAAATTGTAAATGATGTAAATATCGTTATTTAATTATGGCGAGGAGCTCAAGGCCAAGACCCCGCCATCGATTTATCCTTTTATGTATCGGCAATTAAAAATCGGTGCCTGTGGTTCTTGTGCTAGACATGCACAATGTAAGTTAAGACATCATGTAAATACGAATTTTAATGAATTACCCACAACTAGCTATGCAATGCAACAAAGAAATGGGGGCATTATTTTACAAGGAATAGGGAGGGGAAATTATTCAAACCCTTGAGCCAATAGTGTTAAGCCAAATTTCATTGAGAAAACCCATAAATCCCAACTACCCATTTTGACTTATGCACCCAATCATTTAATTCTTCAAAGAGTTGGCTGAGGTAGTTAATGCCTTGGGAATGAAGAGGTATGGCAGCCAATTTTGTGCATGGGCGAGCCATCAACCTGGGAATTCGTATTTTTGCTTCTTGGGCAAGAAAACACCCACGAAATGGTGCCCAAAGCCATCTTTCACCCATGGACTTTGCTCTCTCATGTAGTCTGAACTAGCTGGGCTTTCCCCACCACATTTTTCATCTTTTTCTTGCATTTTTCCATGGCTAGGAGATCATTTTTGTGTTACATAGTGGCTGGGAGTGTAATGTCCCTTGTTAGGAATTTTATTAAAATGGCAATTTTCCACTTTTTTTCCCTAGTTCGACCTTTGACTAGTTTGATCTCTAGGTCCCAAATTTGCCCCAAATGATTTCAAATCTTCTGAGAAGGTATATGAATGAGATTAGAACATAAATATGTGTTTTAAGGATGCCTTTGGACCTTTAAAATACTTCTGCAAATCCTCTTTCAATTCTGATCAATGTAGGTAACTTTACTAGTGATTTTCCTTTGACTAGTATTGGTCTCTAGGTCTCAAATTGACTCCAAATGCCTTCAAATCTTCAAGGAATGTGTATTAATGATATTAGGACTTGAATATGATGTTCAGGGATGATATATGGCCACCAAAATACCTCTGCAAACTCTCTTAAGATTCTGGACCAAGTATGCAATTTTACTAGTAATTTGGGGTTCAAATCCCCCTGGGGTAAGTACTGAAAATGGCTTCCCAAATGCCTCCAAAGCCACTCAATTTTCTGAACAGAGGTAGGGAATGTATTAAGGATGTTATTAAGGTCTCATGTGCACCATTAATTGATTATTATATATGTTCCAACCCTCTCCCATTCAACTGCAAAAATCACCAATTCGACCCTTGGGGAAATGGCACTATTTCTTCTCCCAATGCAATTAAACTGAGTAAAAATACTTCAAATGCTCAAGTACAGTACATGAAACTTGTAAAATACATCCATGGCAGTCCATTAATCACAAATGCATCAGATAATCATCCATTCATTCGAAATCATCATCAATACATTGATTCACAACAAGGTAGTGGGGAAATGGCATGTTCTTCCATTAAAAATGAGATTTATACATTTCTACTTGGAATTTCGACCTGAAACTTTCTGAAGATGAAAAACAGAGTATTTAATTCATATTACAAAAGAAATGGGGCATGAAAAGCTCCCCCAAAGAGTACAATAGCTCACCAAAAACGCCCTCCCTCAAGGATCAAGAATATGCCATCAAAATTGGAAACGGTTGAGAGAATGTGCTGCAATAGAAGAAACCATGAGCTTCCCTGTATCTTACACCTGCAAATAAAGACTCCATTAAAGCTCCAAATGAAAGGTCTGAATGGCCTTTCCAATTGCCAACTTGGATGGGAATCTTTCACCCTCGAAATTGGCTAAGGCAAGAAACTAGTCATCCACTAGCTCTCCCTCTTCACAAATGCAATTGCAAATTCTACAAATGATCAAAAGCTGGTTTCATTCTTTGTTATTGACATTTATAAAGTTATAATGGCCTCCATGGGTCGAATTCCTTCCAAGAGACTCATGCCAACTCAAGTTGGGAAGAGATTCCAAAGAACGCCACTTGTACAACAATTCCTAGTCTCCCACTTCCACCAAATCACATGTGGAAGCATCTTAGCTGCCCTAACACCCTTGAGCGCCCTCTTGGAGTCTATTTTTAGCCCTGACATGTCATATATGTCATATGTCAGCCTTCAGGTCTGATTTGTGTCATAGGTGTCATAGCATCTTCATCATTGTTGTCATAGAGCTAGGGAATCTAGCCCAAGTGTCTCACTAGCTCCAAATTGCCTCTTCCTCTTCCATGGGAGTTACTCTTCCTCTATATTTCGAACTTGGATGAGTTATGCCATGAATAATACCTTTTGGAATTCCCCAAGTATGTTACCATTCACCTTGAATTCGAATTGGTGAGAGAATGATGCCAAATGTAGTGGGGAAATCTAGCCATATGTGGGTCCCACTTCCTCCATGTGTCTTCATGATGAAATGCCACTTTGATTTTCACTTGTATATATTTATTTAGCTCCTTTATTAAATATTTATGCCATTCTAATGTTCAAACATCATTTATTATCCCCATTATTCCAAATCCCAAAGCTTCCACCCCAAACCTAGGAAACTAGTAATTTTCCTCCTTGGCAATTATTTGACCCTTAACATCAACTTTGCAAACTCTAATGAATATGGCTAATGTGATTAGGCCATTGTGACCCAATGCCAAATTTGGGACATGACAAATCCTCCCTTCCCAATATTGCTTGTCCTCAAGCAATTTTAAACATGGGTGTTGAAGAACCTGCTTTCTGTATAATTCTTTGAAGTTGCCATTGAATTGCCCAACCTTGAGTCTTTGAGTTTCCATGAAGATTTTAGAGAGGAACCACCATGCTTGCTGCTGCACTACTCTGATAAAAATCATTTTATTAAGTGGGGAAATCCATCTCCCATACTGCTTGTTTCCCCCAAAAAAATTTGAAACCAATGAGATAAAAATTATTCCAGGGTCCCATTGCTTGTATTGCACCCCAATAATTAAGAGTGCTCTCCAACCCACACCATTAGTTAAGAGGATTCCTGGATCCCATTTTCTTGTATGCATCCTTCCAAACATCATGAGTACCAAATATATATCATCAAAGTACATAACAACATAATGAAAATGTACATCAAGGATATGCTTCATCAAAGAGTCATGAAAGTGCTTATACCTCCAAGCAAGTAGACCACCATTTTCCAAGTGCATACAAGCTTCAAGTGACCAATCAAATCTGCTCCAATGACATAGGTGAGGATCCCATGTCCTATAATGCTGCTCCAAAAGGATGTGATATGCATCAAAATATTCAACCATGTATTCTTTCATCCAAGAAGTGAATGAAGAATCTCCACTAAAATCTGAACCAAATAGTGAGCAGAAAAAACAAGGAGACTTCAAATGACTCAAAGAAGTCTCACCCATACATCCCTGAATGTGAGAGTCATAAAGATATAACAAAGTATGTGTCTTGCAACAAAAATGTTCTCCAATCATAAATCTATTCTCCCAAGTGCTGGATGAAGTTTGTCCAACATCAAATGAATCAAGTGTTGAGTAAAAAAAACCATGATTCTTCAAGTGACTCAAATGCATATCATAAGTGCATCCATGTAGATTTGCATCATCATAAAGTGACAAATAATGTTGCTGCAAATGTGAATAAGAATGTGCTCCAACCCTATCATCATAAAAAGTAAATCTAGGAGTTCCATACTCCTCATGTGGCACCATCAAAAAGAACCCTTTCACCCATACTTCATTGAGACTAATGTTGCAAAACATGGAATTGTAAAATGTAGGAGAATGAACCAAATCACCCAAATGATCAAAAAGTACAGAAGTTTCATCATGGGAAGGATCCATATGGGTAGTATCGTGCAGCTCCTTCAAAAGTGTGAACTCTTTGTCATAGTTTGGTTCCAATGTAGAGGAATCATGCTCTTCTTTAAAAATTGCATAACCTTCATCAAGAGGCAATTCAAATTCCTCTTCCACCACCTCAAGTGTTTGGATCTCTTCAAGTTCATCTTCAAACACATCAAGAACATTCAAATTTTCACATTTCTCATGATCCACCATGTCATGAGAATCCTCCAAACAATCTACCATTTGACAATCTGAAACATAGGAGGAAAAACAAGTATCTTGCAACTTTTCAAGAAGTTGCTCATTTTGAATTGTGAGCTTATGAATATCCTCATTATTCTTCAAGTATGCATCATGTAACAATTCATTAAGCTCAAACAAATGGTTTCTATCAAAAAGCAAAGACATGAAATTACCTTTGATGTGGCACATTGCTCTTTGAATCTTCTCCATATCTTCAAGGAAGGATGTTTCCTCCAATGAAGTAGCTCTCCAACAAGAATTTGACACCAATGCTTGAGTCTCATGGAGAATGCTGAGGGACTCTTGGATCTTCTTTTCATTCATCTTTAAGGACCCTTCAAGAAAATGAGGCTCTTGCAAATGAACCTCCTCATCTTCTTCATTTTTGCTTGGACCAACTTCATGAAGCTCAAGTGGTGATGGGGAAGTTGATCTTGGTTCTTCTTCAACTGCTACAAGGTCTTCATTATCATGCTTAATGGAACTTGGGCTTGCAGCAACACTTTCAAAAGTGATCTCTATGTCATCAACATAGAGGTGTGAGCACCCATCAGTAGGTACTCCTTCATAGTTTAAGCATCCATCAGTAGATGCTCTTTGGTTCATGTATAAGCTAGAAGGTGTCTCGAAATGATCTTCCATATTTTCAATAGAATCTTCTTCATGCTCTTGTGATGTCTCTTCATTTTTCTCCTTCAAGCAAGCTGATTCATTTTTCCCCTTGTTTTCCTTAGGATCGGTATATTTGGAATCCCTTCTTGAATAAATCTCAAAAGCTCTCATCAAAGAGGACATCATTTCATGCACACATATATGATACTCGCTCCAAGGGTTCTTACAAGAAGGGCATAAACCTTTCTTCACTAACTCCACATCTTCATTTTTGGGCCTATTTTCAAAAACATGTTCAGCATAGTACTCAAAAGACATGACATTTTGTGTATTTTTGCTCGAAGCAAGATATTCTTGATATTTTTGATATTGTTGGGGCAAGGTTTTATAATTTGCTCTCCATCTTTGGAACTCACTCATAGAATTATCCTTGGTTGGTGTGACACATTCATATTCATCAGATTTAAAGTCATAAGAATAATCTTCATTTCTCTTGAAATTGTAATAAGTGTTGCATGATGGCACCTTTTCCTCATACCATTCACATTCTGCTTCATATTGCTCATAAGCATCTGCATATTCATCATAAGAATTGTACTCATAGGATTCATCATAATAGTAAGACATGGCTGCCAATTATTCTTGAATGTATGTACCTAATACACAGGTGCAAGGACCATGCTCTGATACCACTGTAATGTCCCTTGTTAGGAATTTTATTAAAATGGCAATTTTCCACTTTTTTTCCCTAGTTCGACCTTTGACTAGTTTGATCTCTAGGTCCCAAATTTGCCCCAAATGATTTCAAATCTTCTGAGAAGGTATATTAATGAGATTAGAACATAAATATGTGTTTTAAGGATGCCTTTGGACCTTTAAAATACTTCTGCAAATCCTCTTTCAATTCTGATCAATGTAGGTAACTTTACTAGTGATTTTCCTTTGACTAGTATTGGTCTCTAGGTCTCAAATTGACTCCAAATGCCTTCAAATCTTCAAGGAAGGTGTATTAATGATATTAGGACTTGAATATGATGTTCAGGGATGATATATGGCCACCAAAATACCTATGCAAACTCTCTTAAGATTCTGGACCAAGTATGCAATTTTACTAGTAATTTGGGGTTCAAATCCCCCTGGGGTAAGTACTGAAAATGGCTTCCCAAATGCCTCCAAAGCCACTCAATTTTCTGAAAAGAGGTAGGGAATGTATTAAGGATGTTATTAAGGTCTCATGTGCACCATTAATTGATTATTATATATGTTCCAACCCTCTCCCATTCAACTGCAAAAATCACCAATTCGACCCTTGGGGAAATGGCACTATTTCTTCTCCCAATGCAATTAAACTGAGTAAAAATACTTCAAATGATCAAGTACAGTACATGAAACTTGTAAAATACATCCATGTAAGTCCATTAATCACAAATTCATCAGATAATCATCCATTCATTCGAAATCATCATCAATACATAGATTCACAACAAGGTAGTGGGGAAATGGCATTGTTCTTCCATTAAAAATGAGATTTATACATTTCTACTTGGAATTTCGACCTGAAACTTTCTGAAGATGAAGAACAGAGTATTTACTTCGTATTACAAAAGAAATGGGGCATGAAAAGCTCCCCCAAAGAGTACAATAGCTCACCAAAACCGCCCTCCCTCAAGGATCAAGAATATGCCATCAAAATTGGAAACGGTTGAGAGAATGTGCTGCAATAGAAGAAACCATGAGCTGCCCTGTAGCTTACACCTGCAAATAAAGACTCCATTAAAGCTCCAAATGAAAGGTCTGAATGGCCTTTCCAATTGCCAACTTGGATGGGAATCTTTCACCCTCGAAATTGGCTAAGGCAAGAAACTAGTCATCCACTAGCTCTCCCTCTTCACAAATGCAATTGCAAATTCTACAAATGATCAAAAGCTGGTTTCATTCTTTGTTATTGACATTTATAAAGTTCTAATGGCCTCCATGGGTCGAATTCCTTCCAAGAGACTCATGCCAACTCAAGTTGGGAAGAGATTCCAAAGAACGCCACTTGTACAACAATTCCTAGTCTCCCACTTCCACCAAATCACATGTGGAAGCATCTTAGCTGCCCTAACACCCTTGAACGCACTCTTGGAGTCTATTTTTAGCCCTGACATGTCATATATGTCATATGTCAGCCTTCAGGTCTTATTTGTGTCATAGGTGTCATAGCATCTTCATCATTGTTGTCATAGAGCTAGGGAATCTAGCCCAAGTGTCTCACTAGCTCCAAATTGCCTCTTCCTCTTCCATGGGAGTTACTCTTCCTCTATATTTCGACCTTGGATGAGTTATGCCATGAATAATAGCTTTTGGAATTCCCCAAGTATGTTACCATTCACCTTGAATTCGAATTGGTGAGAGAATGATGCCAAATGTAGTGGGGAAATCTAGCCATATGTGGGTCCCACTTCCTCCATGTGTCTTCATGATGAAATGCCACTTTGATTTTCACTTGTATATATTTATTTAGCTCCTTTATTAAATATTTATGCCATTCTAATGTTCAAACATCATTTATTATCCCCATTATTCCAAATCCCAAAGCTTCCACCCCAAACCTAGGAAACTAGTAATTTTCCTCCTTGGCAATTATTTGACCCTTAACATCAACTTTGCAAACTCTAATGAATATGGCTAATGTGATTAGGCCATTGTGACCCAATGCCAAATTTGGGACATGACAGGGAGAGGAGGACCACGATTTGGGGCTGTTATGGAGCTCATTTTTGCCCCAGAATGTCCATGGATGTTTTTCTGAAAACGGATTTGGCTTCCCAGGGTTGTTTCCTCATTTAGCTTTTCGTTTTTGGTTGCCCATGTTTTTCTGAACTGGTAGAAACCCCATTTTGGGCATCTCATTGTAAAAATGTTTTCTTCATGCCCAGCACTTGTGATTTTGCTATTTTGTGCATCCTTGTTTTGGTTTGAACTTGTGAGCAAGAAACTTGGAGTGGAAGTGGACAGAATTGGCTTGATAAACCTAGTGAGGGGAGTAACCTCTCAGAAAGATCAAAAGGGCTAGCTACTCTTCTATGCACACCTTGGACAACACTAGAATGGAAGGTATGGCCTGAGGGACTATGTATTGGTGAAGAGAATACTTCCTTGAGTGGGATGTGTAGGCATTGTGGGTGCCAAGCTAGATAGATCTTGTAGAGGTATCCATGTCTCTATGCTTGAGCTCACAAGCTTAGATATTCATTCCCTCCCTTTGCCTTAGCGGCCAGATAAACCCAACCGTGGATTGGCTTGGTTGATTTTGGTGTATATTTGGCTATGTGTGAGTCTGTTGTTCCCCTTTCCTTGTAGAAATCATGCCCAGCTCGGGGGTGGCAATTGTGCTGAGAGATTGATGAGCACAATTGGCCTATGGTTGGGTGGAACGTTGCAGTTGCATAGCCAGTTGCTCGGGACTACTTTGTTTTAAGATAAGTACTCTCATGTGTTAAATTATGCAATGTATTTATTTAATGTCTTTCATAAAAATGGTTGAATGAATGTTAGATATGTAGATGATGTTAATTCCGCCGTGTTTAATTACAATATGCATATGTATATGTCTTTTATTATCAATGAGTTTTTACTTAATGGATGTGGGGCTGGTTGCCCAGATTTAATGTCATGTTCTCTCCCTTGCTTGGTTTGATGGGAGGGGACTTGACAATGTGGTATCAGAGCAATAGGCTACAACATTGGGCCTCTATGGGCCAAGTATGATCACATTTACAAGGGAAGACCCCCTTTTCTGATCACCACAGGTTGCAACGCTGGGCCTAAACGGGCTAAGTTGAATAGTTTGTAGAGGAAAAGTCACCTCCTGTTGAGCAATGATCATCAAAGAAAGAAGAAGGAAAAATTTTAAATTTTTTTCTAAGTGTTTTCGAAATTTTGCCTAAGGGTTGCGGCGGTGAAAATTAGGATAACTTTTTGGGACGCGGCGGTGAAATTATGTTAAATTTTGCGACGCGTGCAGCAAAGTTAAGGTTAATTTTGCGACACCCATGGCGAAATTATGTTAAATTTTGTGACGCACAGCGGAAAAATTAAGGTTAATTAGTGTGATGTGGCGAAAAAATTAATGTTAAGTTTGCGATGTGCGACGACGAAATTAACGTTAAATCTGCGATGCGCGTAGCGAGAATAACGTGACACCGACGACAATTTTAATTTTAAGATCCGCGACACCGGTGGCCATTTTAACCTTAATATTTGTGACATGGGAAGAGGATAATTAGATAAGTCCGCCAAATGGGGAAAATACAACAGCTTTTCACTGAGATTTTCAGGTGCTGAAAATGGAAAAACACCATGAAAGTTATGCGCCAGATTGCGCGAAATCAAAGGAATTACAAAAAAAAAAAAAACGAGGGCGCTGCTCTCGACCCACCCTGCAATGGCAAGCCCCCTTGACCCCCGTCATCCCCCTGAGACCGTCGTTGATTATGAGAAAGTCTATGATTGGAAAAAGTTGTCAATATAGGATTTTCCCACATACATGCAAATCAATTATGGTATTATAATGCAGCGAACAATTGCGTTTATAAACACATTTTGCAGAATTATAGTCACATCAAAGCAACATTCCAGATAAGAGCAGTTGGAAAGTTTTGGTCTTGGTTGGGCCAAAAATATCAACATCATGGATGATGCACAGGATCTCTATGAGCCCGAGACAGATTCCATGGGGGAAAACATACATGTTGAGAATTCTGAAACAAAATCTAATGGGATGAGGAATCAAGAGACTCCCCCAAGTATTGCAGCCACCATGAGGAGCCTAAGGGTGGAGTTGCAAAGTTGCAGAGAAGATAATGAAAGGATGATTAAAGCTCAGGAAGAACAAAATCAGTTGAATGCAGCCATGTTGCAGAGTTTGACAAACATCCAAAGGAAAATAAACTCTGGGCATCAGACATCAAATCCTGAAAGGAGTGGCAGTAGTTCAAGGAGGAATTCCTGCAAGAGGGCCAATAGCTCAAGAAGAGTTTCTAGAGACAGAACATATACTCCAGAAATCTCTTCTAGTGGATCATCTGACTCTGAAGGATCCATTGAAGGTTCAAGCTCTTCATCTCACAAGAGTAAGAGAAAGATGCATCACAAAAACAATTCACATGGGGAATTTAAGAAGGCAAAACCTCCTACATTTGATGGAGAGGTAAAGTCTGGTCAAGAAGATGAAACTTGGATTCTTGGGATGAGAAAGTATTTCCAAGTCCAAGACTACTCTGGAAATATGAAGGCAAGGGTCACCATCTTCAACTTGAATGGAAGAGCATCTATATGGTGGGATCACAGCCGGCAAGTGAGGAAGATCAATGAAAGAAAGATTGTGTGGAAGCAGTTCCAGAAATACTTCAAGCAGAAGTATCTCTCTGACAGGTACTATGATGATAAGATCAAAGAGTTCCATGAGATGAGATTGGGACAATTGACCATGGAAGAGTATGCAAACAAGTTCTTGGAGCTGCTGAGGTATGTCAAGTATATTCGAGATGATAAGGTGAAAATTCAGCGTTTTCTAAGTGGGCTACCTCAGTCATATAAAGATAGGATTGAATTTGATGAACCTCGAACTCTAGAGGAGGCAATAATGAAGGCCAATTATTGCTATGATCAAAACAAAAGCAAACATGATTTCCATAAGGCATGGAAGGACAAGAAGAATGAGAAGTTTTACCAAAGGAGGAAAGGTTTCAAACCCCCTCATATAAAAAATGAGCAAAGGCAGCCATCACCGGTTGTGACTAAGCCAACTAGGATGATGGGAGACAAGCCAAGAGATCCAAAGGAGCCAAGAGAGCCACTTCAATGTTGGGGTTGTGGAGGAGACCACATGCTTAGGAATTCTCCCCATCGGAATGGGAATGCAAATCAAGTTCACAACATCCAAGGAGCTGAAACTGTGGGTCAAGTGGCGAGGAAAATTTCTAGAATCTATGCAGCACTAGACGACTGCCAGGCAGATCATCAATCAACTGTTGTTGAAGTTGAAGGTAAGAATGCTAAGCAATATATTTCTATTTTGATTGATCCTGGATCTACCCACAGTTATATCACTCCTAAAATTGTTGAGATTTGTGCTTTTAAGAAATCAAAGCATAGTAAATCATGGTTAGTTCAACTAGCCATTGGAACCAAGAGAAAGGTTAGTGAAATGGTAGAGAAATGTCCATTAGAGATGGATGGGTTGTTCACTTATACAAATCTGAATGTTTTTCCACTGGGTTCCTATGATATTCTCATTGGAATGGATTGGTTAGAAGCACATAGGGTTAAACTTGACTGCTACAATAAAAATTTTGAATGCATGGACGAAGAAGGAAACCCAAGGGTTGTAAAAGGCATTCCAAAGGTGAATTCTGTTAGGTAGGTTTCAGCCATGCAGTTGAAGAAGTTCTGTAGAAAAGGTTGTCAATTGTATGCAGCCCATGTTTTGGAGGCAACAGAGAATGAAACTCTTAAGTTGGAGGACTATCACGTATTGCAGGAATTCAGGGATGTTTTTCCTGATGAGATTCCAGGACTTCCTCCAAAGAGAGACATTGATTTTACAATTGAACTTGTTCCAGGAGCCGCACCAGTGTCTAAGACACCCTACAGGATGAGTACACCATAATTGCTAGAATTGAAAATGCAATTACAAGAGTTGTTGGAAAAGAAATATATCAGGCCAAGTGTGTCCCCTTGGGGAGCACCCGTTCTATTTGTGAAAAATAAAGATGGAACACTCAGGTTATGTATTGACTACAGGCAGTTGAACAAAGTCACGGTGAAGAACAAATACCCATTGCCCTGAATTGATGACCTTTTTGATCAAATGAGAGGAGCAAAGGTATTCTCAAAGATTGACTTAAGGTCAGGTTACCATCAGGTAAGAATCAAAGAGGAAGATATTCATAAGACAACCTTTAGAATGAGTTATGGGCACCACGAGTTTGTGGTGGTACCATTTGGTCTCACAAATGCACCAGCTACATTCATGTGTTTCATGAATAGTGTTTTTAGCAAGTATTTGGACAAGTTTGTTCTTGTTTTTCTAGAGGACATTTTCATATATTCTAAGAATGAAGAAGAGCATGAAGAACACTTGAGAATGACATTGCAATTGCTAAGGGAGCATAAGTTGTATGCAAAGTTAAGCAAATGTGACTTTTATAAAGATAAAATTCATTATTTGGGTCACATTATCTCAGACGAAGGAATATCTGTGGACCCTGAGAAGATTGAAGCCATTATGAATTGGATAACTCCAAGGAATGTGACAGATGTGAGATCTTTTATGGGCCTTGATGGTTACTACCAAAGGTTTATTGAAGGGTTCTCCAAGGTTGCAAACCTGATCACTTCTTTGCAAAAGAAGGGGATAAAGTTTGAATGGTCACCGAGATGTGAGGAAAGTTTCCAACGGTTGAAGAATCTTCTTACGAGTGCACCAATTTTGAAAATTTCAGACCCAGAAAAAGACTTTGCGGTATGTACCGATGCATGCAATCAAGGACTTGGAGGATTTATTATGCAAGACAACCACGTGGTATGCTATGAGTCGAGAAAGTTGAAGGAGCATGAGAAAAACTATGCTACTCATGATTTAGAACTTGCAGCCATAGTACATGCTTTAAAGATGTGGAGGCATTACTTAATGGGAAATAAATTTGAGCTAAGGACAGACCATTGTGGTCTGAAATACTTATTTGATTAGCCAAATTTGAATGCTAGGCAAGCTAGATGGTTGGAATTTTTGTGTGAATTTGATTTTGAAATCAAACACATAAAAGGGAAAGAAAACAAGGTGGCTGATGCACTCAGCCGGAAAGCACATGAAATGCATGTGGTAGCACTTAGTACTTGCCAACCAGATTTGAGGCAACAGATTGTTAACCATATTGTTGAGGATGAAGTGTATATGCAAATAAAGGACAAATTGCAGCAGCAAGACCTTGAAAAGAAGTATGAAGGATACCATTTGGAAGAAGACGGACTTCTTACTTATAAGAATAGAGCATATATTCCAAATGTGGCAGATTTGAGGAGGATTGTTATGGATGAAATCCATAAAGCTCCATACTCCGGTCACCCGGGATATCAGAAAACAATTGCTACAGCAAGAAAACATTATTTCTGGCTGGGGATGAAGAAAGACATCGCTGAATACATTTCTAGGTGCATGAAATGTCAGCAGGTGAAGGTTAAACACCAACACCCAACAGGTTTATTGCATCCATTGACAATTCCAGAATGGAAGTGGGAAGTAATTTCCATGGATTTTATTACAGGTTTTCCAATGATGATGAGACAACATGATTCCATCATGGTGGTGGTGGACAAGTTAACAAAGGTAACACATTTTATACCGGTTAAGTCCACACATAAAGCCGATGCCATTGCAAATATTTTCATGAAGGAATTTTTCAGATTACATGGATTGCCTAAGGAAATAATTTATGACAGGGATACCAAGTTCACTTCCAATTTTTGGAAGGGTCTCTTTGCAGATTTAGGTACACAATTGAACTTTAGTACTGCATACCATCCTCAAACAGATGGGCAAACAGAAAGAGTAAATCAGGTGCTTGAAGACATGCTTCGCATGTATGTTATGGACAAACCATCCAAGTGGGAGGATTATCTACACTTGGTAGAGTTTGCATATAACAATGGGAAACAAGCATCATTGGGAATAAGTCCATATGAGGATTTGTACGGCAGAAGGTGTAGGACACCAGTGACTTGGGATAATCCAGTGAACAGAATTGTACTTGGGCTGGAATTGCTTGGGGATGGAACAAGAGGTTGCAAAGATCAGGCAGAATTTAAAAGCAGCCCAGGATAGACAGAAAAGCTATACAGATAAGCTTAGAGTGCATAGGGAATTCAGTGTTGGGAATCATGTGTATCTTAGAGTGAGGCCAAGGAAGAGTTCCTTGAAGCTTGGGGGTTGTGCCAAGCTATCACCTAGATATTGTGGGCCATTTGAAGTGCTTGAAAGAATAGGACTAGTTGCATATAGACTTGCATTGCCTGCTAGCACTAGAGATCATAATGTTTTTTATGTCTCTTTGCTTAAGAAATATGTACATGATCCTAACCATGTGATTAATTGAGATGTGATCCAGGTGGAACCCGAGGGAGAGTTCCAAACCGATCCATTGTGCATCCTAGACAAGAAGGTAACATTGCTCCGGAACTGAGCCATCGGACAGGTAAAGGTGCAATGGAAGCACTACGATCCCGATGAGGCTACATGGGAGCTGGAGGATGCCATGAGAGTGGCATATCCATTTTTGTTCAATTTTGATGAGCACTGAGGATAGTGCTAATGTAAAGGGGAGGGGAATGTAATATCCCGATTTTGATCCTATTGCATTAAAATTGTAAATGATGTAAGTATCGTTATTTAATCATGGTGAGGAGCTCAAGGCCAAGGCCTCGCCATCGATTTATCATTTTATGTATCGACAATTAAACATCAGTGCCTATGGTTATTGTGCTAGACATGCACAATGTAAATTAAGACATCATGTAAATACGAATTTTAATGAAATACCCACAACTAGCTATGCAATGAAACAAAGAAATGGGGGCATTATTTTACAAGGAATAGGGAGGGGAAATTATTCAAACCCTTGAGCCAATAGTGTTAAGCCAAATTTCATTGAGAAAACCCATAAATCCCAACTACCCATTTTGACTTATGCACCCAATCATTTAATTCTTCCAAGAGTTGGTTGAGGTAGTTAATGCCTTGAGAATGAAGAGGTATGGCAGCCAATTTTTTGCATGGGCAAGCCATCAACCTGGGAATTCGTATTTTTGCTTCTTGGGCAAGAAAACACCCACGAAATGGTGCCCAAAGCCATCTTTCACCCATGGACTTTGCTCTTTCATGCAGTCTGAATTAGCTGGGTTTTCTCATCATGTTTTTCATCCTTTTCCTGCATTTTTCCATGGCTGGGAGCTCGTTTTTGTGTTACATAGTGGCTGGGAGAGGAGGACCACGATTTGTGGCTGTTATGGAGGTCATTTTTGCCCCAGAATGTCCATGGACGTTTTTCTGAAAACGTATTTGGCTTCCCAGGGTTGTTTCTTCATTTAGCTTTTTGTTTTTGGCTGCCCATGTTTTTCTGAACTGGTAGAAACCCCATTTTGGGTATCTCACTATAAAAATGTTTTCTTCATGCCCAGCACTTGTGATTTGGCTATTTTGTGCATCCCTGTTTTGGTTTGAACCTGTGAGCAAGAAACTTGGAGTGGAAGTGGATAGAATTGGCTTGATAAACCTAGTGAGGGGATTAACCTCTCAGAAATATCAAAAGGGTTGGCTACTCTTCTATGCACACCTTGGACAACACTAGAATGGAAGGTATGGCCTGAGGGACTGTGTATTGGTGAAGGGAATACTTCCTTGAGTGGAGTGTGTAGGCATTGTGGGTGCCAAGCTAGATAGATCTTGTAGAGGTATCCATGGCTCTGTGCTTGAGCTCACAAGCTTATCAATTCATTCCCTTCTTTTGCCTTAGCAGCCAGATAAACCCAACCATGGATTGGCCTGGTTGATTTTGGTGTATATTTGGCTATGTGTGAGTCTGTTGTTCCCTTTTCCTTGTAGAAATCATGCCCAGCTCGGGGGTGGCAATTGTGCTGAGAGATTGATGAGCACAATTGGCCTATGGTTGAATGTTGCAGTTGCATAGCCAGTTGCTCGGGACTACTTTGTTTTAAGATAAGTACTCTCATGTGTTAAATTATGCAATGTATTTATTTAATGTCTTTCATGAAAATGGTTGAATGAATGTTAGATATGTAGATGATTTTAATTCCACTGTATTTAATTACAATATGCATATGTATATGTCTTTTATTATCAATGAGTTTTTACTTAATGGGTGTGGGGCTAGTTGCCCAGATTTAGTGTCATGTTATCTCCCTTGCTTGGTCTGATGGGAGGGAACTTGACAAAAGCTAGCAATCTAGTAGAAAGTAATCAGAAAATTATTTGTTTCCCATCAAAGTTTCCATTTCACTGATGTTATTCTAGTGTGCAGAGAAAAATACACCTATCTCGAATATGCTTCACTAAAGCATATCTGGTTGCTACATGCGGTGGTTGTTGTAGTTGTAGAGGGTCTTGTTCCACCATTATATGGAAGTAGTCCTAATGATAAATATGTTTCCACAGAGGATTGATCAGTCAGACAACAAGTAAATGAGAATAAGATGGATCAAAATTTTGTTTTCCAAGTCTATGGCCCTATCAAGACATTCCCTCGTATAATGAGTATGGATTCCCATCATGCTGTAAAGGTACATTACACACAAGAATGGCATTGGATAATTTTGCGATTAATTCTCAATTTCCTTACATGACTGAACATCATTGAATTGAACATTGATTGAACAATAGGAGTTTCTGCAAACAAATGAAAGAAAAACTTGTGCATCGCCTTTGCCAAAGCACGAACAACTTTACCATTCAAACTCTCATAAAGTGTTCATATATAGAACATGGAAATTCAGAAGCCTTTGTCTCTCATGAATCAATCATTGCAACAATTCAATTTTTCCAGCCTTTGTGTCTTATTAACCAACCATCCTAGCAATTTAGGGATTTCCCAATTCAGAAGTAACATTTTGCAACCTAGTTGTAACAACAACCTAATTTACCATGTTTGTGTTCCAATTAGTAAATATTTAAGTTACAATTTGACTAAGATGATGAAAAACATTGAGGGAAAAACTTGTCCACATACCTAAATTCCTAGATATCTGATGAAAAGCAGTAAAACGATCAGGTACATGAAATGGCAATTTATGTTTTCACATCTTGGATGGTATTATGTTCCTGATTCTCATTTGTTTCCATTTATTTTCTTCAACTATTTGCATCAAAACAAATTATGTGCCACAAAAAACAACATTACAGAAGTTTATTGAATGTGGCTAAATTTCTTCAATGTGGATAACAGATTACAAAATTTGTGAGCTTCAGCTAAAACATCATAAAATCTGATAAGCTTGACATCAATTTACGAAACTCCAGTGACATAAAAATCAGCTTAAAATTCAATCTTACCAACTTGCCAGATTTGTCCCACCCCAACTATGAACTTTATTCCAGGTACATAAGAAGTTTACTAAGTTAATTCAATGACTTGAAATCCTTACAAATACTACTACAGAAAATGCACACATGCATTTCAATATTCATGATTCAAGATATTATGCTTTAGTCTTTTTACATAAAATATCTTATACTATCCCATGTCACATGTGACAAAGAATGTATCTAAGATCAGATAATGAAATCAAAAGGGGAAGTACATGACAATATGGAAATCCATATTCACATCTTTGAAGAAAAAAAATCAATTGACCTGGTCATTGCAGGAAACATGAATTGCAATTTGCATCCCATTTATTATGAGCTTCAATGCTATATATTATATGCATATGTTGCACACAAAGCTTGCCCGTGACAATTGCAAGATTGCACAAGAACCATAACTAGTGACTGATTATGCAATCTGCAGAGTATATTGCTCTTCTTTACTTGATAAAATTTTTGATATTCAACATGCATTCAACAAATCTCAAAATATGCATTTCAAACTTTTGGTTCTAGGTTTAAAACTGGAAGCTCATTCCAGAGAATAAAACCATTGTAATTAACATTAAAATTATGCTTTCTCATAATAAACTGTGCAAAGATCATATGATCAAGCTATAACTTACTTGTGGCTGAAGGATGTGAAAATTTTCCTGGTCTCTCACTCCATTTTCTGCAATCCTTTTCTCTCTATATTTTGTCCACTTCTCTATAATGGAGCTTGATGCATTTGTCCGGTCTTTTTTATCAAATTTGAACTCCCCAAAACTTGATAAACTCTCTAGTTCATCAGTTTGATCACAATGCTCTGTTTCGCTTGCATACCCATCCTCTATCCCTCTTGACTACCTATAATAATTTGGGTTAGCTGTAAGAATGGAAATTGTTAGATCCTAGAGAAGAATCGTGTTGTTCATAACTGAATGTATTTTATGATCTTTCACTATCACTACTATCAATATCATCTACAATAAGAAAAGGAAAATTTTATGTTACAAAGTGTTATAGAAACTATTTTAGAATTTATATTTTATACCACGTGCTCTGCAATCCATTGATGAAGCTATATTTGCAGAATCAAATAAAGCTAACCGTGTTGTATGCATTTCTGACTTCATACTTCTCTTGTCAAACAGGGAAAATTCTCCACTATATGATTTATGTGCTCCAAAGGGAGATATCACAAGGCTGTCCCCCAGAACTTCTGAAATCTCACAATTAGAAGTTGTAACTTCATCATCACTGAACCCAAATGATTCCCTATACGCTTCAATCTATTCTGCATCTGGTTTATTGGATTTCATGTGCCAATTATGTTTCCCATTTCCACCAGTATCGGAGCAAGAATTTATTTCTTGGGAAGAACTACACTGCTTTCCTCTAGAATGACATGCCTGCTGCAAATAATCCAACTCTGCTGACATGGAGCGGGAATATGTAGAATCTTGTGATAACATGAAACTTCTAGAGGCTTCCATGTCAAGATTAAAAGATTTTGAGGGCTCATACTCGAGGAAAAGGTGTCTTGACTAGATAGTGAAGCACTCCAATGACCAAGTGACTGTAAATCAGGGAATGAAAAAGGGGTTCCAGTACTAGAAACCTCAGGATTTGGTGATACCAGTTGACTGGTAGGACTCCCTAGATATAGTTGGTATGCATCTTGAAGATCATTTGTAGCAATATAGCCTGCTGATGTATAATGGGAACAAGAAAAATTTATTCCATTCCCCTTGTGAATAGATTTTACATCTAATGACGATGCAAGTAGTTGAGCATAGGTCACATCTGGTGATGAAGGAGTTGTAAGATAAGCTAACTCAAGTGGAGGAGTGAATGGAACAGTAGAAGGTTTAGTAGTAAATGTTGAGAAAACATGAGGTGTTACAAGTTGCGTCTCATGTGAATATGGTCCTGTAGCAAACATGGTTGATGTTGGTCCACCAGGTGAACAGACATTGGCACAAAGAGACAAAAATCCATTTGGTGACTGAACTGTAGAAGGATTCCCTGAATTTGTAAAAGAAGCTAGAGAAGAGGGAGGTGCCAGTAATGATGGAGCCAATGTTGTAGATTGATTAGCACCACCTGCTGGTTGAACTCCATATGCTAAATTCCCAGATGTATTTCCATCCAGAATACATGATGGCACAGTGCACTTCCCTCGTTTTTGTGATCCAAAACATGAAAATCCACTCCAACAACCTCTCCATCTCCTTCGTTGTCAATCATTTGTGCATTCAAAACAATTCATAAAAATAATCTTGAAAAAGGCAGGAAAGTGGAGTTCTAACATACCAAACACCCTGGAGGCTGGAAATTATCACCAAGTATAATAGAAAAAGGCAGAAACAACTATGAACATGTGAAGTCAAAACAATTGAGATAACTAACCAAGGAAATGCAAGAAAATGCATTTTTTAAAGTAACAAACACCTTGGAAGCTATAATCAAGCACGATAGGGAAAAAGAAAGGAACAAATATGAACAGAGGGTGAGTAAAAACAATACTACATCCTTCCCTAACAATAAAGCATAAAAGAGAGCAATGCCACTACAAGGTTAATCATAATCCACAGATGAAGCATCGAACCAGAGTTAACTAATACTAGACAATGGACATAAATTGAAATATAATTTATGACCATGACAGGTCAAAAGGGAAGTTTAGGGTAAGAAGAATAATCAGAGCATGTAATTAAGAGAAGAAGAAGAGATGCAACAGCATGTCCTGTGAGACTATTATACACAAGATCACTACAAAATTTGAACCCAAAATCTAACGGCATTTACATTGGATTTTCTACATCTTGTTGTTGGCCATCCAACAATCTCCATTTTTTTAAAACATCGGTCTAATTTCGGTTGAATTCGACGGTAGGAAGTCGCGTCGGATGTCCAACACATACCACCGACGGCCAGGCAGTTGGGTATCCGATGGTCAACACTCAATTTAAAGTCAGATATCTTAGACGTGGACGTCGAATCACCGACGTCGGTTCAATGTATAAATGTCTTCCATCTGACGTTCTTAGTTTTCGGTGGTATGGCAGGAACGTCGAATACCATAGTCATTGCAGTCGAATATCGAATGGCTGCAGAATGTAAAAATGTCTGCCATCCGATGTTCTTAGTCATCAGTGGTATGGCAGGTACGTCGGATACCATAGCCGTTGAAGTCGGATACCCAATGACAGCAGAATGTACAAATGGAAGCCATCCGACGTTCTTAGTCGTTGGTGGTATGGCAGGAACGTTGGATACCATAGCAGTGGAATTTGGATACTCGACGACAGCATAATGTAAAAATGGAATCCATCCAACGTTCTTAGCCGTCGGTGGTATGTCATGAACATCGGATACCATAGCCATTGAGGTAGGATATTTGACGACAACAGAATGTAAAAATGGAATCCATCCGACGTTCTTAGCCGTCGGTGGTATGGCAGGAACGTCAGATACCATAGCCGTGGAAGTCAGATATCCGATGAACGTAGAAGGTAAAAATGGAAGCTATCCGACGTTCTTAGCCGTCGATGGTATGGTAGGAATGTCAGATACCATAGTCGTTGAGGTCGGATATCCGACGATAGCAGAATGTAAAAATGTCTTCCATCCAACGTTCTTAGCCGTCGATGGTATGGCAAGAACGTCAGATACCATAGCTGTTTAAGTCGGATATCTGACGACAACATAATGTAAAAATGGAAGCCACCTGATGCACTTAGCCGTCGTTGGTATGGAAGGAATGTAGGATATCATAGCCCATTGAAGTCGGATAACCGACGACAGCAGAATGTAAAAATGGAAACCATTCGATGTTCTTTGCCGTTGGTGGTATGGTAAGAACGTCAGATGGCTTATCAATGGAAGTCGGATAACTGACGTCATTATGGAATTTAAAAAAAAAAACAGTATTATGTTGTGATCAAATTTGTAGGGTGGGTCTTATTAATTAGAGATTATCTGGACAATTAATTAGAGATTGTTGTTTGCACGAAGGTCTCATAAAAGTTTGGGTAGGAGGTAGACCTTGTGGGTGATTTGAAGTTGACTCTTCATCCTTGTCATTTGACATCTATACGAGTCTGGCTTCGGTTACCTCTAATTCAATCACTTCATCCTATGTGAAGGTGATGCCCTTGAGGAAGTTCACATGATAGGGGGAGTAGTTGAATCAAATGAAATAAAAGCAACTTGATGATTGGAGGATTTTATTTTATGAATTTACTAGATATAATTGACAAGTATGAGTTCAAGAAATATGGCACAAATTATATTAATCAATTGGTATTGAGTGATTGGTAGCATCCATGGTAACAAGCTATGCCTTATGGAAAAAATAGTAGCATTCCTCTCAACTCTACTGTGAAAAGTGTGGATCAGTAAGCATATACATGGAAGCCTTAAAATTGTTCAAAGAATGAAGAATTTTGAAGGAGATAGTGGACAAACTCGGGATTGCTAGCTAGAAGTTATTGATGCAAGGAAGACATGGTCAAATTGAATATTATACATCTCTAACTGCTCAGCATGCTATAACAGAATTGGAGAAGGTCAAATAATTTTTTGGTAAGGATAAAGTGGACAAGCTCGGGCTTGTTACTCTTGGAAAAAGGAAGCTTCAGTGAAGCAATGTATTGGATATTGTTGAAGAGGATATCTGTTAACACCTAAAAAGTACTCACTAGCTCATTCCCTTATTCACATGACCCATTTGTCCACTTTTCCACCATCTGAGCCTCTGAAACCAACAAAAGGTCACCAAAAGACCTTAGTACACCCCTTTTTCCATTAAAAAAGATTATTTTTCCTAAAAACGAATAAAAAACCCTCAAAAAGGGTCCAAATTCCCAAAAATATTAAAAAGGGAATTAAAATATTAATTTTATTCAAAAAAGGAAAAAGGAGGGAAAAGTACCTAAACCATGTTGGTCAATACCATTTGGTTTCCACAAAACCACAAATGGTATTCCCCACCACCAAAACCTATAAAAAGGTGGTAGGGGCTCCTCATTTCACATCCATCCATTATCTCATTCTTATGCTGCTGAAATCTCCCTTGAGCATTTTAGCCATTGAAGCAACCTTGGAGAAGGAGACCTCTTGGAGCTTGGAGCCACTCATCTTGGGAGTTGCTCTACATCAACCTTCACCATTGGAGGTAATACTATTGCAAGCACTAGCTTGCCCCCATTTTCAAATACAAATTTATTCTTTTATAGTTTCTTGTTCTTGTTTTTAAAATATTTTCATTATTTGCTTATATTCTTGCATAGATCCATGATTAGTTTTGTTTAGTTTAATTAGTTGTTTATTTCTATTTGAAACTGCTGCTACTAGTTAGCAGGTGCCCATAGCACTAAGCCTGGTTGCAAAAACGGGCCAACAGTTTTTGGCGAAAGCACCTTGCTTCCCACTTCGTCCTATCAACAATAATCCCAACGCTCGGGCTACATCGAATTACAACATCGTAGACGACTTAGCCCAGTCTCCTGCAGCCATGTCTGCTTTAGAAGTTTTGAAAAACTGTCCTTCGCAGCGCAAGACTTTACTCTCTGCCATTGGCGCCATTGACCCCAATGATTCACAGCTGATCGCATTCAATTCAGACCAGTCTGAACCACGCTTGCCTTCCTCTTTAGCATTCCAAGTTTCCGTTTATGTTCGGAATCTTGTTATCCATCGGTGCATTATCGATGAAGGGGCCTCCACATGCGTCATGTCTACATTCGTTTGGCAGAAGTTGGGATCCCCTACTCTCCAGCAGTCCACCACTGCGTTGCGAGCCTATGACGGTCATTCGGCACAACCCCAGGGTCTCTTACCTAATGTCCCCGTCCAGCTCGCGGGTAAAACCATGCTCATTGACATTGAGGTCATCAATGCACAACTTGACTATAACCTTCTACTTGGCCGTAGTTACATGTATGCCATGCGGCCTGTTGCCTCATCCGTTTATCGTACCACGCAGTTCCCCCATGAGGGACGCGTGGTCAAGGTGGACCAACTCACCTATTACGATCCCAAGGCCCCCGCTGCACCTGAAAATGTTCTCCCCATGGTTGAACAACCTGTTTGCGGTGCAAATACCTCATTCGTTTCCTCAGTCTGACCCGGACTGTACTCTGACGCGCGTATGACTTCTACATTCCAGGCCATACCACCACCGTCACCGGAGACCCATGTCGCTAACCTCTGCACTCTGTCACAACAAACCGGTAACCAACCCTCCTTGTTGCCTAAACCACCATTGGTACCTAGTCACATTGGAGTTACACCCATCCACACTATCCCCTTTCTATTCCCTCCTTCGGGTGTAGTAAGCGCTCCTGTTATGGCTACCCTCAGCCTCCCTGGGTTAACATTGGGATTACCCGTGTGGTATATTTCGCCTCCCGTTCCCCCGCCGACACCAAATGTCATCCTGCAACCGGTGCAACCCGTTGTTACTTCTACCCAACCACCTCCCGGTATCAATACTCCTTCGTCATCGACGAATCCCCCTCCACTCATCAGGACCACTGGGGGCAGAGGCCCACAACCATACACTGCGGTACCCCCACCCAAGGAAGTTAAACCTCCCCTTGTATTCCGTGCTCCTCCAAAATGCTCATTGTGTGATGAGTTAGGCCATCCAACCCATCAGTGTCCACAGTTACCTGCATTACAGGAACACATGCAGATGTTGGACGACGACCCCAACATCCCGGTGGTCAAACTCGATCCAAACCCCATACCTCGTGATAAATCACTGCGTAGCAACCACCCATGTGCGATATGTGGTATTTACGGCCACTACTCACATCACTGTCCTGACATCCTAGATTACAGAGCAGCTCTCTACGAGATGAACAATTTGGACCTTGAGATGGCACCCCCTACTATCGAGGAGATCTACCCTCCCGCATCATCCTCATCTGGAGAGATTAATACCATCTACATGATCTCTTCGACTACCACTACCTCATCACTTGATTTGACCACTCAAAACTCCCGCAATGATGAAGAGATTCTAGAGGCTCCTATTGCCCCTGATTATCCATGGGAAGACGTTCACCTTCGTTCACACTTCCTCCCAGAAGAGACCTCATCCCCTACCGCTACCCAACTCGCGGTTGAATCCAAAGACTTCCTTCCTACTAAAGACGACAGGTTCAAAGATCCTATTCCTACTCCTATTACCCCTGAGGAAAATAACATGGCCAATACTTCTCCCGTCATTCACATCGATATCTCTGACCCACCTGCTGCCCTTCATACCATCACATTAGGAGCCTCCTGCAGTGAGCATGAGACTGGAGAATACAAACAACTGTTCCAAGAATTCACTGATGTCTTTACTTGGTCCTACACTGAAATGCCTGGCCTTGATCCCGCTATCATAGAGCACCACCTTGACACCTCTGAGTCAAGGGGCATAATAGGTTACCTCGACCCTGGGATAGGGGGCATGATCAATCATTTTGACCCTACCCCATCACATTTATCTCAGCAAGTTAATGAACCCATCGTTCAAACCAACACACATGTGATCCACAATCACAAACCCTATGCACATAGCATGGGGGCAGGTCATTAACCCTGCTCACTTTTTCACATTTGTGATCTCAACCATTTTTTGGGGTCACATGTCACTTGTATATCTGATTTGATTTGATATGCATGTTCTTTCCTTTGACCACTCTGGAGTCCTTATGACCTCCGTTTTTCGCACCATTTGCACTGTCGGATTCATCTTTCCGTGCCCGTGATGATGCTTGAGATCATTTCTCGCTCTCACTAAGGACCAATATCAGCATTGTGTCCCGACACCTTGTCGCCCCGGTTTGCGTGCCACATCAGCCGTAGCCCATTTTTGATATACTTTATATCATCGGATTCATTTTTTCCAAGCTCGTGATGATGCTTGAGATCATTTCTCGCCCTCACCCCCAGATTTTTTGGGCATTTTTTACATGCCCTCTCGTCGCCCCGGTTTGCGTGCCACATCCGCCGTTCTCCGTTTTTGACAGTCTTTATATCGTCGGATTCAGTTTCCCGCGCTTGTGATGATGCTTGAGATCATTTCTTGCTCTCATGCCCATACTTTTCAGCCATTTTTTCAAAATGCCCTCTCATTGCCACGGTTTGTGTGCCACAACGGCCGCAGCCCCCTTTTTGACAATCTTTATGTCACTGGATCCAGTATCCCATACACATGATGACGCTTGAGATCTTTTCTCGCTCTCATCAATCCTCTTTGTTCGGTATAATTTTATCCCTTTTTCGGGCCGAGCAACCCCTTTTACGAAAAAGGCACTTAGGGAGTTTCTGTTAAGCTCTTTTCTGACTCCTACAAACAATGAAAAGATTGCCGAGCAACCTTGTTTCCTTTCATGCTCGTTAAACGTATCAGAAAGGGCGTCTACCTGGTATAAGTTTACCCCTTTTCCGGACCTTGTAGACTAATTACAAAAAAGGTATACTCTAGTCACATCGGCTAGAAGAGTTCTCCATCCGCATCATTTTATGCTTTTTCGGGCCTTGGAGACTAAACTTACGAAAAAGAAATACCAATAGAGTCCACTTACTGTTTTCAGACTCTCTAAACATGAAATCAACCATGAGCATGAGCCGTCCTGGGCTCACAAAATCCACAGGGCCGTACCATTTCAGAGCACACTTTTATCCCTTCTTGGAGCTCATTAAAACTACGAAGAAGGAATCAATGGTGCCTCTTGGCGCCACGATAGATCACATCTACTCATATGGCAGCTTCCCCATTTTGGTCACCTTTGTTCAGAGTATTCTGCAGTATGTCACCCTGAAAATCCCTCGACAACACCTATCAGCTCATCCTCCCCCCCCCCAAAGTCAATATATACCATTCAGTCAATAAAAGCAATGATCCCCATACCGACAAGTCAGTTCCCTACGCTGCCAGGTCAACCATGTCATCATGCTCTGAACAAAGGAAGTTTGAGTCTACCCACTTTATGACCCAGTTATTTCCCATCCCCACAAGTATGTTAGTCCTACCATCAGCACTACAGCACTTCAGTTCTACACCTCGTGCTCCTATCAAGGAAACATCATTGCCTTGTTAGTTGCTGGTCTCCCTCTGTCGACGACAACCACATTTATTCCAGAGGATAGACCTAGAGGTCCCTGTGTCTTGGACTCATTACCATTTATGATGAGTGCCTACGAATCATTTCGAGAGGAATCCTCATTGCCTCTCCAAATGGTTGTTTCTCACATGCTCGACTTCAACACCTTGATCTCATCGTTGAGACTCGCACAGGGCATTGATCCTTTCAGTTATTGGTCGAAGACCCCGGATACCTCCTGACTCCTCCACATTTGAGAGTCTTCCTATGGATAACACCAGTTACACTTTTTCTATAGATATCCGGGTTGCGCATGGCGACAGTATTCAGATGTACCCCAGTTTCATACTCCCTTGAGCATACAGTTATATTATTTCCCAGAGATGACTCATAGTCTTTGAGTCCCTATAGATGTTGGACACCTTCAGTTTCAGCAGTTCATCAGTTATTCCAGTGTATCAGTTATGATCAGCAGTATATCCCAAAATAATGTCCCCCCTGGACCATTATGATGTACCAGTAGATTATTTATGTATTAGATCCCCCTTCTTGGGACTAATTGTTATGTATATGTCTTGATACGAGCATGGGAATGCCCGCCTCGTCCATTATCAGAGATTATACCTCATTCATATTGAGGCCATGTAATATTTTTTGTTTTTGCAGCTTCCAAGGGCCGTGGCTCCAGTCTCCAACCGGTCTCTTCTCTCCCTAAACCCCAGAAAAAAGACAAAATAACTATGATGTCTATCGGCCATACGATGAGCTCCTGCCCTCACACATCAGGGGGCAATCTGTTAACACCTAAAAAGTGCTCACTAGCTCATTCCCTTATTCACATGACCCATTTGTCCACTTTTCCACCATCTAAGCCTCTGAAACCAACAAAAGGTCACCAAAAGACCTTAGTACACCCCTTTTTCCATTAAAAAAGATTATTTTTCCTAAAAAAGCATAAAAAACCCTCAAAAAGGGTCCAAATTCCCCAAAATATTAAAAAGGGAATTAAAATATTAATTTTATTCAAAAAAGGAAAAAGGAGGGAAAAGTACCTAAACCATGTTGGTCAATACCATTTGGTTTCCACAAAACCACAAATGGTATTCCCCACCACCAAAACCTATAAAAAGGTGGTAGGGGCTCCTCATTTCACATCCATCCATTATCTCATCCTTATGCTGCTGAAATCTCCCTTGAGCATTTTAGCCATTGAAGCAACCTTGGAGAAGGAGACCTCTTGGAGCTTGGAGCCACTCATCTTGGGAGTTGCTCTATATCAACCTTCACCATTGGAGGTAATACTATTGCAAGCACTAGCTTGCCCCCATTTTCAAATACAAATTTATTCTTTTATGGTTTCTTGTTCTTGTTTTTAAAATATTTTCATTATTTGCTTATATTCTTGCATAGATCCATGATTAATTTTGTTTAGTTTAATTAGTTGTTTATTTCTATTTGAAACTGCTGCTACTAGTTAGCAGGTGCCCATAGCACTAAGCCTGGTTGCAAAACCGGGCCAACAATATCCTTTCAGCTTGATTAATTTGAAAAGAAGTATGTCTGAGAAATGATATGATTAATAGGGGGAGTATGGAATGATGATGCATGCTTACCTTTTATGAATTTACTAGACATAACCTTGTTGAAGTTTGAAGTAGCTTAAGGGGGAGCATTTTAGCATGAAAAAACCAGCAGCAAAATTTTGATGAAGATGGCAAGGTACAAGGATAATTTACAAGACACAATATCAAGCTCAGTCAATAGGCCGAGTAGTTGAAGCAAATGAACTTTTACTTCATTTGCTTCAACTACTCCCCCTATCATATGAACTTTTCCCACCGTAACCATTTCTGACCTTGATTTCAAGAGGCGGCTATGAAGACGAACTGTCATAAAGCATCGTTTCATATATATCTTGTTTTCTCAAAACTCTAGAATGAACATAAAGAGGATTTCCACGGTAATATATTCCATCCAAACTGTGGCAGCAATATTGTCGTCTCCGAACTGTAGCAGCTCTTTGGCCATTTTCACCCTGTAAATTGAAGGATTCCTGCAAACACAAACCGCTATGCTACGCTAACTTCTTTCAGGGCTTTGTTACATTTTCTTCTAAGATCTTTCATCGCTTTGTTACAAGAATATTACTGACCTAAAAGTACACTTGATAGGTTTGGACTGAACAAATTGCCGTGGAAATCCTCTTTATGCTCATTCTCGAGTGACTCGATATTTACAATCCCCATTATCACAAGGGGATACATAAAATTAACAAAGGAAAATAAAGAAAACATATAAAGGGATACGTAAAGTTGACAAAGGAAAATAAAGAAAACCTATAATTTGCATCGAAAAAATAACAGGGTACGAACTGAACTGAGGAGATTCAAACCTGCAACCTATGTCTAGTCCCAAGGCTGCCACCTTCAAGCCTGGCCTTATCAATCAATTTCCATCACCATTTCCTCTCATGCGACGTCCCACAACCATTTATCTCGACACCCAGTACTCTTCATTCATTTTGCATGCATTTCACTATGCAACCGTCTCATATTCTCATTGCGTTTTCCCTCAATTAGTTTCTCAATTCAATATGACCCATGCCTACCATCCAAGGAGTGTTTCCAGCGGTCTTGAGTTTCATCCTGGGAACGGTGACGATTCATGGTATTATGTTTCCCTTCAGCTGCAATATGGAAAACATATAGTTCACTACAACGGTTTGTTTGACAAATATGACGATTTGGGTTCCATTACCCCAAAGCAATTCCTCAAAGTGACCTCCTCAAAGTGACCTCCGAACCACACGTCTATTAGAACCCAAACCATCACATTTGTTAGACAAACCTTCGTAGTGAACTTTGAGTTTGTCATATTGCATTCGAAGGGAAACATAATACCATGAATAGTCACCGTTTCCAGGCTGAAACTCAAGACCATTGGAAACACTCCTCGGATGGCAGGTGTGGGTTATGCTGAATTGAGAAACTAATTGAGGGAAAACACAGTGAAAATTTGAGACGGTTGCATAGTGAAATGCATGCATAATGAATCAAGCTTTAAGGTGGTAGCCCGCCGTCTCCCACTATGAAATGCATGAAGAATGAATCAAGTTGCTTGAAGTTGGTATCCCATTGTCAGCTGCACTTTAGGATTGAAGGTGGTAACCTTGGGACTAGACATAGGTCGCAGATTCGAATCTCCTCAGTTCAGTTCGTACCCTGTTATTTTTTTATGCAAATTATATGTTTTCTTTAATTCCCTAGCGTAAGAGGAGCCATTATGGACAAGTTGCAGCCCTAAAAAATGATGAACATTGACAACAAGCAACATGTTTCTAATTTTTGTTGGTGTGCTAGATTAGTTGCAAATATCATGCTTCAGAAGCCAGGTTTAAATGGTAAATATACAACTTTGGAAGGGTTTAATGTGAGGTTAAGGATATTGATTCCAAGGAAATTAAAGAGAAGGTTAAGGATATTGATTCCGTTTCATCATTTACTCAGCCTTTGAAGTTGTGGAAACTCGAAATTGGTTATGAGGAGCAACCAAACATCACAACAAGCTCCAAGAAATTGTCAAAATTTAGATGACACGCGAGTGGGTTGTAGAAATCCATCATCGTAGCCATTCATTTAGCTCCTCTCTGTTTCGAGAATAATTTAATATTCTCTGCTGAACAGGGCCAACCACGTGAAGGTGGAAGCTCTTATGGCCCCTCCCCCCCCTCATATCACTCTCAATTCCTCGTACCCAATGCATGTACATGAAAAAAAATTACGTGCAAATTCATGCATACTTCATCATGAACTTTCATCTACTGTTCATTCAATAAAGGCTAACATTCATTAAACCATTGTTTAATTCATTCAACACATTCATTCAATAAAAGATAACATTCAATAAACCATTCATTCATTCATTCAACACATTCATTCAATAAAAGCTGGCATTCAATAAAGGTAACAATTTTCTATACTGAAACATTAAACCATTCATTCATTCATTAGGCAAAAAATAATGGACGATATATTATTATAAAAAATGATGAGACGACGTTTTTCCAGTCACTTATTTTTAGTTTTTCTTCTCTTATGTTTTGCCAATAATCCTATAATAGGACCATCTTGATCTGGACTTTCTCCTCCAGTTCTTGGTTCTTCATCAGGAGCTTATCGTGATGTGTGCATTCTAGAGTGCTGATCCAGACGTGGATTTTGCGGCAAGGGGTTTGGATTTGCTACAACAATGTGAAAATGTTACATCGTTATATTTTTCTATTGTAATAACAAGTATTTCATTTAAAAAAAACATTACAAAGGTGTTTTTTAACCTGTTGTGGCCACATCATGTTGTTCATGCTCTTGTCCAAGATCAAACTATCTAGTTTCACCCTCTGCATGCTATGCAGTTGAAATATGGTGAACTATAATTAATGTTCACAATTTGCAATGCTATACATAAAATTGTAGCATATGAATAAATTCTTTACTAGTATTCGAAGCATGATCTTCTATTTGTTGTTGTCCCTCCTCGACATTAGGGAGATCATTGCTTTCCTGCTCAAAACAGAGTCAATATTCTATGTCAAGTATTTATAATGAATAGGTTGCACAAGCAATAAATCTTCATTAAACTATATAGATTTTATATACCTGTGCACGGATGGATTGGTACCAAAAGACTGTGTTTTCCATATAATCTTTTTTGGCGTTCAACAACAGCTCCAAAGACGTGTTGGAAGCAAAGCTTCATGTCTTCCGCAGTGGGCACTTCATTGAATCGGCCAGCCTACATATTTGCATGATGTCGTTAATTAACATTTTACGGTGCAATAAAATGAAAAATAATTTGCAATTTATTATTTGTATGCATTATTGGTTTTTCGAAACTTACAAATCGTGTCGCCAAATTTGAAAACCACCAGGCCTAAGCTTGTGCTGACCTATTTTTTCCAGTCTTGCCTTTGTGGCCTTTAAAGTGTCTGATAGCCTATGCAAGTGTTGAAATACGTTAGATGTTCCAAATCCGATATAGAAATCAATAATAATAAGGTTTAGAATTACATTGCGGAAAGTATTGCATACCTCCCTGTTCCTAGTGGTATCTTTCCTTCTTTTCTCTGAGCCCTCTCCTTTCCATCATCCACTAGAGCTTTCCACTCCCTTGCTGGAATCATTGGAGGGCACTCATACCTAGGGTGTTTTTCTAGGTGGGTCCTATATTGGTCTCGGACAACCTTTATATGTTGTCCAACCTTTTTCAGGACCTCGGCTTGATTGAAGGTCTTGTTGCCGAACAGGTCAACCAATCGATTTGTGAGGTCATCTTTTAAACATTTCGGTTGTTTATTCCACCTTGTTCGGATGGTGGGCCCGAAGATATCCAAGGATGAGTCATTCATTTGTTTATATAAAATATCATTTCCTGCAAAACAATCATGCCATGATCATAATTGTTTGAAAAAAAACGTTTTATCGGTATATTACAATGAAATTATAAACACTAACTTGATCAACGTATATTGATCGTCCACCAAAAATTTTGCCTCCATTGTTCCCGTGCTAGTGACATGGGAAGATCTTGCAAATGAAGCTAGGGAAATATCAAAATTACTAGGAGTCTCGGTATCGACCCCTTCTTCTGGATGATCTGGCATGCGTCGGTCACTAGCGGCTAGTGCACCCACAATTGGGGTCCATGGTATTTGGGAATGTGTTGCCGACTATCCAGTTGACAACAATGGCGAAGGATTTGATTCACGTGGAGTCGTTTGTTGATGATGTGACGTCTGTCCATGAGCCTCGCTGGGGCTAACATAGGCTTGACCACTATTGTGTGCTCCCTGATAATTCTGTAAATACAAACCACATTTTATACGTTCAGTACTATCATATAAAAGAGAAAATTTTAAATTTATAAATGGATTATTTTATTATTCAAGATTCCTCAACTTACTCACAAGGTTTCAGATCTCTTTGCCAACAATTGAATCCTTGCTATAATCTCGCTTGTCTGCAGAACCCTGATTAGTAGAGAAACGATTTCCGCACTATATATATTCAACATTTTTTCTATCATCTTAAATGGGGACGTGGATTCACCAACTTTGTCAGTATCGTTAGCTAGCATCTCAGCCACTTCAGGATCTATTGAATATTCTTGCGATCCTGTTTCATACAGCGATTCACTAGACTGCAACAAAAATATATAAAACACTACTGAGTTCTATCATGATAGATTCCTAAAATTATATTAACAAAACATATATATCATGATAGATTCCTAAAATTACAACAAGGTTTACCTAATGCCTGGACGATGGTGTCGTCTGATCCACAGCTGTGGACTTGCCCCGATCATCGGCCCCCTGCAAAAAAGAAGCAGAAAACATTATCATAATGAAACCAGTATACAGACGAAAAATACATAACAAAATAAACATTATGTTACGTAGCAATATACTAATCTAAACCAAACCAATATATTGATAATGAAAAAAAGATAACATTATCTAAACCAAACCAATATACTAATAATGAAAAAACAAAGCAAAAAAAACTCGTTTTTCTTATTATATTTTTACTATTACAAAGATGTATACCTGCTCCCTCGAGGAAGATGTACTCCTCCGACCATCTGTTGGCTTGGATTTTTCCCGATCATTAGCCTACGAAATAAATATGGAAAATTTAAACGAAATAAACTAACGAAAAATCCTTAAGATGTTAAATTCATTAATAAAAGGTTGGGTAAATTGTTATATGTACCAATCCCATAGTAACCGTGTTTGTATCTACTCGATTCAAATTGTAATTAATAAGCAACTCTTCCCCAACATATATTGATTTAATGGCACATACAAAAACACGGTTTCCTTCACGCCCCTCAAATTCGCAGTTTGGTTGCTTATTTGTAGACCCTGGTTGTGTACTATTTATAAACCCCACAATTTTATCTGTGGCCTTTGGCCTTCCGTCCATTTACAACGTTGCTCCTTTATTTTGATCTTTGTCTTTCAACTGTAAATAGTTGGCTGACAATCCATATCTACGCATACTTTTTGTATATCGGACCAGGTGCATTCAATCGTTGTAGTTGTAACAGGGTCCAACATACTCCATCAATTCTGTACATTTTCCGTAAGGGACCTTTATGCCATCCATGCAAAACAACCCGAAACCATGTATTGACGACGGTGCAATTCGATATATCCTCTTGTCCACACAAAAATCTGTGTTTGGTTGAGGAAGATCCTTGGGTACCTATTGTTTCACTAATTGTTTGTACCTCAAGGGCACCTTGCCGTCACCTATTGTCTCATCATCATAGGAACATGACCCCCCATGAGCGCGATAATGGTTGTTGCGTTTATGGAATTTTCTTTTGGTCTTTTGACATCTAGTCGATAAAACTCTTGTAGACCTACTGGATGTTTGACTTTCCTCTAGCATTCCTAAACTCCCCTCGCTCGAGGAAGACAGATATGACAAATACCTGTTTGGTTCTACTTGCACCATTGGAAAAAAATTTAGATAGGACCGCAAGGCATAATGCCTCTTAAAAGGTGACGTGTAGCACCTTTTATAAGGTGACTTGTACCGCATTTCCTTTCTTAAATTGTAGGCATTCAAGTGCTAAGGAAGAGGATCACTTTATCTTTCTTAGGAGTAGAAATTCATGCAATTATGAGTTGTGTTTTATTGCTCCTTTGGGTCTTGAGTCCCATATCACACCATCTAACTATCAGCTTTGTTGTCATGGCCCCAAAGTCTCTCTCATACCATCAGTTTGGGTTCATCACCTCGGTAATTGAAGTACACTCACATTTAGTAAGATATTTATATTTAGAAATAATAATATAAAATAAAAATAACCAACCGTTATGGAAAATTGCTAAAAGTTTTGATGACTTTCAAAAGTAAGATCTTTTAGGTGGTTAATAAGTGTTCACAAATCTTCAAAAACAATATTTTATATAATGTTGTGGAACTTGTATAATCTTATTCAAAATCTAAAATGAAATGTTCTTAAGGAAAAGGATGAACTCATTGAATGTTGGAAAGACATGGGTAGTTTTGTAATCAAGCATGGTCTTCTTAGATGACTGAAAGTAATTGAATCAAGCAACAACGGAACCATAAACATGTAAGTTGTTTTGAAAAATGGTAGCTTTCAGTACTACTCCTAACTAATGTTGCCTTTGGACAATTACTTGTAATCTTGTCTGAGGGTATTTATTGTATAACATAGATTTTCAATCATATTGACACAGAGAAAAGTAGGGCTTTCTTTATATTATCAGGACATAGTTGCATAGACTTTCCATTCAATCTTTACGACAATCTGAATAGACAAGCCCCACTAATAGCCAAATAATTTTTAGATATTTACAAATCATCGGAGTATGGGGGACCATATATTTCTTGAAAGACATTGGATTCAGTGCACTGTGCCTTTGAATAAATAGACCTCCGAACCACGCATCTATTCTGATGCATGTGGACGTCTATGCGGGTTTTGACAAGCCATTGTTCTTTGCATTTAATGTAGTACCCAAGGATTTGATCCTCACTAATCTTTGTTTGCAAAATATCTTTGACCCGTTCGAGAGATTCTCCAACTTCTCATTTTATCTTATAAATAACAGCGGGTTCTAATGTTGTAAGGTTGATGTCGAATGACTGCCACTAGTCTCTCATCCAATCAGGGACGTCTTAGCTAGATCCTCAAGGATATCATGTGTACTTTGAATTCCAAACTTTAGCATTGTATAATATGTTATATCTGTATTTTCTTTTCTCAAGAATTGCCACCATAATTTTTTATATTTTTCATAAGTGTGTGTAGTACTTGGAAACCAAAGACTAGCATCTTGATGTGGCCATGCTTTCAAGCAACGTATCCGATTAATATAGTAGTATTGATGCTTTAGTTTTATCCTGGGATGATGTGTAGAGACCTTTGTCGTGATTAAGTTAAGATCCTAGTAGAGGTGTGTTAACCAATTGCTTGCATCATCTTCTTTTATTAGGGAGTTGTTGTAAATCATCTCCGGTACAATATTGGATCCCATAGGCATTCTTCTGAGTTCTGGCACTAGTCTAATAAAAGCATAAGATCCCTGTAAGTTAGCATCTAATACTTCAGTATGTCTGAACTCCCACCTAGGTTTCCAATCTTGCATATAATCCAACCAACTCATATTATCATCAATAGTATAGATATGATATTTTCCTTCGGTCCAAGCAGATATTTCCATGTTTACTTGTGGGTTATGGGCCCCCACTGGATTCCGCTTTGACCTTCTACACTTGCTTGCCTCGGGCTCGCTTGCACCAGGCTTGCTTGTTTCAGGCTCGCTTGCTTCAGGCTCACTGGTGAAAAATTAACATCATAATATTCTCTTGTTAAAAAGTCAGGAATGCTTTTTGCTTTCCCATAAATTTGCTCATGAACAGTACAGTTATAACATCAAAACAATGCTTTCCATCTTGCTAACTTTCCTTTTGTTGTTGCAATTTTTAGTGTGTCGTTTAGCACAAATGGAAGACTAGAGCAATCTGTTTATATAATGTTGGGAAGGTTATAATCGATGACATGCAGTATGGGTAACATTTTTACCTCGCTCTTATATTCAAGACGGTTTTTTTTCAAAGTGTTCACGTTCTTAAAATTCTTTACCAACAAATATAATTTGATCACAAACAATTTTGTCTGACAGGACAAGTCTTAACTATTTAATTCAAATTATTTACCACATATTTGATTACCAACATTTTGATTCCTTGAGTCTTATAACCAACACATATTTGATTACCTTGGTGCAGACGTTTCCTGTAATATACTCAGAAGATTTACTTTCAGAAATGATTGTGCCTCTTAGAGGTCAATCAACTCTAGGAACCAAGTGACCCTATTATAGGGTTAGTACAAACCAGAGAGAGAGAGATGACTGGGCTATGGTATGGTCAATCAAAGAAAGTCAATGACAGTCAAAAGGCTTAGTACAATCACAATAAAGATGATCTGACAACCAGCAAACTGAGGCCAAAGAGACTCACGACCTCCAGTAAGGTACAAGGACCAACCAAAGGGTACAAAAACCAACCAGTAAGGTACAAGTCAAAAAGAAAAGAGTGGGTATAAATTAGACTCATAACCCTTGGGACTAAGTTGGTGTACTACCTCGAATGTGGAAAAACTACCATAGTTATACCCACAAGCCCAAAAAAATAAAAGGTGGTACAACATGGAAAGATAACTCAAGATCAGTAAAAGACCCAAAAGGTGAGAGGAAAGATACCAAAAAAAAATGAAAGGACCAAAAATAAAGGACAAGCTACCACAAGACCAATAAACAACAGGGTGTAGGGACCAAAAGTAAATCAACCATTGTGGGGAAGGTACAAATAAGGTCAAATATATATTGCAATAGGTCCTTGTAACTACCTGTTATTTGACATTCCAAAGAGATGGAAGGTCAAATAATGTCAAATATATGCAATAGCTCCTTGTAACTACCTCTTATATGCAATAGCTCCTTGTAACTACCTCTTGTAACTCAAATAGGACCACCAAAAGGTATGATAGCAAGCAATCTTCCTAACCAAGGTCTGGAGGGTGGTGCGAGGTGGGTATAAAGACTCATAACAACTTGGACAAAGGGGGTGTACCTCAAATGTTGAAAAACTACCATAGTACCCACAAGACCAAAAACATAAAAGGTGGTTCAAATCAAAAGATAACCCAAGATGAGTAGAAGACCCAAAAGGTAAAAGGCAAGGTACCACAAAAATATTATCAACAAAATGAAAGGACCATCAGACAATCAACCAAGGTGGGGTACAACCAATCATCTCTCTCTCAAATGTACCATTGTTCCATATAACCTGAAAGTCCATCATCACAGTAAACGGAAAAGTCCACACGGATGCTGTGATCACGTGGTCCTCTAGACTACTCCTAAGGTCAAGCATTAGTGGATCCATCAAGGGGTGTTCAGTCCCTTGAGAAGACCATCTAACTCAACCATCTCGAAGACCTAGGAGAAGAGTACATCACACATGATTAGATAATTGGTAACTGACTGTGTAAGAACTCAAAAAACCTAAACCAACTCAGCATGCAGAAGGGAAGCTAAGAAAAGACAAGGCTCGCAGGGAAAAAAAGCAAGCTCAAAAAAATTTACTGGGATCAGTGTCATAGTAAGCGAGCTGAAACAAAATTGGCCAGAATGCCAACAAGCAGCACTAAAAAGAAAAAGACCCTATAAAAAGGTGAAATAGAAGGCAAACTTTCTAACTAGGAGCTAGAGACCTCGACAAATCGTATCCTTCACAAGGTGATGAAATCCAAGTCGAACAATATGAAGTGAGAGACCGAATTTGAAGGATATCCCTCTACCGAAAGGGATCTTGGGTAAAAGAGCCCTAGAAGAAAAGTTGCTGGGCTACCTTGTTCATGACATGTCAAAGAAGGTTTTCGACACTTCTGTCTTATCCCCCCTGTATCACCAATACGGTAGAGTACAAGGAAGACAATGGATCGATATGCCTTAGGCGCTAAGTGGAGTGCGGCATTCCACAAAGTCCATCTGGAATCAATCCTCACGGCTTAATCCCCGAAAAAATGGAAGGCCCCTCCACAAACTGGTCGATGACTGTGTCAATAAATACTAGAGGATTTTAGTACCCTAGAGGACAACAACTATGTCTCAAATGAAAATGACAAGGGGGAATTATTTGGATACCTATCCCTGGTGTCCTACCTAACTACCAAATTCTTTTTATCCTCAAGCGAGGTTAAAGTGTGTTTAGTTAGCGAGTTAAATTTTAATGGTTGTATTACTCAGTCGGGTGATGGAAGTGCAACTCGTGGTGTGATGACTGACTCAAACCATGGAAATGCATATGAATCAAATAAGCCTTTGCTTTCAATGAATGCTAGCTAAGGTAAGGAGAGAGTTCTTTCAAATTATAACTACTCTTTCAAATTAAATGAATCCAACAATAACTTTCTTCTACTTCTAATGAGTAAAATGCATGGCAATGTTTAAACCTTAGCAAGCATAAGCATGACATTGTGATATTGTGCATAATCATGTATCTTAGGAAACATTATTTCAATTTAAAACCCATATAATCGTAAAAAAATTAGGATTTGAAGACTTTGAACATCATAAAAATAGAGAGTATATTGCTTGTTGATACATAATGGAAATGAATATACATTAAGGATCATAAAGTAACTTTTATAATTCTTTATATGACCCCAACGATCCTATTAGGTCTCCCATGGACTAAATATAAATATTCTATTCTAACAAGACACCTTATTTTCAAACAAAATAAATTCAAAATGCTAGATGATTGGATGTCTATTTGTATAATCTCAACACTCCCTAACTAACATCTAGCCATTGAGAGTTCCCTCTTTAAAAAAAACTATTGATACATGTAACGAGCATGTGTTTTTCAATGCTACCAACATCTTTAAGTTTACCAAATTTACACGCATCTCCTACAAAACCCATTTAAGCTAAACCTTCACACACCCAAAAAATGGTTCTTGATACATGGAAGAAGATTGAAGTTCATTCACTCTTCTTCAAGAAAAAGAAAACAAAACAACACTAAGATTGGTTTAATGAGCACCTACAATTTCTGCTTCAATTTTGTGTTTATAATGTAAATATTTAAAAGAAAAGGTCAAATGGTTATATAAAAAAGTATCAAACTTCTATCTAATTATTTAATGCACATAAGATAAGGAAACAAAAAAGTATCAAACTTCTATCTAATTATTTAATGCACATAAGATAAGGAAACACCTAGTAATTAATATCTAGCTATTAATTCATGAATTTACATTATCCCCATGGCCTATATCCTTTTCACTTGTTCTTAACTTTGCTTATTTTCATAATCTACTTGGTGAAAGTTTTGGTCACCACCTTTTTGCAGTTTTGACCTCTCACAAATTTTTATGTTATGGTGGAAAACCCTGTTTAGGATCTCGAGGCATGGGACGTTCGCATGAGCGCTTCACATGGCCACCTCATGGGAGGCATGCATCTTTCCTCTTCGGACGATTGCGAAGGTATCTGGTTATATAACGCTGCTGGAAAAATTGGCAGGTATCTCTCACTTCCATTTGAGACCTGTGAAATGGGAAACTCTGTATACCCACTCCGCATGAAGACAATTCCTAATTGTGCTTATCTAGATTTTCGTAAGAGGTTTCCCTCTTGGCCAGGGTCTCAAGAGGGAATGCAATGTAAGGAGCAAGTTTGTGGTGTCTTGCCTGATATTGGTGGAATGGAGGACATGAATCATCCTTACTCTGCGTCTAGAGGATGGGAAGGAATAGCCTCAGGCTCGAACATGAATTCTTTTCAGGGTTCTGGTTTAAATGATCTTCCTGGGAACGTGGCCTTCCTCGGCGTGATTGATGACCACCTGGCCATTTTGGATGCTCAGGTACATGTTCTTAGAATTGAGGTTTCAAAAATAAAGAAAACCCTGTAGCTATTGTCAAATTCGGAGAAATCAGCCCGTTCGGAGGTCCGAGAGCTCAGAGCAAAGGTGGAAGCTATGGCTAAAGCAATGGAAATCAGTGAGGAGCATGGAACAACCCAGATCAGGAAAATTCACGAAATTGCAAAGACTATCAATGAGAATGTTCAAGACATCAGTGCAAAGATCAAGGAATTCAATAAGGATCAGTAGAATATGCATGGATGCAGAGCCTTGAAGCTATTTGGCATATTTTTTTGGATTTTCACCTCTCTACCCTGCTCGAATTATATGCAGCTTACTCATATTTTATGAAATGTTTGTAATCCTCTGTCAATTTTTGCTTGGTTTAAAGTTTCAAGACTTTGTTCAAAAAAAACTTCTGGGAACCTATGTAATAGTTTTGTATAGGCATCAGTTGGTCATACATTTTGCACGAAGGTCAAAGATGATTGTAGAGCCATAATCGCATACCAATAGACCTGCTCTTACTCTATGTAACCCTGTTTCTATTTCCTTTTTTTTCATATATATAAAAAAATCTCAACCGTTTATTGGCATCCTAGTGACATCACTACAATGGGAATTTTGCATATTATTAGACAATGAAAAAAAAATCATGCGTTTGTCAAGTGAGCACGAAAATCACCAGTTTGTCAAATAAATTGACCTCCTGTCACCTTTAATTTTCATTTTCTGGATTGATTTTTCAATGGGTTTCCTATCTAGATTGAATGATTCATGGTCTAGACAATGATTGCCATGCAAAATCAAGGAAATCTGGGAACATATCATATACAACAATCCATGATCAAATTCCCAAAGATGTCTTCAATGTTCATTTCCAGACAATCCAGTCCTATGTTTTATTGTCAGCAAAAAGAAGTTTGGAAGCCATTAATTTCAGGCATGTTTATACACCCATGTAGGTACAGAAAAATGCAGCAAGTGTTCTCTCTCTAAATTGCAGAATGAAAGGGTTAAGATGGAAATGTTCAATTGCAGAATGCAGCAAGTGTTCAAGTTCATTCATGGGACCTCAAGGAGAGCTTCAAATATACTCAAGTCATGCAAATGAATTCATCACATAAAACAAAGTGATAATAAATATAAGGAATTGTATACATCCATGTTCATAACTCTTTAGGCACACTTATAACATTCTTCAATCATTCATCACAAAACATAGTGATAGTAAAAACAATAAACTGCATATAAATGTTCATAAGCTTAATACAAAAATAATAACCATAATTAACACATCTTAAACATTAACCAGATTACTTCCCTAATTTCTCCAAGTCTTCTTTCTTAAAATCGTCTTCCTTCTAACTACTGGCCAAGCCAAAGGAAACCCATTAGAAACTTCAAATCTAGTTACAGAGAGTCCAAAGGACTCAGTGAAGTTGCAAAATGAAAGAGCTCAAAACTTCAGAGCCTTGTAACTATAGCTGTGACAGGAAGGGATGAATGATTGGGAGGACCTAGACTTACCATTCTTATGCCAAAAACCAAGCTTCCGGTCACCTGTTAGCATCCAATGTAGTGAGTATCATAAGTTGCGAACTGTTAGTAAAAGTCAAAGAAAAAACACAAGTAAAACCATGAGATCAAACAAATACATACAGGATGAAGGAAGAAAATCTTAAAAGCTGTAGGTAGAAGTTACCTGGCAGTGAATTGTGACACTCTCCACTAGGGGTTAAATTTGATGGGAACCCTTACCCATCAACAGATTTTTTCTTATGGTTTTGTTCCCAAAACTGCCCTACATAAAGCTTTTAATAAAAAAATTTACCCTTTAATTGAAATTTATTCCTGAACAATGAAGAAGTTGTGAAATTGGGAACTCCTATTAAGAATTGTGTTGAAATTTCCAGATCGAATTGTTTGATCTAAATAAAAATTTCCATGAATTTGTTGGGGCAACAAGGTAAGCAAGGGAAAGCTAGTATATGGGTAATCATATGGAATGAGTATGGGGAAGTAATAGAGAGCTTCTTGTAAAATCAAGCTCTCTCCATACTGGGAATCATATGGAATGAGTATGGGGTTAACCTCGCATTTCCCATTTTAACAGGTACTCAAAAATCAACGCAGTAAAAAGGTAATGGGGACGTAAATAATTTACTCCGAACTGTTTGTCGCTCGTCGATTATATATATTATATTTTTTAATGCATGACAATATGCTATGTAGGTTATCCTGTGGTGTTCAATGAATGGGGAAGCTGAAATAAATAGAGAGGGTGAAGGAATAGTGAATGGAGGCAAACAAAGATAGCATTGATTGTGGTGGTTTACTCGAGCATGTTTAGATAATATTTTATGTTTCTGATAGTCATGTCGGGTGTTTGTAAGAGCTGCTTCTGGGTTTCAATTGGATTCCTGTGAATAGAGAGTTTCGGCAACGAATCTGGATTTGCAAGTAGTAATACATCCGTGTTGTTTTTCTGGGAATTTTCCATATGTCCCGAGTTCGAGTAGCTGGAGATCTAGACCAATGGATTCGGTTCTTGAAAAGCCTTGCAGGTTTCGATGGGGCTACTAGGAATTCGGAGCCCAGGGTTTGGGTCAAGATACAAACCCAGAAGCGAAGCTTTTTTCTATGTTGGGCTGGGAGGAGGTACTGTTGAGAGTAGATCTAGAAAGCAAGCATTGAAGTGTGAGGAGGGGAATCGAACACATGACCCGGCGGTAGATAGGTAGATAGATTGGATAGTGTGACGACAATGACGACGATGAGGATTTTGTCTCCATTATTATTATTCCAAGAGGAGGATAAGGGAGCAGTCTACACCGAAGCCTAGATGATTGAAATGATTCAAACGAGACCCTAGATGTGAAAATGGTGTACTAACCTTGCAAGGTTCAGCGAAGCCTGAAGGAAGTTCTGGAGTCACCGTCAGCTACCCAAATTTGGAGACTATTTATTTTTATTTGAGAGATACATTATGTTAATTTTTATTACAAAGTTTTGTAACTATGACCAAATTTGGTCAAGGATGATTGTAATGACTTATTATTATTATTTAATAAATTAAACAGGAGACAAACACCCAAGGGAACTATTAAATGAGTTTTCACTGACCCACTAGGAGGAATGGAAGCGGTTAGAAGGCATGCGACAGATGGCAGCATTTGCACTCCACCACTAGTTGTTGGTTATGGGACAACTATCCCTAAAATTGTGGCATTATCCCCCAGGTGGGTGGAAGAGAGATGTTAGCTCATTAATGACCAGGTTAACCACTAAAAGGCCTAGGCATCCTAGATAAGGCAATTCGAATTGAGCAGGCAGCTCTACAATATTTTTCTACAGAAATATTCCTCAAGTGTATTAGGTGATCACTGAGAGATTCGAAAAGGGAGGCTAAGTGGTAGTGCATTGTGATTCTACTGATTATTCTGAGAAGGAAACCAAAGGTGTTGGTGCAAGTCTCTTTGATTGCTGAGTCTTTATGACTATATGATCTACCTTGTTGCTGTAATTTGAGGACCTAAAGCTTCTACAGGTTCTTCTTCCTGGTGGTTCAGTGAACAGGTTCGGGGGTCCTAAGGCAAGTAATTTGGCTGCCTTCTAGAATAGGTTGGGTGGAACAGGATCCTTGGGTGGTTTGTCTCTCCTACAAATTATCAGGTTCTACATTTCTATTGTTATTTTCAGTCAAATACATTATGTATTTATTAGTAGGTAATACAGTTAAAAGCATACAGAAGAAATTGTTTTATTTTCTGACCTAAGTATGATTTCTGAATGAGGATGATTTAATAGGTGAAATGGTCGATTAAATAACCTGCTCTGTATTTTTCCCCATGTTGTCTTTGCATCGTACTCTAGTATAGAGAGGTAAAAATTAGATAGATTTATGATAAGCATAATGCTAATTGAATGATTAGAGTAACATTGTGTAGTTGCCTTTTAAAAACTGCTTTATCAAATATAAACTGTTTAAACTCAGATTGCAGGATAACATATAAACAAAACCATTATAGTAACATTTTTCATAAAAGAAATTACTTTGTCTTTGTATAAGATTAGGGTTTTTCTCATCAACATCTTTTTCCTCTGAAAGCTAACACTATGCAGTTTAACCTCTATAATTCCATACATTTGTACAACAAAATGTTTAGTTATTTATTTTAGACTTTATCCTTTCTAGATAGTTATTAACTACATTTATTCTTGATCATTATTCAATAATCGAATTACTGTGTTTATATTTTATTTCCAAGTTTCCAATTTGAAAATGTTAAGTTTGTCTCTCGGCCTCATCCGAACAACAGTATATTTTCTAGTTAAAAACACCAGATCGCCATTGAAGACTTTTACACATCAAACTTTAAATAGATACTTTCTTTCAAAACAGTATAGCCTTATAATTTCATTTCATTCATCTTTCAACATTTAGGAAACTTATAGCAGCTACATAGTACACGAAGTATCATTTACAACATTTACCTACATTTCTACTTTTGACAGGAATAGAATAATTAAGGATTTATATTTGCCCTTGTTTTTCCTAAAATATGTGCAGAATTTCTATTCATTCCTGTATTATAGTTTATTTCAATGTCAAAACCATTATTGACTTAGAAATTGTAGAAATCCATTCAACATCGTAAATTACAGTCACTAAAACCTTTTTACATGCATTGCTTAGACTAAAACGATGTATTTTCTCCACGATAACATCTGACAGTGGTATCATTATCTTATCTTAAACAAAGTTTACAAACACCTACAGGTTTCGATTTAAAAACCTTAAGGTTGACATTTTAGCCAACTTACGGCCAGTTACTTAATTCATAATTATCAACTCTTTGGTCGAACCTCTACAATTAAAATATTAAATCATACATTATACACGTAGTCTCATATCTTCGTTCAAAACCTAAAAAGCACAGTAACTCTATTCTTTTCATAGAGATGAGTCAAAAACAACCTTAAATATTTTACCAAAACAATGGTTATTTATTCATCATTGACGAAGTAGCATATAGACATTACACTGTAAATATTTAAGTTTTAATATTGTAGGTTCCATTCAAAATAACGAGGGTTTATCCTTTAGTGATTACATCTCCAAAACAAGATGCATTTCAACCAAAAATTTACAGTAGACGCTGCATTAACCAGACTAGCCAAAATCTTAGCAACTGGGCACTTAACATTAATGCTCACAAGTTACAAACACTGGACGAAAAGCGTGCCAGGAACCAAATACCATAACCTTGTCAAATTATCAAGCATTGAACACAACTAAACCAGGAGAACCAACGAGGTAAGGAACCATCGAGGCTTACCGGTGGTCAAGCGATGTTCTCCCACCAAGTCTCAAGTAAATGGTCCTCCGACGAAGGCAAACCTGTCACAACACCTACAAATGGTTAAACGAGAAACTGGATATGTTTATTGAAGCATTAAGATAACAATAATGGTTTAGAAGAATACATTACCTTCACATTGAGAAGACTCTTCTGCAAACAAGATCGATGAAGCCCTCCATCCAGCTTATGGAAGAGAGAGTTCCAGATCTGAGGTCGATAGTTTACCACTGCATGAGAATCGAACCCAATTCAAACACATCAACAAAAATCCTGGACGAACACTCTCTCAATCTACGCTTAAAACTAGCTAAAGATCCATCCCTTCAACATATTAACTACTGCAAAACTTCCATCGAAGGCTTAGCTTCTTAAAACAAGACATTCACTTGCAGGTTAAAAATGCTCACAGGTCACGAGTTTAAGTCTGGAGAACCCCTGTCTTTTGGAAACCCTAAAATCCCTCGGCTAGTCGGCCTCTCCCTAACACCTTTCCCAGCGAAATGAATGCCAAGAACTCGTTCCAACGCAGAGGTAGAGTGCAGTTAGGGTTTCATTACAATATCGATAATCCTCAAAATCAACAGTGGAGTTTCCTGCCAACCAGGCACGTTGAAAGGTGGGAAACCACTATTTTAAACACCTTATTTATTACTTCAACCACGACGGTTCCAACTCGGTATACCTTGGATCAAAGCTTTTTACAGCTCGGCGATTTAGGTGTGAGATGTGAACTCATTCACATGTTATTTAGCCATAGGAGCATCCACATAAAGCTACACTTAATGCAGTAGTCAGAAGACTTAAATACCAAGGCCATTCATATTTACGAAGCTAGCATACTTGTACTCCAAGCATTCAACATCCCATCATTATCACCTGCCAGCGTTACAAACTTAGGGTTACAACATTCATTTCATACTTTTCCCAACGTTGATAATCGAATGTATAGGTCACACACATTGCATGTCATTTTATCTCTTAAGTTGTAACTAGTCTCATTTCTTATGTAGGGTATAGTTAGAATTCGTTCTCATATATTGTATTATTGCTCTTATATCATAGCTTAGCACAATATAAAATTTATAAATTTGAAAGGTCTAATGCTATAGTTTTGTAATTCTTACATTGAATCACCATAAATAAAATGATAGGATGATAGTGATTAAATGCTTAAATCATATGTTTACTCTTGCAATCAGGAACACATAAATACTATAGTTGTATTTATATTTCTTTTCAAATCATCCATGATTTCAAATGTACTAATTGTTTCATGAATTGAAGATATAAAGACATACATAAAGTCGGACAATTACGAATCAATACTTATAGTGATAATATTCTTCATGAAATAGAAAGATAATGACGGTATCAAAATAGTACTTAGACACTCATACTTATTACATATTTTAGAAATTCATAAGCATAAGTAATCCTTCTGAACAATTCACTTCTGAACCAAGCGTAGACATTTATATTTAAGACTTCTACAAAAACTTGTATTTGGTCAAATGATCACCTATAAAAGTTGAATAGGAGTTTATACCTGAAACCATGAAGCACCAGATTTTTTTACAAAACATTGACAACTAATACTCTTAACACTTGTTTTGTCGCATTACTCTTACCTGTGAATTTGTGCAAGAAGGACAGGTCCAAATGCTTTAGCTAACATAGCTAATTAAGCCTCAGGGTAACTCGTAGGACCCCTTTCAGCATCATCATAAAACAACCGTCAGTACCTTGTCAATAAAACTCTATCGCAAAATATTTCGAGTTACAGTTATTACAAGAAAAACTAGTGTCGTAATCAATTTAAAGGAAGTGTGATGTGTCGCTGTCATTAAAGGTGTTATTAGTTAAGAGACTCAGTGATTAATTTATTTCAGCATTTATGACTTCAGTATTAATGCTACTTTATTTAAACATTTATTATTTCTGCATTTATAGTTTTAAACATTTAATGCTATTTTAAAAATTTTAAATTTTTATGAAATTATTGGGATGTTATAGTCACACCCTGTCTAGGCCTCAAAGCTCAGGCATGCTCATTGCAGTCTGCCGCTTGAGGACTCCCATCTATGTGTAGACTCAGTGAGACAGTGCAGGGTTCTTTTTTGCATTTGAACTTGACTCAGTGAGATAGTGCGGGGTTCTTTTTTGAATTTGAACTTTCCAAGATGGTAGGCACAGGGTAATCCCCATATATATATGTATATAAATTAAATAGTAATACTAATATCTAATTTTTGTTGATATTTGGTCTTGTAAAGGAAAGGAAACAGACCAAGATTGCAAACCAAACTAGAATAGGGATAGGGAGTTTTGAACTTAGCCTCACTAAATAGAATTTTGAACTCAACATTAAAAGACTAATTGAAGATATAATTAAATTTGAATTCCACAATAAGAATCCATGTTGATGAAAGAGATGGGCCATAAGTTGATTTCTTATGGATCTATTATTGTCTTAAAAAGATGAAAGTTCTAAAGAAATATCGCATTGCTTCTATATAAAGAAGGTTTGCATGTTGTTTATATTTTCCATGTGAATACTCACCAGGTTCAAGTCATCAAATGATACCAAAATGTTATTGTTAAGGACAAGACTTGAGGAAATCCAAATAAGGAAGAAAACATCTTGACCCACACAAGGATATCTTGATATATAGCTCATGTTGTACTTTCAACAATGTTAGTATCACTAAGAATGCAAAATTGAAAAAACAACTATCTTGTATTTGATGTCATATTTCTTGAGTACTGACAATATGTAGGTGTGAGAGATATCTAAGAAGCTAGTTAAATGAAAATTTAGGATACCTTAATGTTCTATGTAATATATTTCACTACTAGTTGATCAAACTCAAAAGTTAAGGGCTAGAAAATAGGGCATGGAAGTAGAACATATAAGTGGCAAAAATCACATGGATGTTAACATAATGGGATTTTCATTTCCATGGGTATTCGTGTTTTTAGTTAGATATTCATTTAACATTTTCAACTAGCATCAATTTACAAACAAAAGCATTTCAATTCAATTCCCTTCACATATTGGGTAAATATGACATAGTGAGTACATCTAGTAAGACCCGCCATTTTTTTCTAGCTGACAAGGAATACATTATTATTGGAATGGATACCTTTAACAATGTTCCTTCTAATTATCTTGACCTCTACAGTCATAAAGGGGCATTTCAAGTAGATCTGCATGTAAAGAAAGGATGTAATGCTTATCTTGCTTCATCCATTCAACACAATTTGATTTTCATCTATTCCTTGCAACAATCCCAACCTATAGACACTCATAATTTATGTTTAGGTAGATCCACATGTAAAGAAAGGCTATAATGACTTGCTTCACCCATTCTAAACAAATTTTAATTAATAATCTTGTTTTAGATTAAGATATGACACCTCTTAAGTGTGTGGAGTTTGATTAGAAGTAATTTGTCATAATAAAGTGTAGCACTATTGGAACATTTGGAACACGAGATTTGGTTGCTTGCACTATGGATCACTTCCACCCTTGAAGGAAATAGTGCAGGGATTTCCAAACTTTGTGATCTATAAGCTAGGTATGTGCAAGGGTTGTGCACTTGGAAATCATACAAATATTGCTTTTCCAAGTAGTGTGCATACAAAGATTCATGAAAATGTATGTTTACCTATGTCATCAACTTCTTTAACTGGTAATATTTATTATGTTTCATTTATTAATGATTCCTATACCTTTGGTCTTTGAGTTCATGACTCCTTCTCCCTCCTGCCTCAAGCATCGCTTAACACTATGTCACCCTCCATAAAGACCTATATATACTTTATGAAGACCAATGATGAAGTATTCAATAAGTTTCATGAGTTTAAGGCTCTTGTGGTTACATGCAATTAATAGTTGTATGCCTAGTGCCAAGATTATTATATATGTGTGATCGACATTTTATTATTACTCCTTTGAAATCTCACTTTCATTCATTTAATATTTTTATCCATAATTATCATGGCATGGGAAGAACCACTCGATTCACGTGAAATCATTCATGCCACAAGATGGGCCACTGTGTGTGTCGATGTCCTAGGAAGAAGGAAAAGAACAAGCAAAAAAATTTGTTGGCAAGGATGGAAAATCATTCAGAGTGGATGAGTTAGAGAAAAAAGCTAGAGACAACCTTCTCCATGGTATCATGTCTTTCCACTAACACCATCTCTAGTGTAGGGTGTTGTATGGAGAGTGGATCATCCAAACATGTGACATTCAATAAGAAGGATTTCAATAGACTTAAAGAGAAAGAAGTTGTCATACAAGTAGATTTATGTGATGATGCCACATATCTAGTTACCAATATGGAGTTACATGTTGTTCTTGAGTTTATACCAATATGTACATGCAAGGGTTGTGCACTTGGAAAGCATACAAAGATTGCTTTTCCAAGTAGTGTGCATAGATCAAGATAGTTTCTTGATACGATTCATGAAAATGTACGTTGACCTATGTCATCGACTTCTTTAATTGGTAATATTTATTATGTTTGATTTATTAATGATTCCTCTCCCTTTGGTCTTCGAGTTCACTCCCTCTCCTAGCTCCTACCTCAAGCACCGCTTAACACTATGTCACCCTCCATAAAGACCTATATATACTTTATGAAGACCAATGATGAAGTATTCAATAAGTTTCATGAGTTTAAGGCTCTTGTGGTTACATGCAATTAATAGTTTTATGCCTAGTCCCAAGATTATTCACTTATACTCACTTATATTCAGATAACATTTTTAAAATCTCACTTATATTCACTCACTAGCTTTTGTCTCATTACTCTTTAATTTTTTTTTTCCTTTAATACAATATCTTTGGTTGGAGCCATTGAGTTTTTTTAAGGCCATCTTGAAACCGAATAGTACTAAATTATTCACAATTCAAATGTTACATAAACCCTAGGAGGTTCCTTCAGTACAACATGTGTAGTCACTAGTGTGAGTTCTTAATCAACATGATATTATGTCTAATCTCAATTCAAATTCCATGTCAATGTTTTTTTTTAATATGACCATGGATGATGGTGATGGGTTTATATGTACTTCATTCTTGGACATTATAGAGCAACATCAACCGGCCATGCTAACCCAACAATGCCACTTTTTACTCTTTTGGGGCTTAGCAAGATTATGCATCCCAATTTTTATTTTCATGTGGAACACCTAGCAATACCAAGTGGTTAAGAACATGGTCCCATCGAAACATCCCATTTCAACCATAAATTGATCATAAGGAAAGGGGAAGAACTATGTAACTATGTAACACAATGATGATGCAGATGATTGATTATGATGATGATGATGGTGATGATGATGATGACGATGAAGATGACGATGCCGATGATTATGGTGATGATGATGATGACGATGAAGATGACGATGCCGATGATGATGATGATGAAGATGATTATTTCAAGGTACTAAATGCAAGCTAAAGGGAAAATGATTAGTATTGCTCATGATGCTCCATAGTAATCCAATCTTTCTCTGTATTTTTCATCATTGATATGAGAATCCAATAACAAGGAACAATCTTATGCAAGAAAGTGTGAACAACAAGGAAATGGATTCTATCTAGTAGTGATTCCCTAGTTTCTATCTCACGATTCTATTTATTAGTAATGTAGAATCAAAACATATTCTATTATCACCTTTATAAGTTAAAACCATTTTACTATATTCTTAAAATTATAAACTCAATTATAAACTCTACCCATCTTAGAACAAAAGAATCCAACGATCTCGCTAAACCATTGATGCTAAATGCTATTGGTCTTTCTGGGTATTTGCATCGGATATCCATAGACGACGACGACGACGATGATGATGATGATGATAATGATGATGATGAAGATGATGATGAGGATGATGATGATGATGATGGTGATGATGATGATGATGGTGAAGATGACGATGTCGATCATGATGGTGATGATGATGATGACGATGAAGATGACGATGCCGATGATGATGATGATGATGATGATGATGATGTCAAGGTACTAAATGAAATCTAAAGGGGAAATTATTAGTATTGCTCACAATGATCCATAGTAATCCAATCTTTCTTTGTATTTTTCATCATTGATATGAGAATAAAATAACAAGGAACAATCTTACGCAAGAAAGTGTGATTAACTGCTCCCAGGCTGGAAGGTGTGGGAGGAGACCTTTTTTAATCTGAAGGAAAAAACCCACCTCTAATCTTCATACCCTCTTCTCCTATGCAGCTAAGGATTTTAACTCCATCTCCTTCCTCCATGTCCTGAGAAACAACAATAAAGAAGCAGACTGCATGGCAAATATTGGTGCCGGTTTAGATTGTGGCTCAATGATCATCAATGGCCTTAGCATTGTTACCAACTAGGTTCCTTAGTCCCCTTCCTATTTTGTTTATGACCACCTTGCATCCTATTTCCCTTCCCCCAAACATTACAAAATACAAAAAAAAATTATGGAGTAAAGGCAAGATTGCCTTGGGCTCTTCTTCCTAGCATTGATCCTCTTCCGTATACCTCTGGAACACTTGGCACCCTCACTAGTCTCATCCCACCCGGCCCGCATGAATGAATTTAATACTAAATCCACCTTCTACCCTACCTTATATCATGCTTCATGGGAGAAAGCTCGCCATCCTACATTTTCGAACTGTTGAGAATTGGGTGCTCCAAGGACCCTGCGTAGTTTGGATTAGAATTTTGAATCCTCAATGACCAGCAATGGAGGCCGATAAGGTCTCGAACTTTTCTTCGTTGCAATGTCGCCGTTGCATGAAGAATATCCAAGAGAATGGAGGTGGGGCCAGTGTGAAGCGATATTTGTCTGCTTTCAACGTTGTTCAGGGACAGGGGAATGGCAGTGTTGGGAAAGCGCGTGGTGGGTTGAATCAGAATTTCCTACGGGGTCTCTCCAAGGTGGACGAGCCAGTCAATGGAAGAAACTGGGTGCCGTTAGAATTGAGTACTATTCAAAACAATGGTGGGGTTGTGCACCCAATTGCACGGGGACTCTTTGGCGAGAAAGGTAATGGAAAGGGATGGGAGGCCTCTCTGGAATTGGGAAACAATCAGAACCTGGGTGGGGCGGTGCACCCTTCTGCTCACCGCGGGATTTCCAGCGAGACTGACAGCAGAAAGAATTGGACATCTCATGAGCATGGGACGGATAATGGTTTTATCAACCTGGAGTCTCACTCGCATCGCGAGGACAACCTGTCTTCAAAATTTCTTGTGCATCTGATGGAGCTGGAGAGTCATCTCCGCAGGCTTTGAGGGGAATACTCCGATCAGAAGAAAGCTTTGTCTCATCTTTCCACTTTCGTTCAAATCTCTTCTATGGAAATCAGGACTGTCTGCTTTAAAATGAAAGAGTACTTTGAGGTACTTGCTGGAAAAATGGACAATGGCCGCCCTTGCTCCAGGGATATCAACACCCAGAATAACTCACTGCACAACAGTATGAAATTTTTTGAAGTAAAGCTAGATGGAATGAAGTCTGGTATCAAAAGAAGCTCTATGGTCTTCCATGGATGCAACGACGAGGAGAATGTTGGAACAAGGAATGGAAACAATGAGGAGAATGCTGGAACAAGGAATGGAAATGAAGAGGAGAACACTGGAACAAGGAGAACATCGTGAATCAATGCTCTGCATAATTCACCATGATTCTCTAGATGTTTTGTTTTTTTGTGTATAATAGCTCAGAAGCGAGTTAACTATATATTTGCACGATAATGTATTTTCTTTGTTGTTTACTGTTACTGTTTATTGTTAGGAAAGTATATAAAGATCTATAGTTGTCATAGAATCGAGGGTTTGACTGAACATCAAAGACTTGAAATGGATGAGCCTACTATGACAACTCTCCAATTTTGGGAATCTATTGAATATCTATTGTAACTCTGCTCTCCAATTTTGGGAATATATTGAATATCTATTGTAACTCTGCTCCTTTTTTCAATATAAAAGCTTGTCAATCGTTACTATAAAAAAAAAGAAAAAAGTGTGAACCGCTCTTTTGGGAACAGTCTTCTAGAATATCTATTGTAACTCTTCTCTTTTTTTCAATATGCACAAAACAATACAGACGCTATTATGGTCTACTTTGCTTTGTGGGCATCTTGTTCGTATTTCGTGTTTATGTCCCCATAATTTATTCAATCAAATCTTTTAATTTGTTCCTCTGATTTGCATCTCGGAATTGGATCATGTACCCCCTGATCAACATTGCTAGTTCATTGACAACCTATTCGTTCTATCAAACAATAATAAATGAATTTAGCAGTCACTCAGTGATCCATTCGTTCTATCAAACAATAATAAAATGAATTTAGCAGTCACTCGGTGATCCATGATATTGGTTGGAAAATTTTGTAAACCAATTAAGTGATCTAGTGTAACTAAATTTTGGAATGTGTGTTGACGTTCTTGGTTGTCTTTCTCTTTGAAGTAAATAATATGCATTGCAATAGTGCATGGATTTAATCTTCACTTTGGTTTCATTGCATATTTTGCATATTTTTATACTAAAATTGTATAAAAAATAAGGTAATAGATAAAGACACATGCCTCATTGGTGTAAGTAGAAGTGAAAATATGCCTCGTTGGTGTCAGTAGAAGTGAAAATTTGAGTTTAAGATGTATTAAAGGAACTTTGGGAAACCATGTGCAATGCAAACATTTTGGGATGCTTCAACAACCTGTTGGGATATTACAAACATATGACCAAGATGTATATAATATAAAGTAATGGTAATAGTCCAACACTATTTTGTACATAAAGATGCATGATCAACATGAAGTTTGAATGCCAAAATGCTAATGTTATAAATACAATGCCAACAATTGTGAAGTGGTTCGCTCATCAATATTCTTGTTTGAAAAAATAATTAATATCATAGCTTAACATGTGATAAATTTGAAAGTATGAAGCCTAACATTATGAAAAATAATTATTATATGTTGCTTGAATTGACGTAAATGATACATGGTCGTGATAGATAGTGTGGATGGTCTTAAGATGTGTAATATAAAGTGATTTTGATCGATTTCAAAAAATCAATCTAACTTTTTTTAGAATGATATAGATAGGGGTAGATCCCTTCAAGGTATCACTAGACAAGGATTGGAATTAATATTAAGTTATTTCAAATAAATTTTAGAAAACATATTTGATTGCTACACTATTGAATTTGCTAAAAAGGTCTATGAGAGTGTTACATTTTATCACAACTAGGTAATGAAAACTTTTTATATGCATAGGTATAACAAAAACTTATAGGAAAAACCAAAGTTACATTGGCATGTCCATATTTTTTCCAAAAATATATTTCTAAAACTTGAAACCTCTTTTGTGGTGATTAACCTTAGTTGACTTAAATTTTAGTTAGAGCCTAGTTTATAAACACCAAAACACCTTTACATGTTTGCAATATCCAAAACTTCCCTTTCCATAACAAAAAAAAAACATATTCCAAATTTATTTAAATAAAAACTTGTGTGAAGAAAAAGAGGGAGAAAGAGTACAAGTAGCTATGCTATGTTTATATTATGATTCATTAAAGTCCATTTTCCATATGATTTCCCATCTAAGAAGATCTTCTTAATCATAATCAATGAAAATGGAAATATTCTTGAGGATATAGTTTGATCATGATCTCTAGTAGGTGGAATACCTTTGGGAATATTGCACAAATAGATTTGAATGTTTGTCAATTACAATTTGGATATCCAAGAGAACATAGTGTTCGGATGTTTGAAAATCTAATGAGTACAATGTGCGATTACCATACTGTCCCATTTTTAACAATTTTGTCATGTTGTTGGATATTATTACTTTAGATGGTTTCCATTTTATAAAACCTTTGAGTTCAACGGCATTTCCTTGACAATTGTGGAAGGATGATATCATATGGCATCCCATTACAGTATGATAAGAGTATGAAGTAAGCCCCAAAGGTATGCTACAAGATACATGCTAGTTATAAAAAATTATATATTTTGAAAATGAATTGTAAATAAAAGAGAGAAGGGACAAAAACATGATACCTGCACTTATCTATGCATAGACAATGACCTAATGAGACGTAAACGAATTGTCAACAACATGGAATTTCTCCACAACATTAAGATGGCTATAAGAGGGATCAATAGGAGCCTACTTAGAAGGATTGGGAGGTGGAGGCCCCTATAATGTTATTTATAATAAGGAAAATGATGATGATGATGAATCTGACGACCTCGCCATCAGCATTCAAATTTGAACCCTTCCTATCCCTTCCAAAGGGTTCTAGCCCTTCATAGAAGTGTAATGTTAAAATTGATTGCCCTTCAAAAAAAAATTAAAATATGCAGTTTACCCTTCCAATTAAGAAGGGAAACATTTGAAATTACCCATCCATATAAATTTCAATTTTTATGTTGAAATTCCTATGCTATAAAATTAGACTCGTCATTCAAAATATTGGAAATATCATAAATTATAATCACTCACTCACCAGATGTGCAAGATGATTAGTGATGACTGACAACTACGAGGCAATGACCACTGGGATTTGACTCTAACTCCCAAGTCACCTCGGGATTATATCTAAGATGTGACAATGTGTCAACGACAATGATTGTAACAATAGAGAACCATTACTAGTCTACTACTAGGCCCAAAACGAGCTCGAAACATTGTACCTACTACCTATGTGAACCTGGCCGCTACCAATGTCCACTCATTTTTCGTCAAAATGAAATTCAAATGGACGGTTTGATGAGTCCTCCTATACAAGACTTCATTTCTTACATGAATTTCATGGACTCACGACAACTCTAAACAAAACTCAATGGCATGCAACTACAAATAATGTCATGTAGCTAGGACCACAAACCGTGTAGAGGTTGATTTATGCATTGATATGGAGAGGTGGCACTTGGCACACGATATGGAGAAACAATGAGTTAGAAAAAAAATTTGGACCAAAGCACCATAGTGGTTATTAATAAAATTAAAAAAAAAAAAAACAATTTTTGGCTCAAGAATAGTCTTCAATTTTATGGGTGGCATGATTATGATGTAATCCCCCTCCATCCTTCCAAAAATATGTGGTTTCTCCTCACATTTGTCTTCGACACTCGCCACCAAAATATGTATAAAAATTACTTGTATTTACATCCTCTTCTCTTTACATCCTCATCTCATAGTCATAACTAGGGATTATTGTGCATGCTCATCCTCACCTTATAATGTCAATTGGATCAAGGCACAGAGACAACCATAAAATATCAAATGTGTCAAGACGCAAAGGGTAAGAGACAACTACAAGTAAGTATTATATTAAATTTACCATATAAGTCTTAATTGAGACTATCAACTGAGATTTGACACATAAGATTGTGTGATCTTCTTATCACTCCTTGCCAATGTGATTGTAAGGCACTCTTTGAAGGTGAAGTCTTCTTCCTCATTCTCATGCCTTTTAGTAAGACAATAGGGAGGATAGTGGCTTGCATTAGCATGGAAAACAGTTTCGACATATAGGTAGATACATTAAATATTTTCATTAAATAACTTATTAAATTTCATGCTAGTGACTGCGAATTCACCGAATCGTGGATTGTTACAAAACACAACAAATTTTAGAGCCTTAAGCTCTTAATTACTCACATCTAGAATTTTCTCAAATTGAGCCATTAACAAACTTCTTTTGGTATTCTGGTTCAATTTAAAAGGAATATTGTCGAGACTCAAACATGCAATGAGTTGCAAGGCTCCAGCTGACTAAGGATTGATTCCATTTCCCCTCCATCCCATGCATGTATGTTGTCGCGACAAGTGTTGAACAACAAAATTTGATGCCTCGACCATTGTGATGCTAGTGTTGCTAACTTACTTGGTATGGAGGATTTTTTTTAATGTTTTATGTGCTATGTATTATTTTTTCTTAGGTGTCCAATGCCCATAATTATTACATCTCTCGGGCTTGGATGGTTTCCCTCTCTCCAGCTTGATTTAATTTTTTGGTTGGTTTTATATGTATTTTTTGGTTGTAGGTTTATTATAGCCTCATTTTTCTTAGTGGCTTCCTTTTGTACATAGTTAACAATAAGTAATTTTCTCATGGTTCTAGTTTTATTTTAATATTATACCTAGTTACAACCTACTACACTATGCATAAGATCATGTGGATGCCCCAATATGGTTATTGCATAATCTAAGTAGTTTTTATGTATAATGAAGTGTGCTCCAACCCAGGAAAAATACAACATAATAGTTGTTATTTTAATGAAATGTAAAATTAATGTTACATGTATGTCAAATTAACATGTTCAAATTAGGTTTTGTTGAAAATGTATTGTTTCTTCATTTAGATATTAAGGAGTGCTCAATTGGTTAAGATTGTAAAAATTTGGATGGGCAATATTTTGTTTTTACATTTTTTGTGGGGAGGGTTTAATTAATTTATACTTGTCAATTGAAGTACAATTATTTATATTTCCCCTCATCTTTGAAGGGATATGAGAACAAATGCCCTTCCAATTGAAATTAAGACCCACCCTTCAAATTTGATGACTGCTTGCCAAAATGCCAAAAATGCAAAAATGCCTGTCATCCGACGTTCTTAGTCATCGGTGGTATGGCAGGAACGTCGGATATTGCCCTAGTATGGAGAATATCTGACATCTATTCCATTCGTTGGAAATCTATTGGAATAATTAAGTCTTCCTACCATTTATTTATTTACATGAGATACATTAATTAATCATTTATTGGTTAATTCTATGTAATAAATTAGGAAATTGCCATTGTGTGGACCACAAGGCAACATGGGAGGATAAGAATACATCCAAGGTGTGATCTAGAATTCATCTAGGCCACTTGGGCACTTTCCTAACTTATTTTAGACCAGAATTAGAAGAAAGGGCACATTTATGAGTTTTAGAGCTTTTTTACTGCTTTTTCCCTATGGGGGAAAAGCTAGTCTACCTAGGAAACTGTTTCTTACACCAAAAACTTTCCTTAATGTTTTTTCCACCCAAATTTCATATTTGGCATTGTTTTTATCTATATTTCACCTTCAGCTCACTAATTTAGCAATTCGTGAGCTTTTGGGCTGATTTGGAAAGTCAACTTGCCACCTAAGGGGGATGGGCATATATAGCAAGTCTGATTAAGTGGAGATTCTTTTGTCATCTTCAGACATTCGAATTACTGACATAAAATTATTTAACAACATCCTATTACTTTCATATGGTTGGATGATGTATTTTTATCATGAGAAGTTAATACAGAAATCATCTCTTGTGCATAATTTGTGTGCCTTTGACTAGTTGTGTGAGAATTTTCTTATGAGAGAGTGTAATTTATTGAATAGTTCTTGGATGTGAAATGATTTTCACATGGTATCAGATCCATCAATCTATTCCTTTCATCTATTGATTGTCTTGCAGGATCCAACAGTCTTAGGAAGGGCGCATTGATCAATTCACCGGGTGAATTCTATTCTCTGCAGGGCGCATTTTGGAATCTAGAAGTGTTCTATAATCAGTCAATAAGTTTATTTCAGAGAAGCAATGGATCACACATAGCATATCATTCTCACTCCTTTCAATTAATTTGATTGGAAAGCACAGATGGAGATTCTACTGAGGAGCAAAGGGCTCTACAAGGTGACCATGGCAACTGAAGCTGAGCCAACCTCAACAATAGAGAAATCAAAATGGCATAATCAAAGGGATGAATCCTATGGGATGTTATGTCTCACTACATCCAGAGAACTCTTATTTCATCTTGATGGCATCACTTCACCCAATGAAGTATGGCTGAAACTTCAAGAATTGTTCGGGAAAACCGATGAATTGAGAGGCCACCAATTGGATAACAAGCTAGTCTCTTTGAGCCCGCAAAATTTTGATAATCTACAGGATTTTTTCTCCAAGTTTAAATCTCTTGTATTGCAGCTGAAGCAATGTGGTATTGACAAGAAATATGAGCAATTAGTTTTGGCCATTCTCTCCAAGCTTGGCCGTGACTATTCAATCTTTGTCTCGACCTTCCATTCCACCCGGAAAGCAATTAAAAATTGGAAGAGCCCAACACTTTCAGAATTCATGGAGTCTTTGACACAAGAACAAGACAAATTAGTCTTGATGGGAGCCATTAAAAATCCATCCAAAGACCACTGTCTAAATGTTGGAGATTCAAGGGGTTCGAAAGGCAAGAAGAAGGGCAATTTCAAGAAGCCCACCGGTGAGAGGAAAGACAAGCAAATTTCAAATGGAGAGACATCCAACTTCAAGAAGAATACGAACAAGAAGAATGAGAGGACAAAGTGCAATTATTGCAGCAAGTGATTTCATCTTGAAAGCTCTTACATGAAGAAAACGATTGACCTATTGACTTCACTCTTGGAGAAAGCCAACATTCCTCTTCCAGAGAGCGCAAGGAGGAAGGATGGAGGACAAAATTCCGATGATAAAGAGAGAGTTCATGCCTTGATGGCTAGCACATAAAAATATTCATCATTCATCATTGATTCCAGAGCTTCAAGACACATGGTGTCTGCAAGTAAGTATTTTACTTCACTTGACTCTTCCAATGGTCCGACTATTGTATTGGGAGACAATTCTGAAACTTCTAGCAAAGGCAAAGGTAGCATAGATCTCGAGTTTGGGTCATTTAATAATGTGTTATATGTCCCTATACTTACTGAAAACCTACTGTCATTCTATCAGATGCTCATACAGGGCTGCCCAAGAGAGTAACCTTTACCCCCAATGATGTTGAGATAGCAGAAATTTCAACAGGAAAAATTATTGCATTTGGTATTGCTGATCATTGTTCTACAATTTACAAGTTTTCTCATTTTGTGCCAAACCCCTCACCTTCTGCTCTATTAACCCATTCCAATGATTCCAGCAAGCTATGGCATGAAATATTTGGCCACCTAAACTACAAATACCGTTCCCAACTTCATGAGAAAGAGATGGTTATAGGGCTGCCCAATATCAAATTTTCCAAAGGTGTCTGTCAATCTTGCATCCTAGGAAAACACCCTGAGCATAAGTATGGGAGATTCACCACTGAGAGAACCATTGCACCATTGTAACTTATACACATTGACATATCAGTTCCATTCCCTCATGAGTCATTGAATCATGCAAAATATATTCTCACACTCATAGATGATTTCAATAGGTATTGTTGGATTTATTTCATCAAGCTAAAATAAGAAGTTTTTGGGTTATTCAAGTTATTCAAGGCCTTAGTTGAGAATCAGTTTGGTAGGCATATAAAATTTATAAGGTCTAATAATGGTGGTGAATATGTGAAATCAGAGTTTCAGCAATTTTGTGCTTCTTCAGGCATACAGATGCAACATACAGTTCCATATACACCTCATCAAAATGGGGTCGCTGAGAGGAAAAATAGATCTCTTAAGGAGATGGCCACATGCATGCTTGAGGAAAAAGCTTTGTCTCCCAATCTATGGGATGAGGAAATAAATTGTGCCACACAAATCTCTCAAAGGTATCACTCCTTTCGAGGCTTGGACAAGTCACAAACCTGACATCTCTCATTTCAGGATTTTTGGCTCAAAGGCTTGGGCTAGGATTCCACTTGAGAAGAGGAGGGAATTGCAGCCCCAAAGCCAACCATGTTTATTTATTGGATATTCATAGGACTCCAAAGGTTATAATTTGCTGAACATGACCACTCAAAAAACATTCATCGAAAGAAGTGTGCAGTTTGAGGAAGAGCCCTCTCAGAGCGCTGAAATTGGAGAACCATCTTCACCTGTCTGAAGAAGAAGTAAGTGATGTTCTTGATTGTTTTTATTCTAATATTTATGATGATGAGGATCATTTTATTGCAGATGCTAACTCACCTACAAGGCCTAAGTGGGCTGCAAAAACTTTGCAAGCAGCAGGTGAACTAGCAGGCAACCCTCAGGACCAAAGAAGGACTAGATCATAGTTTGAGACTGCTCTCAATGTGAATGATCCTTATATTTCTGAGAAGTTCTATATGATGATAGATTCTAATCCACAAACATATGAGGATGCCTCACATGATCCTAGATGGAATATTTCTATGGATGAGGAGTTTCAATCATTGTAGAAGAATGAAACTTGGGAGCTAGTCAAGCTCCTCGCAGGTAGAAAGTTGGTAAGATGCAAGTGGATTTATAAGACTAAATGTGCAGCGGATGGTACAACCATTAAATACAAAGCAAGGCTGGTAGAAAAGGGATATTATCAGGTCCAAGGACTTGATTTTAATGAAACATTAGACTGGTTTTGGCGGTGGAAGCTTCCAAGCAGTGGGAAGTACATCACATGGATGTGAAAAGTGCTTTCCTCCATGGGGAACTTGAAGAAGAAAGATATATGCATCAGCCATAGGGGTACACATCAGATACAAACCTTGTTTGCAGGTTGAAAAAATCTTTGTATGGACTTAAGCAAGCCCCCAGGGCTTGGTATGCAAAGATGGATAGTTTCCTGCTGTCACAATTTGATGTTCAGTGCAAATCTGACCCAAATGTCTATATGAAGTTTGATGATGGTTTTATAATGTTAATAGTGTTGTATGTTGATGATTTTCTGATCAAAAGTGATAGCACTGAACAAATAGCATCACTAAAGACCGCAATGCACCAAGCATTCTCCATGAGTGACTTGGGAATTCTTAAGCAATTTTTGGGGCTTGAGATTTCTCAAACAAAAGAAGGAACCAAGGTATGTCAGTCAAAGTATGCTTATGATCTGTTGAAGAAGTTTAAGATGGCTGATTGCAAGCCTTCTAAGACTCCATTTCTTTCTGTAGTTAGACTAGAAGATGTAGAATCTACACCATTGTTTGACAACACTTTATACAGACAATTGATTGGCAGCTTGCTCTATTTGACACACACTCGACCAGATCTTGCTTATGCTGTGAGTGTAGCATCTAGATACATGGAGAATCCACATGAGCTACATTTGAGGGCTGCAAAAGGAATCCTTCATTATGTGCAGGGCACAAAGAGTGATGGGATTCACTATGCTACAGATTCGAGCCTAGATCTCTTGGGCTTCACAGATTCATATTGGGATGGTAATAGCCTTGACAGGAAATGCACATCACGATTTGTATTCATTCTTGGAGGTGGCCCTGTTTGCTGGTCCAGCAAGAAACAGAATGCCATAGCACTATCTTTAGCGGAGGCAGAGTACAGAGGAGCAGTGAATGTTGCTACATAGTGTGTTTGGTTGCAGGGGATTTTGTCTGAGTTTGAGATTTCTTTCAGTACTCCTACTGTCATTTATTGTGACAACCAAAGTGCCATTAGAGTTTCATGTGATCCAGTACAGAGGCAGAGGACCAAGCACATAGAGATTCATATGTACTACATCATAGTCCTAGTGCATGACTAGATCATAGATTTGCAGTATTGCCCCACATGTGGGAAAACTGCAGATATCTTCACCAAGGCTTTCACAGAGAAGACATTCAGCTATCTTAGATCACTGCTTGGGATGGTTGAACATGTGGTGGAGTGAAGGGTTGATCAGCAACCTTTCAATTTTGATATGTCCATGTTTTGAGGGGAGGTTTTTCCCATGAGGTTTTCCTTCTATCCTTGTTTTTGTGGACCGACAGTATTGTACGGGGTGACCAAGTCTTGTTATTGGGCCCTTAGTATTTCATTTTATGATATTTAGATCATTTAATTCAGACTTAAGAGGGGGTGTTAGAATAATTAAGTCTTCCTAACATTTATTTATTTACATGAGATACATTAATTAATCATTTATTGGTTAATTCTATGTAATAAATTAGGAAATTGTCATTGTGTGGACCACAAGGCAACATGGGAGGATAATAATACATCTAAGGTGTGATATACAAGTCATATAGGCCACTTGGGAACTTTCCTAACTGATTTTAGACCAGAATTAGAAGGAAGGGCGCATTTTTGAGTTTTAGAGTTTTTTTACTGCTTTTTCCCTATGGGGGAAAAGCTAGTCTACCTAGGAAACTATTTTTTACACCAAAAACTTTCCTTAATGTTTTTTCCACCCAAATTTAGTTTTTGGCATTTTTTTTAATCTATATTTCACCTTCAACTCACTAATTTAGTAATTCGTGAGCTTTTGGGCTGATTTGAAAAGTCAACTTGCCACCTAGGGGGGGATGGGCATATTTAGCAAGTTTGATTAAGTGGAGATTCTTTTGGAATCTTCAGCCATTCGAATTACTGATGTAAATTTATTTAATAGCAGCCTATTACTTTTATATGGTTGGCTGATGTATTTTTATCATGAGAAGTTAATACAGAAATCATCTCTTGTGCATAATTTTTGTGCCTTTGACTAGTTGTGTGAGATTTTTCTTATGAGAGAATGTAATTTCTTGAATAGTTCTTGGATGTGAACTGATTTTCACAAAATCCAATGATATTTTACATTTGTTTAAAAAAAACATTATCCCTAGACTTTTCTAACTTAGCGATTTTATAAATAAAGTTTTCATGTCCCACCCTTTTTTTTTAACACTAGACCTATAAGAGCTTCGGCTCTTTGTATTAGCTTTTTTTTAGCCCCTTTTCAACACAGCATAGTACCATCGATTACACTCTATAGGATTTAAGAGCTTCAGCTCCTCTTGGTTCTTATACACTGCCACTTCATTATCCACCTTGTCGTTCTTGTCAATGCCACGCCATTTTTCCATCTCAAATTCATGTTCTGCCACATTCGCAACACATCACTGCCACATCATTATCCTCGTCAAAAACTGAGTTTCCACGTGTACCAAAAGGATAGGGGGCCTGACAGGTCATCCTGGGCGTCGAGCTGGTGATCTTCTCGTGGAGCCCAACACCCAGTGCCCCCGCGTATCCTTTGCACTACACGTCGAAATAATTAGGGAGGACAAGCATATATCAACACATAAAGACTCATCCACACAACCAATGTGGTATAAATCGCAATGACTAAATATATCACCATCATTGATCAATCGATCAGACGGTCCCTAACTCTAGTTTATATGTTCTTATTTTTCTCCTTGTCCTCGGGTGTAGTTTCGTAACCTTCTTTCTCCTCTTCCTGAAGCTACAGTGAACATCACGATCATGAACGTTTAGATTTAGATAGGGAAGGAAAGGTGGAATCTCGACGTGTACATTCTAATCGAGATGAGTTAGCCTTTAGTCCGTTCCAGCAGTATTGAACAGTGAGCTTCACTATGGATTTCAACATCTGCAGTTCTATCCTTTGACATATTTTCATGATGGAATTTTTAGTTTCCTAAACCGAATAAGGACGTTGATGCTGCTTCAAGTGGAAGTGAATCTTTTTTGCAGCGATGATTTGAGCTCACATTAGACTCAGTTTAAAGAGAGCTTTTTAGCTCATTATCATTTGCAACTGTGGCATTAGAACTACTGATGGGAACATTCCCCTCCCCAGATCTCTCGTTATATTTCTCTAACGCAACAAGATGATTTTTAATGCATTCTTTTCTCAACAAGCAGATATCTCTAACACATAGATGGGTCCTTCTAGTTTTGGATGGGATTTCACCTTTGGATGTAACGTCCTACCATACAACTTCGAACCTTCATTCATATATTAACATCAATTCCAACAGATCCATCTCTCATGAAACTTTAGAAGATTCACATTCAACTTTCATTTTCTCTACAACTTTAAGCAAATCCAATACCTCCTCCTGTAATGTCTCCAATGATTTAGGGGTTTTACCCAAATCTTGTGTAGGTTCTCCCTAAAGAACAACCTACCTCTCATAGTTACTATGAGCAGTGCGCTAGTTCTGGTGTTCCTTTTCCAAAACTGCTTTCAAGGAAGTAATGCAAATATGGGCCTCTTTTAATTGTCCTATTGCTTTCAAGTGATTGTCATTATACATTCTAGAATTGATTGTTATAACCCCCAATTTGGAAATGGCATGGATAATATGCTTATGATGGCAATCATGTAGTAGAAATCTAGTGATTGGCAACCCCTTATGTTTCTTCTTGTTTTAGGATCGGAATAACCTCCTTCAAGGAATATAACAGAAGCTACTATTTCTTTTGTTGGTTTTCAATTTGATTTAAAATAAATGGAAGATATTTTGAGAGGTTTCCGACAGCTATGTTTCCAAGTGCATGCATAAGAAGCAACTAATTTTATTTCTTCAAAAGGAGATTGGAAAGACTCAATCACAATGCCTTCAATGATTTCATGATGGCTAAGATCTTTTCGTTTGCCAATTTCACCTAGGCATAACAGAGCAAGGTGCTATCGGGCCGAATTGGCACCGCTACTCTCTCTCAGAATGTTCATCAACATTTCTACAGTAGATGCACATTTCTGATCTCCTGTAGCAAGGAAAAGAACTGCCACACACTAATCAATTGAATAGAGAGCTTGCTTTGCAATACCACCCAATTTTGGAGAAGGTTTGGCACTTGAAAGAAGAGCATCGATCGATCGACAATTAAGCATCAAAGATCGGAATCCGGCGACCTCGCCATATCACCGACGGCAAGCGGCATTGGATATACGACTTCTGACTTCAAAATAATCCAACTAGCTCGCTAATGCCACGTTTTCCAAAAGGATTGGGGGCCTAACAGGTCGTCCCGGGCTCCAAGCTGGTGATCTTCTCGTGGAATCCAATCACCCAAATCCCCCACCAAGAATCATTTTCACTACGCGTCGAATTAGACTACTCAGACTTGGCATTATAAACGCCAAGATAGAAAACTTCGTGGTCAATGTGGGATATCTCCCAAAACTAAATGCAACTGCAACCGTCGATCGTCGCGATCGGATGGTCCCTGAGTCTCCACCTTCAACATCTTCAGAATTCTTCCAATATTCATTGAAATGGAAAACAAGCCGAAGGTTTTTTGTTTTGTGATTGATCTCTTCAACTCCAACATAAATGATGAGTTCATCAACATTTCTACAGTAGATGCACATTTCTGATATCCTGCAGCAAGGCAAAGAACTGCCACACACTCAACAATTGAATAGAGAGATTGCTTATAAATGTGTAGCGATCTCATCAATGTGTTAAGTCGAATCTTATATGCATTCCCATAGGATAGAATTAATATAATTTGCAACTCTATGTAGCGATCTGATCGATGTACACAGTTGATATGCCAAATTTGAATATTGAGGCATTCCTGTAGCGCAAAGTCCAAAATATATACTCTAGCATGCTGCAAGAATCCGAAATCATGAGGGTTCATGGTACATTGATCGCAGGACGTGGTTGTTGCATTTGATGATGATACAGAGTTTCCATACACTTGTTCACCTTATTATGACACATGCATGAACCTGTTGTAATTATCATAAAGGAGTTTGGGGATTTTAAGTGCCATGATTTCATATTTGGGGATTTCAAATTTATTGCCAAGACACATCCTGTTGAGGTTTTGATTGAAGTTTCTTCTCCTTTAATTCAGTTACAAGAGAGTAAATTAGTGAGTTTGTAGATTTATACTGAGAATATGGGGAGGAGTGGTCAGCTGAGTCTGTTTGAACCGACAAATACTACCTCAGTAGCAGAATTTCCTGAGTGTGCTGCATTTTTCAAGACTGCAGGATGGTTTGAGTTTTTTTAAAGGATTTCAGGGTTTAATGTCAAGGTAACTCATGCTTTTGCTCAGCACACTATTGACAGTAGTGTGAGTTTCGATACCCTAAAAATTGAATTGACAGAAGCCCTAATTTCTAAAGCAATTGGTGTTCCATTAGAGGGAGAACTATGGTTTAAAAAGGCTCCTTTTGATTTCGACCCTAGCATGTTTTTGATACCCGAAGCTGGATCTCTGGACTGGAGTAAAGGTGTGCAACTAAATAATTTCAAGACAGAGTGGAGAGAGGTGATTGGGATCATACAGAGTTACATTAGATGTGAAGGCCGGTTTGCCTCTGTTTTCAAGTACCACATTAGGTTTTTGCTGCATCTAACTCAACAATCTAAGATGAATTTACCCTTCTTCCTATTAAAAATTCTCCAGAAGATGTCCAACAGGGTAAAAAGTCACGCAGTAAACTCAAAGCAGTCATTATTGTTAGAAAAACAAGATCGCAGAGCAATAACAATAAACAGAAATGCAAATATAATCACACACACATTACAAGAGAGACACAAATATATCGTGGTTCACCCCAACTTGGGATACATCCACAATGAAGTTTGCCAATCCTTATTATTATTACCTTCCAGCAAGGTGAAGGGATACAACCTGCAGCACAGCCGCTGCACTTCCTCTTCACTGTCTCATAGTCTCTCTCCTGATCTTAGAAATCTTTACAATGCATAAAACCTAATACAGCTTGCACTAGCCGTATTACAATGTATTTCTTTTATAGGGGAAATACAATGGGAAAATACCACGGGATACCCAAAACCATGGGCCCGCAAAACAGCTGGCGAAAACAGCCCGAACCCCCATTTTCTCAGGGGCGTTGCCCCCGAACCCCCGTAACTTGGGGGCGTTTCCCCCAAACCCCCAGCGGGGGCCCGCTGGCCCCCGTACCCCCCAGCCGGGGGTGTGGACACTCCCCTGGAACCCCTTAGGGTCGTTCCAGGATCATAACCAAACCTGGGGTACGGACACGGATGAATATTAATATCTCTAAATCTGGAGATCATGCTCCACAACCAACAATCTCCCACTTGGAGGCTGATCACAACAAATCCACCGCTGCTGCACTTGCTGGACTTGGACTTGGAAACTTTCTCCTCTTCACCTTCATGCTAGAAGTCCAACTGAAACCGGGCAAGAACTCAGTTTCTCTCTGGTCACTACCTTTGTGAACATGTCTGCAGGATTCTGGCTAGTATGTATCTTTTCGAGCTTCAACAGATCATCTTCCATAACAGAGCGTATGAAATGGTACTTAAGCTGTATATGTTTAGTCCTGGAATGGAATGCTAAGTTCTTTGCAAGATGAATGGAACTCTGGCTGTCACTATACAACCTGCTATCCTTCTGCTTCTTACCCACTTCCTCCATAAACCTTTGCAACCAAATCATCTCTTTACTAGCCTCTGTAACAGCAACATACTCTGCTTCCGTTGTTGAAAGTGAAACAACCTTCTGCAGTCTCGAAATCTAGCTTACTGTTGTTCCACCTACAGTAAACACATACCCTGTGGTGCTCCTCCTTCTATCCTTATCACCTGCCATATCTGCATCAACATATCCTTGTAGAACAGTGTCTGAACCTCCAAAACATAATTCCTAAGTGGTGGTACCTCTCAAATACCTAAGAATCCACTGTACTGCCCTCCAATGTTCTTTACCTATATTGTTCATATCTGCTCACAACTCCCACTGCATGTGCAATATCTGGTCTTGTGCACACCATGGCATACATCAAGCTGCCAACTGCTGATTGATAGGGAATCTTGGACATGTAATTTGTCTCTTCCTATGTCTTGGGACACATTTCCTTACTTAGACTGAAATGGCTGGCCAAAGGTGTACTAACTGATTTTTCATTCTGCATTTTGAACCTCTCCAACACCTTTTGTATATACTCACCTTGAGACAATGTCAATTTGCGATTTTTCCTGTCTCTTGTTATTCTCATACCAAGGATTTGCTTTGCAGCACCCAAATCCTTCATCGCAAATGAATTAGCTAGCTTCCTTTTGAGTACATTTATATCCTGCATGTTAGACCCTGCAACAAGCATGTCATCCACATACATTAACAAGATAATATATCTTTCATTGTCTAGCTTCTTGAAATAAACACAGTGGTCAGAATGACATCTACTATAACCTTGTTCTATCATAAACCTGTCAAATTTTAAATACCACTGCCTTGGAGCTTGCTTCAAGCCATACAAACTCCTTTTCAACCTGCATACCAAGTTCTCCTTACCTTTGACCTCATACCCTTGTGGCTGCTGCATATATATCTCTTCCTCCAAATCCCCATGGAGAAAGGTTGTTTTTACATCTAACTGTTCAAGATGCAAATCTTCTACCACCACTAGACTTAAGATAGTCCTAATTGAAGTCATCTTAACAACAAGAGAAAATATTTCATCAAAATCAATACCTTTCTTCTATGCAAACCCCTTTACAACAAGTCTGGCCTTGTACCGCTTCTTACCTCCTTCTTATTCCTTCAACTTGTAAATTCATTTACTCTGTAATGCTCTTTTACTAGTAGGAAACTGAACCAAATCCCAAGTCTGGTTTCCTACCAATGAGTCCATCTCCTCATTCATGCCTTGCTCCCACTTGTTTCTAGTTTCCACCTGCATTGCTTCTTCATAACATTCTGGTTCACCAGCATCAGTCATCAACAAATAATACATTGAAGGAGAGTATCATTCAGGGAGTCTACTTAACCTGGTAGATCTTCTTACAGTTGCAGGAGTTTTAGGCACTTGCTGTTGTTCTTGATTTTCTGGCACCTTTGGAACTTCATTTTCTATAATTTCATCTAGTACTGTGTACTCTGTGTTTTCCTTTTCCCGTTTCTTTCCCTGCAACTGATATTTATACATGACCTTTTCATTGAATATGACATCTCTACTTCTAATGATTTTGTGATTTTCATAATCCCATAAACAATAACCAAAATCATCAACCCCGTATCCAATAAAGGTACATTTCTTGGATTTAGCTTCAAGCTTTGTTCTATTTTTTTATCAATATGGACAAATGCTTCACAACCAAACGTTGTCAGAAATGAGTAGTTTACCTTTTTATCTGTCCATGAGTCCTCTAGATTACCACCATCCAAAGCACTTGAAGGTCCTCTGGTTATTAAATAAACAACAGTATTTACAGCATCCGCCCAAAACTGTAAGGGCAATCCTGCATGCAATCTCATACACCTTGCACGCTCCATGATCGTTCTATTCATCATTTCTGACACACCATTTTCTTGTGGTGTTCCTAGGACTATCCTCTTTCTACGAATCCCATGGTGTGAGCAGTAACTATCAAACTCCTTGCCACAGTACTCACCTCCATTATCAGATCTGAGACACTTCAACCTTTTCCCTGTCTCATTCTCAACCAAAGCTTTCCACTTCTTAAAAGTAGCAAACACATCAGATTTCTGTCTAATGCAATAAACCCAATTTTTCCTAGTTGCATCATCAATAAATGTAACATAATAATGAGAGCCACCAAGAGATTGTACCTGAGCTGGTCCCCATACATCTGTATGCACTAGCTCTAACTTTTCATTCTTCTTCTGTTTTCCAACCCTGATAAATCTGACTCTCTTCTATTTTCCATAAACACAGTTTTCACAGAATTCCAAACTTACCTACTTCAAATCTGGCAGCGACTTCCTTGAGTGGAGAATCTACATCCCCTTCTCACTCATGTGGCCAAGCCTATGATGCCACAATGTTGTATCTATTCCTGTGGAAGCTAAAGAGATGGAATGGTCTGTATTATGAGGAAATAAATACAATGTACCTATTCTGTCTCCTTTTTCTATCACCATTGATCCTTTAGTGATCTTCCACCACTTTTCTCCAAATGTAGATAGACAGCCGCCATCTCCCAACTGCCCTATTGAGATCAGATTTATTTTCATAGCAGGAATATGCCTAACATCTTTCAATAGCCAGTCAGTTCTATTCTTAACTTTTATCCATACCTTACCCATTCCAACAATTTTACATGGCTCATTATCACCCAATAAAACATGTCCAAAATCGCCAGGAACATATTCATGAAAGTATTTCCTATGGGGTATAGCATGACATGAAGCTCCTGAATCTACTACCCAATAATCACTAGTATTATCTAATGCAAGAATCAAAGCATCTTGTAACACATCACCTGCTACGTTTGCTTCCTGGGTAGTTTCCTTTTGTGCATCTCCTTTCTTCTTTAGAGATCTGCAGTCTTTCTTCAGATGTCCTTTCTTTCCACAGTTCCAACACTCTATCTTTCCCAGTCTGGACCTGGATCTGCCCGTTTTAGACTTCCCACGATTACCTTGGCTCTTTCCTCTCTCCTTTTGTCTTCCCCTGGTCTCCATGGTCAACACATTACCTGATGTCTCATCTGTGCTTTTTCTTCGCATTTCCTCGCTAAGAATAACACCAATAACATCATCAAATTTCAAGGTGTTTGAACCAGAGACAGAGTTACTTACAGCCATGACCAAGCTATTCTAGCTTTCTGGCAATGAACACAAGATTAGAAGAGCCCTAACCTCATCATCAAAGTTCACACTTACAGAACTTAGCTGATTTGTAATCGTATTAAACTCATTTAAATGATCAGTAACAGATCCACCTTTAGACATCTTCATATTAAATAAACGCTTCATTAGAAATACCTTGTTGGAGGTCGAGGGTTTTTCATACAGCTTACCCAGTGCGCTCATCAAACCCTCTGTTTTCGTTTCTTTTGAGATATTGAAAGCCACCGACGAATCTAGGCTCAGCCGTATTGTTCCCAGAGCCTTTCTATCAAGAATCTCCCATTTTTCGTCCTTCATAGTCGCCGGCTTCTTTGCTCTTCCTCCCAACGGTAGGAATAGATCCTTCTGGTACAGATAGTCCTCCATTTTCATCTTCCATAACTGGAAGTTTTGGCCGTTAAACTTCTCGACCTTAAACTTTCCTTCTTCCACCATTGCTCCCACTCGAACCAGAAACCCTAGCTTCCTGTGGGTTTATCTGCCAAATAGAACTTTGGCTCTGATACCAATTGTTAGAAAAACAGGATCGCATAGCAATAACAATAAACAGAAATGCAAATATAATCACACACACATTACAAGAGAGACACAGATATATCGTGGTTCACCCCAACTTGGGCTACGTCCACACTGAATTTTTCCAATCCTTATTATTATTACCGTCCAGCAAGGTGAAGGGATACAACCTGCAGCACAGCCGTTGCACTTCCTCTTCACTATCTCATAGTCTCTCTCCTGATCTTAGAGATCTTTACAATGCATAAAACCTAATACATCTTGCACTAGCCGTATTACAATGTCTTTCTTTTATAGAGGAAATACAATGGAAAAATACCACGGGATACCCAAAAAAAACATGGGCCCACAAAACGACTGGCGAAAACAACCCCAAAATTTTTTCTCGGGGGCTACTCCCCCAGACCCCCTTAGGGTCGTGCTGGGATCATAACCAAACCTGGGGTACGGACACAGATGAATATTAATATCTCTGAATCTGGAGATCAGGTTCCACAACCAACAATTATTCCATCATGGTTTAATTAAGTTGATAATTTGCACAGTATTGCAGAAGGAAGGTTGAAATTGGGATTGTTTCCTGTTCTGGTCAGGATTTGTATTTATGAAAGACGAGCAAGGAAAGAAGCATATGCCTAATAAGCAGTCATGCTTTATGAAGAAATTTAAAAGAAATGCAGAGGAGGATGTAATACAGAATGATCTGCAAAACGTTGATGTGCAAGAAAAGTTCAAATACCCCAATGATATAGAGCTAGAAAACATGCTTGAGGAACAACATGAACATATCTCAGGGGATAATTCAGAGAAATATATTACTCTTATGGACAAAGAAGAAGCTGCTAGATCGAAAGAAGGAATGCACATTTGCGTTTTTTAGGAAGGGAGCTCAGCCCTAACTCTTTCTGTTGTAATTATTAAAGAGAAGGTGATCCATACTCTAGATTCTTATGTTGATGTTAAATCTTTGACAAAGCTTAGAGAGACTAAATGGCGACCCAAAACAAGAGCAACCAATAAACTCAGATTGAATATGAGAAGGATTCTAGATCCTAAACTGAAGGAAGAGAAGGTCACTATCATTGAATATTTTTCAGGTGAGGAGGATGGGAATAGTAAAGGAGATTTAAATTCAGAGGAGATTCAAACAAATATAGAGAAGGAGCATGAAATGATAGCTGAAATAGTTAAAGAATGTGAAAGGGTTTCAGAACAGGAGATGGTTATAGAGCAAGAAATTATCCCAAGTGTTGGACAAGCATCTACTTCAGTGTTTCCTCTCTTAGGTGCAGCAGCCAGAACTAAACATGAAGAAGAGTTGATTTTTAAAAATTTGAATATTCCATGTGGAGGAGAAGAGTATTCAAGTATACATCAAGATGTTCAAATGGACACATAAATTGATAACTTAAAGAAATCAATACAGCAGTATAGATCCCAAGAAAGATTCCTAAATGAGTCTAATGAGAAACTTAGAACTACTAATAAAAGGCTAAGGGAGGATTTAGAAGACATAAATTCTCATTACCAAGAACTAATTATAGTAGCTAAAGAAGCTTTAAGAAGGAAAGGAGAGGTAGAAGTACAGGCTGAAGAAATGGCAAAGCAAATTGAAGAGTTAAGTAAACATAACAGGGTATTGCTTGACAAAGTTTGAGGAATGAAGACTCAGAAAGTTTGAGATGAAAAGAAGTCCCATGCTTTAGAAGGCATAGCTATGCTGGCTGAGGCTTCCAAGCAGTTATGAGCCACCTAATCTCCAGCTGTCAAGTATTTCATTTTTGTTATTGTATACCTAGTTGTTAATAGACTGTTTTAAAGATTCGAAAGTTAGGATGTAATTTCTTAAATGTAACTACTTCGAAGATAGACCAAAGACAATTATGAAACTGCTTTATTTTGTAAAGGATAAAAGCAAGAAATTTTAGGGGAGAGGGGTTCAATTTTGGTTTTCAAGAAACAATATACAACTAAGAGCATTGGAAACATTTCAGACTGATACAAATGACTCTCAAGTAAGTTTTTAAAGACTGAGACTGATTTATACATGAATATAAGCCACTCTATTTTATCTATTGATTCTGTTTATGGTCATTTTGACCACTCAACCTATGATTTCATTCCTTGTTTAAATATTTTTCTCATGTGAATTATCATGTGTTGTGGAATGAACCAGTTAATGTGCTCGCAAATGTGATGGTTTATGTTTCTTCTTTTAAGCTTTAACATTCGATTATTAATTCCTATGTTGCACCAAGTTTCTTATGTCTAGGGATATGCACCCAATACATTGTAGGTTCATAGACCTATTAAGTTTCCCACGATTGGGTCCTAGACCTACACATTGTAGGTTCATAAGCCTTTGATTGTCCTAGCTTGTACCTTTGTAGTCTAGGTACAATTTCTAGCACAAACAGGAGGTGCATTTCCTTAGTACTTATAAACTTCTCTCTGTTTCGAGAATCATTTAATATTCTCTACTCAACAAGGACAACCACATGAAGGTGGAATCTCTTATGGCCCCTCCCCCCTCACATCACTCTCAATTCCCCATAACCCAACAAAAATATCTATGTACAAAAAAATTAAATGTGTTTTCTGTCATACTATATAACAAGCAATGTTTCTAATTATAGCATACAAGAAAATGGAAAAAACACTAAGAAACAGTTAATTTATTATACATACCGGAAAAAACATTCAATATTTCTATCTCAATATTAAATATTCAAAATATATGGAGTAGATATTATTACACTTCAATGGACTTCATCGTCTTCTCCATCTGAGTCATCATCTGTATCATCCGATGATCCAGATTCAACATTGTAAGGATTGGCCATATCATCATCGTCGTCGATGTCAGTTACGATCATCATGTCATCGTCGATATCACCTTCATGGACATTGTCCGATACATCATCTGATTCAATAAATTCTTCGACATCTTCTTCTGGAACATGATCATCTAACTCATGTTGATCATGATCATCTTCAACGACGTCTTCTTCTTCGAGAACTTCTTCATTACCTTCATCTACAATATACTTTACCAGCCTTCACCTTGGATCGTGTCTCATAGCAAATGACCAACCCGCTCTACCTGGAACCTCAGAGTAAAATACATGTTCACATTGGGTTGGAAGAACATAGGGCTCTGTTCCTGACTCAAAAAACCTTGTATTTACCATGGTAAATCCATTATCATGTTCAATAATTGTTTTATCGGGATCACGTGGATTCAATCGACACCCGTACCATTTGACAATGAACATAAATACCTTGAAGGATTTAAAGTCACACTGAAGAATGTCTTCCAGATACCCATAGTATCGAGTTTCAAAGAGTTCTGGATGTCTGTCACTTCTAGAAGAGACATTGGTCACCTCAAAGACTACAGATATCCCGCAATTCAATGTTTTCTTCGTGTCATCCAACTTTTTGATGCAATATCTACAGCCATTGCACCACATAGCCTTATGGTGTTTTACCTACAACAAGCCATACAGGAAAAGGTTACATAATGATCCAATATTTATGATTAACTAGTGCATGTTTATAATGCCATATAATAGGGAAAAAAAATCAGCGTGTACAATGACAATATTTTTTACAGAAAAATAAATAGTGTGGTTGATTAATATGCTTACCTGCTTGTCTTTTAAACCTCTTTCTAAATCAATTTCCCTTTGTGTTAGATTGGTATCTCCATTGCGATGTGCAACTTTAACCAATGAAGCCACACCTTCCCATGGTATTCCATGACCAGATAGTTCACATCGTTCAATCTATACCTTCATCCAATCAAGATTGTTTGTGATGTATAAACGAATTGCATCCCACTCTCGACCAGTTGTTTGATGACAATAAAATTAAAATTCAATACAAATGTATAGTCACTTAACATGAAAGTATATTATTACACTCTAAATTGATGCAAAATATTGAATATAAAAATAAAACATGTATGATATATATACATAAAAATCAACAATCAAAAGTGTTATATTACCTTTCACCTTCCTCGATCTACCCTTCCCCTTCGGGTACTCCCCTTTGGGTACTCCCCTTCGAAATCTTTATTGGAGTCCAGATCACAAATGCGATGTAAATTGAGCTTTGATGCTAATATAGGAAGATATTCACTAATATACAAGATGTTTTGGTATACCATATATCCCTCCATCATAGAACCCTCAGTATATGCTCGTTGTCTAACCAAAACCTTCATAAATTTCAAGTGCCTCTCAACCATCCACATGGACCTTGAGTGCGCAGGTCCAAACAGTTCAATCTCCTCAACTTGGTGTATGAGGTAGTGTTCCTATGCATTGAAAAATGCCAAAGGTAGATGCTTCTACATTTCACACATGAGATGAGGGATTTCTCTGCTCCAATACTTTATGTCTTCTTTATGGAATTATTTATATGACAACCATCTACAAGTGACATGACAACCTAATCAATAGATTAAAGGAAAAAAACATTATATTACGTAACATGAATTAGAGAACGAAAATCAAATATAAGTTCTATGTTGAATAAAACAAACACTAGTAAGCACATGGAAAAAATCACCACTTACGTCATGTATTTCCCGAGACTATATATTATTTGTTTGACATTGTTGTCGAAGTTGTCCGGGATAGAGAGAGGTAGAACATACTGTAACAATAACATACAAATCATTTCATTTTATCAACAAAGAGTATACAAACAAAAATACCAACCATATTCACTGGAATATGAAAGAAAAAAATTAAATGCATACCATAATAATTACCTTCATGAAGACATGCCAATCGTGTGTTTTCACCACCGTGAAATCACCTTTTTTTGTTATGATATTCTTCATGTTCGCACAAAATCCTATGGGAAATTTAATTTTTCGAATGACTTCTTTTACAACATTACTTTGTTGGTCCGTTAACATCCACGGAAGTGAGTTTATATTAATTTGCTCTCCGTTGCTATGAAATTGAATGATGTCTTTCATTGCATGGTTGCTATCTTGAATGTCTTTGCAAATTTTGACAATTTTTTCTTTGTCATTCCTTCCATCCAATATTCTCCATAATGTTTCAGTCACATTCTTTCCGATATGCATTGTATCAAATAGATAAGCAATTTGTAGGTGCTCATAGTAGGGCAACCTACTAAATTGTCTAGGATAACGTTTCATTCCTCGTGGAAGCCCATTAATGCCTTCATGATCACATGAACAACAATCATGAAATTACATAAATCAATGTCAATTACAGTAAATAACACACAATAAAAAAATACAATATAACATTTCAAATACGATGATTCATACGTACCTTGATGACTTCTATTATATTGCAACTTCCATAGGTGAAGTGTCATTCTCTGCGGTTTTAATGTAGTCTCTTGCTTGCCACTGAACAAATGTTTTTCGGTAGTTCGATACCTGTGATTCTTAGAGAGGAAGTGCCTATACTCATCAAACACCTCATTTCCTAAGCTTTTTGAATGACAAGATTTGATCTTAGGACCACAAGCTGGACATGCAAATTTCCCCTTTGTCTGAAGACCTACATAAAGAGATGGAATATCTATGTGATCAGTTATAATTCTATACAAAATGACTTGATTATTTAGAAAAACATGCGTGCGTAGTATATTAACTAGCTAGTTCATAAAATTAAATGCAAATAAAGTGGAACTTATAATTACATATCAGAAAAATGGGTTAACCCTGGGGCATTATGTATTGTCGATACAAGCATTGCATGGAATTGAAATTTCCTTTGTCGTATTGGTCTAGATATGTCATAAATAGTGATGTCATTCCATAACTTTAGTAGCTCGCCAATAAGAGGTTCAATATATACATTCATATCTTTGACTTGGTACTTTCCTGATTGATTTGAACATATAAAAAATATAATTATGAGATGTACCATTTAGATATATAAACCGTATTGCACAATAGAAAAACTTTAAATATATATATGGCATTATGTGACAAAATACAATAAATGAGATACCACTACATTAAAAAAAATGTAGACACAATATACCTGGAAGAATCATTGACAACATTATGTGCTCCCTCTTTATTGTCAACCATGGAGGAATGTTATTGTTGATAACAAAAATAGGCCACACAGAGTAAACGGATCTCATCTCTGCAAATGGATTGACACCATCTGCTACCAAAGAAATCCTAAGATTACGAGGTTCTTCTTTAAAGTGAGGCCATTTTTCCTCCATATCTCTAAATGCAGACCCATCTGCAGGCATCCGAATAATGTCGTCTTGACTTCTATTCCATGCATGGTAATCCATAAACTGCGCTATGTTTTTGCACCTGAACAGTCATTGCAAATGTGGAATAATGGGAATATAACGTAGAACTTTGCGAGGCACCTTTTTTGTTCAACTATGTTATCAGTATGATCATATTCTTCAATATGATCATTAACTTGTCCTCCATTAATATTTATAGCTCCATGTTCCTCCAGTACTTGTTCTGGAAGCACTTCCTCCGGACGAAATGTAGTAGGATGTCTTTCCTTTATAATTACATGAAACCATCAATAGATAAAAGTTAATATAAAAAATTCAAACGCAAAATGTAAAAATTTCAAATGCAAAATGTAATAACATCAATGATTTTGGAATAAAAGAAGTAAAAAATTGACCTGTTGGTCAAATAGGTGCATCCAAACTTTCCAAGAAACATAAAAATTGACCCAGTTACTGAGCAAAGCTACTCAAATATAACTCAAAATTTCCCATACTGTCAACTAAGGTAATATAAACGATGCTATGGTTTCTATAGAAAAAATAGAAGAGAAACAACATATCAATATAGTCGTTATTTCTATTATTATGGAAAGTGACACAAATCTAGAGAGCTAAGTGCTTTCCCCAGTGAGTGGGTTACTCTCACTAACGAACAAATAAATGAGTTATTCTGCTATACATTAGATTCAACATGCACACAAGAAAAAAATAATATAATATAATAAATATTAAATATTAAAATAATATTTATTGTCCATTCTAGTCCCAATCTATTGAAACCATCAATAGATAAAAGTTAATATAAGAAATATTAAAATAATACATACATTTACAAAATCAATTAAAATAAAAACATATATAATGAAAAACTTACAAATGGATGATTTTCATGTACCCCCTCAACGTGTCCATGTTCCCTACAATGTTTTCTGGCTGTGATCAAAATTCTTCTCCTCTTAAACCCCCTGCATTGACTACATGGACAATAACATTTCCCATCACCCCTTCTTTCAACTCCTTCCCACAACCTAGCAAGCAATTGTCGATTTTGTTCCTCCATCTCAGGAATATTGCTAGTTGACATTTTCTCGTAAAGAGCTTGAATGAAGATTATCGATCTTAGAAAATCAAGCTCCACACTTCGCTCGCTTTAATTACAAAAACAAGATAAATAATGCAAAATAGTCCGCAATCCGTCGCGCGCTTATATAGAAAACATGTCGGAATGTTTCAGAATTTATAGGTTTTATAATATTCCATATCATCGTATTTCCGACGAACAGAATATATGTCGGATATTCACTATACTAGGGCAATATCCGACATTCCTACCATACCACTAATGGTTAAGAACGTTGGATGGCAGGCATTTTTGCATTATAATGTCGTCGGTTATCCAACTACAACGGGCTAAAGTAGCCGACATTTATGTCATACCACCAATGGCTACGAATGTCGGATGGAAGGCATTTTTGCATTGAATGGTCGTCAGTGATTCGACGTCCATGTCTAATATATCCGACTTTAAATTAAGTGTTGACCATCGGATAATTCACTAAGTGGTTTCCGGTTGTATGTGTCTCCATACTAGGGCGCAATATTAAGCCGGATATCCTTTGGAAATGGTCAATATTTGTCGGAATTTCATCGGATATCCGACATAACCTTGTATCATTTTTAAAAAACTCATTGAATTTCATAAATTTGAAGGTGAAATCCGACGACAAAGTCCTTTTCGTTGGAGGTCGTCGGATTTTGTCATCGGATTTTGGGTTCAAATCCACTAGTGGATATATGTCGCAGCATTTTGAAAGAGACCACTTCATTTCCTGTTGCTCTAGTACTCGACTATATTTTTCATTTCATTAAACACCCCTCTTTTGTTTGGCTATTATTGTTGGTTGTAGTGACCAGTCCCTTTGACCTATTTTGGTCTTTGGTGGACATTAATAGAAATTTAAATAGAACATGGTAATAAAAAAACAATATTGTTGAATAGTAATCCAATTAATACAAATTTAAATAAAACATAGTAATCAACAAAGAATGTTGTTGAACAGTAATCCAATTAACAGACGACAGTGGCAACTTTTTAATTATTTTTAAAGTGCAGTATAAGACTAAACAAATAAGTTTCCCATGGGTTTGTGTCCTATTTGTACTCTTCTTCCACCTTATCTAACCAAATTTTAGGGCTTGATTATAAAGTTATAAACATTGAGAAAGATATTTTGTCTCCTTGCAACCAATGAAGCCAGGAAAATGACTACAATCAACTGCCTGATGAGAGTTACTCCAATCACGGCTAGTGATGGTCATTTGGTCTTACCAGATACTTTCCCTCGAGCTTTACTTTTTATTTGATCATCATGGATTACACAACAAATTTTATTAAGTGTAGATTGTAATGGATATAGTCAGTCTTATCTTATCTGTGTCATAAATTATCATCAGAATGGTATGGTCTGTCATTTTGCTTTGATATACACAATGACTACTTTAAGTTCCCATCGTAAGAGTAAAATTAATGCACATTGAATCCAATCTCTAGTCAGAAAGTTTAATATCATATAGAATATACAAATATTGTCAAAATTAGCATAAAAATTATCATATCTAATTTGTCATAAAAAATAGATTGTTTCTCACATGGCCTCACGTTTATGCTCAAAAGTGAGTATGAATTCTCCCATATGTTGAAAGTAGTGTAGATTGTAACATGAAGCAAAGGGGTTTGGACGACGTGATAGTTGCACAAATGGATCGTCTGTGTACCCAACAATAGGAGCAGAAGTGTAGAAAGTGGCTCTGTTGTATTGATTGAGAGGAGCATTTAAGTCAAATCTTCTAGGAAAATCTGGGTTAGGCAAAACAATTCAACCGTAAGCTACAAGATCATCTTTACCGCTTGCAATTGCTGCATTTCCATATTCTCAAGTGTAACCTCCTGCAACCATGAATGCTCTCTTGAATTCCTCATTGGAAGCAGACTCTTGTCTGCTACAACAACTTCCCATTTCCCATGCAGTTACCATTATGGGTTCTACATAGTGAGCATACAGGATGTTGTTTTTATTTAAGGCCTCTTCCGTGTAAATCCCAAGTTCCTTGGTATCGGTTTCACTGGATTCTAAATATCCTGCAAATGGAGAGAGTCATATTCCCACTCGCTCTGCTCCAATTTCATTTGCCACTGCTTCAACGAGCTCCAAAGGAAATCTGCACCGATTTTCCAGTGTCCCACCATACTGACCAGTCCTTTCATTTATGTTGTCTTTCAAAAATTAGTAAAAAAGGTATCAATGAGCACCATGAATTTCAACACCATCAAAACCTGTCGCGAAGACACAAAAACTATAAATGTAAAAAGGTGTCACTTTCTTCTCTGGTTGAATTGGCGAGGTAAAATTGGTTATATTCATAATCAAAAGAAAACATAAAATAAAATAACTCTTACCTAAAGCGATAACATTTCTGGCAGTAAGACAAAAAACACTAATAATGTGTGGAACCTCTTCAGTTTTCAGAGCTTGAGGAATGGAAAAATCTGCAAAATCCTTGACATTGGATAGGAGAATCTATCCAAATATTTTTCAATCTGATGATGAAACTGTTAGGATATTCCTATACTCCATCCTAGTCCCACCAGTGTTTTGATCATTTACATTTTTAGTCATGCATGCACTTTTAGGGTTTGCATGCATCATTAGGGTTTGCATGCATTCCAGTCATCAGTCCAACACCTATCCCTTAGTTAGCCAGCCCTCGAGAGCTTCTCACTAATCAGTTTTAGCCCTCCAATTGCTTAATGCGCCCTTCTTCCTTGATTTTAGGAAGCAACTCACTCATCTTCACCTACCAGTCCAGATGTCTTCAGTTTACACTCAGTTACACCTACCAAACTCAGTGTGACTGATGGTTGACAGTTACTTGAGCATTGATGACTCCACTGATGATGATGAAGACTTCCAGTTGTGCTCCGATGACACTAGTTGTGCTCCGATGACACTCCAGTGATCTTTTGATCACTCCATGAAGGCTAATTCGAATTGCCACCTTAGGCATTCGAATTCCTCATGCATTGTATTATTTATTTGTCCATTTTTTATTAATGAATTAGTGTGTGTGAAGTATTTTTGCTTCTATCCGAGTTCTACTGTATTATTATTCTGTTGCTCATTATACTGCATTGACCACTCTTCTTCTATTTTCTTGCTTAATCAATTACTTTCTTGTGAGGAATACATCATCTCTTAGATCTGCTGTGAGGATTTTCACATGGTATCAGATCATGTTGAGAGTATTGTTTATCTCCATTCTTGAGAGTTTTTTGCAGGTTATTACCAAGATTTTGAGTGCAGCAGTTTCTGTATCTTTGCAGCAGTAGCAGTTGCAGATATTCTCTATTTTTTTTGCAGGTCTTCTACAAATTCCACATATTCATCAGGAATCACTCCTCTTTCTCCATTCAACTATGATGAATGGAAACCACAAATGATAGCACATTTGAAGAGACATGGTCTCTTTTGATTATTGTTTTGAAAGAGAGTTCGAATCCTATGCTGAAGAGTATGACTGGTTAAGTGAAGGTGAACAAGCTTATGCAGTCATGTGTTATGCTATGTCTCTATGCATGGTATATGACCTCCCTTATATTTCATCTCCAATAAAGATATGGGCTTACCTGGATGAAAGATTTGGTAGAAAGAATGAAGGAATTGGTACAAATCCCTTCAAAAGCAAGCAAAGTCATGCATTCGCTCCCCTTGATGGTCTCTCAGATCATGAACCAGTATAATCTCATATTGAAGTTGTCCACAAAGAACTTGCAGATTCTACACTCATGCTCCAACTTTCTTCTTTTTCTGTGCCATCTCACACTCTAGATATTGCAGAAGGTCCTAAATCCTCTCTTGCACCATAGTTTGTTGGTTTGCATCATGATCACATGATTATTTCGTAGGAAAAATCAACTATTGGAGGTAATGCATTCACTCTCCTCAAGCAATCACCTCTTATTTACTACTATATGATCATTATTCCATGCTTTCAGAAGGTTATTAAAGAATATGGCCATTTCCATTCGCTTGGGATAATTTCTCATGCACATCAAGGTTTTGATCTCACCCCTGTTGGTTCAAAGGAGATCTCAAGAAACCATGACCATTCGCTTGGGATAATTTCTCATGCATCTACTGGTTTTGATTTCACCTCTTATGGTTCAAAGGAGATCTCAAGAAACCATGATTCAAGTCTTGGATCTAATTTGGATCCTAAGCAAACACTACTTGGGATAATTTATCATGCATATGATAGTTTTGATCTCACGCCTACTGGTTCAAAGGAGATCTCAAGAAACTATTCTTCAAGTCTTAAATCTGATTTGGATTTCAAGCAATCATTATTATTTGATAGTTCTTTTTGGCATAATCTCACCCATGATGGTTCGAAGGAGAAGACAAAAGACTATCTACATATCAATGTTTTTTATCCTACCTCAACTGATTCGAATCACAAGTTCAAGGATCATACTCATACTTTTGGATTTGTTCTCATCACATTCGATCTGAGGAGAAAGTACAAGCACATGCTTTTTGAGCATGATCCACTTCTTCCCAAGAAGAAGATACCTCCATACATATGACCAAGCATCACACCTGCTTGAGTTTGGAACATTTATTTATTTTTGTGTGCCTTACAGTCTGTTTTGAGGGGGGGGTATTTTTCCCATGAAATTTTCCCCACTTCCTTGGTTTATTGATTGTTATTATTCATTAGATTGGGTGACCTTTGGTCTTAGCTACCAAGGCCCAGGATGGATTAAGGGGGGGTGTTAGGATATTCCTATATTCCATCTTAGTCCCACCAGTATTTTGATCATTTACATTTTCAGTCATGCATGCACTTTTAGGGTTTGCATGCATTCCAATCATCAGTCCAGCACCTATCCCTCAGTTAGCCAGCCCCCGAGAGATTCTCACTGATCTGTTTTATCCCTCCAGTTGCTTAATGTGCCCTTCTTCCTTGATTTTAGGAAGCAACTCACCCTTCTTCACCTACCAGTCCAGTTGTCTTGAGTTTACACTCAGTTACACCTACCGGACTCAGTTTGACTGATGGTTGACAGTTACTTGAGCATTGATGACTCCACTGATGATGATGAAGACTTCCATTTGTGCTCCGATGACACTCCAGTGATATTTTGATCACTCCATGAAGGCTAATTCGAATTGCCACCTTAGGCATTCGAATTCCTCATGCATTGTATTATTTATTTGTCCATTTGTGATTAATGAATTAGTGTGTCTGAAGTATTTTTGCTTCTATCTGAGTTCTACTGTATTATTATTCTCTTGCTCATTATATTGCATTGACCACTCTTCTTCTATTTTCTTGCTTAATCAATTACTTTCTTGTGAGGTATACATCATCTCTTAGATCTGCTGTGAGGATTTTCACAGAAACAGGGAACTAGCCATTGGGTTGATAATGTGCATTCTATAGAGCCACTCAATTATTTATATCTAACGAAACTGACTCCAAAAATTGACCTAATACAAATTTATTGGTTCAAGAAACGACAAGTTGTACCTTCCCTAGCTCAAAATCAAAATAAATAAATAAATAAAAGCTCAAAATCAAAATAAATAAATAAAAAATAAGGAAAATATTTGATGAATTGTACAAGGCTAGAAATAATAGATGAGTGAAAATTATCTTACAGAACATCCCTAAATGTGGCTTCATAGATAAAGGAAACAAGAATATATTACTATCCCTGAGAAGTGTTAAAAAGAAAAGATCTTGTTACCTTTGCAAAATGTTCTTGTAGAAGAAAACTGGAGCTAGGTATACAAGGGCTAAGATGATACAAAGGTAACCAAGATGCCACACAAAATTCCACAATATTGTCAGGCATTATCCATCTTTATCAGTGACATGTTTCAGTAAGTCATCAAGAAAAAGTTCAAGCCCTGAAATGCAAGTCCTGGGTAAAGGATGAAGATAAGACACAAAATGATCCAAATCCAAACATTAATGTCGATTTCGAAGTATCCTTCCACATGATCAAATAAACTGCAAAGCAAGAGAAGACACAATCAATCTCAGATGATTCATACTCCAATTAAAACTCTACTTCGGGCTAATACTTTCAACAATTACAGAGAAGACGAAGAAAAAATTGTTAAACCTTCAAATTTCTTTTGGCCAATATGCTTGACGCAAACACAATTGTTGGGACAATATTTTTTGATTTCATCACTAAGTTTTCTTATTATATATGCGATCGGGAAAACTTCTTGAAACCATTGTCCCGGACTATCCATAATTTATATATAATGGGAGAAAATGATGTGGAAAATACTAAAGAAACTTATGCAAAAAAGAGTGATCTCTTTTTACATTTGATCAGATCAAAAGATTCATAATAACCTATTATAGAGTCATTTCTTGTACTATTACAGGACAAGAATTTAAGATATTTACTTGTACATATGGCAATAAATGCTTGAAATGGCTAAAAGAGATCAATACCCATATATTCGATCCTGGCATGTCCTTTTGAGAATTCCTTATATGTTGCAATGGGATAAACAACATAAATTAGAGGGAGATAAAAATTGACCACTTCAGTAATCAAATTTGTGCATTATGCTACATTCTCATAGCTAGTGACGCTGGTCAGTTACATAGGTTCATATAAGAACAAGGCATAAAAAGAATAAAAAAGTAATAGTTCTTTCTTCAAAAGATGTCAGTCAATAACTACTCTCGCCATTTTTTACCAGAAGGTCGTGGGGATTTTTTTATTTTTTTTACAGCCTCAACCAGAAATCCAAAATCTGATAATGGGCTTCCATGCCCCCACTTGCTCCTCCGTCCATATCCCAAGCGTATTCGGTTACTACTTGTTAGTTGTGGTCCTGGAGCTACGACTCCGTATAGGGAGGGAGGCTTCCTATAGCAATCATCCAGTAGATGCGCTAGGTTTGTAACAGAACTCCAACATACCAATGTTTCCATACTTGGCAGTTCTTATTGGAGAGCATGGTCGTGCCGGCTCGCCCACGATAACCCGCAAACTGGGGAGATGGAGGAAGGAGACAACGCAGAGAAATCCCCTCGCTGCAGACCATGGCCTTCCTGGTATCTACCCAACTGGAGAAAGAAAACAAAAAAAAGGGGGCGAGTGGCATAGCGGTGGATCCACACCCGAGTTCATGGAGCACAAGATCGGATTCAGCTTCAGCGTTTCCGCTCGCAGTAAGTAGGGAGACAATTTTGCAACATGAAAGCATCTATGTGTGTTATCATCAATTATCTCAAAACTAGAAACAATTTGTTATATTTAACGTTATGAGAGGAAGTGAGGAAAATGATTCGAACAAGAGATTACGAAAAAAAACACACCAAATAAAAAAAACCATACAAATATATAATTTCACGACCAAAGAAACTGATCAGGAGCATTCATAATACAACTTTTTCAAAATACTGGCATTGGATACATACCTGGATCTACACTGCAGTGGCAAGAGGACTACATAAGGTGTCACTGGAATAAGCCAAGCCTGCATCCTAGACTCTCATCCAGCCATGGCGAACGACTATTGGCCCAACAGAGTTTCCCTTACACTACAAAATTGTCTTGGAAGTATGACAATGTAAGGGGAGAGGTGGAACGATTGCAAACATAATCGATAGGGTTTTGAAGCACCTGAGCTACAGATGTTGAAAATTCGACGAATTCAAACTCAGAATCGATAGAATCTGATCGGGTATATGCCAAGCTAGGGGTTTGATCATCCATCCTTCATGCCTTTTTGCATCCCTTTCCTTAAGATCCCCGTGATTTTTCTTCCTTCAACCACGACTTCAAAGAGTCTCCTGCTCTGAAGGGTAGGCTCTTCGATCTGCTTCAAATCTCTCCAGGATTTCAGAGACTCATCTTGGGCACCCACCAGAACACCGATGACGCCTTTCTGGATGCCACCCGATTCTACCCTTGAATCCTCGTGCTTCAGCCGCCTTCGCCCACGAATTCAAAGAGTCTTTTGCTCTGAAGGGCATGCTCTTTGATATGCTTAATATCCCTCCACAATTTCAGACTCATCTAGAGAACCTGCCACATCGCCGATGGTGCCCTTTTGGTTGCCACTCGTGATGTCCTGTACCCACAAGTTCATCTCCTCCTCAGGTTGAAAGTGGGCAAGGGAGTGCTCAACTCTCTTCTCATAGGTGCCGCCACTAAGGCTGGGCAGAAGAAGACCAGCAACTTCGACACCTGCCGCGACATGAGCAGACAAAGGCTACGCCATGTGAACACCGATAATAAATAAAGCTTCCAGGGAAATGGAGGCCGTCAAGTCCGCGACGAATGATGGATTGTAGGAATCGTTCGAATAGTTACAATTTGTTGACGCCAAGCGACCTACTGAACGAAGCTTGCGAGCTCCGGGCTCGACCTTCTAAAAACTTCCTCAACACTCCGAAGAAACTTCATGAACAAGCTAAAGAACTCCACCGAAAACCGCGTTCAATTTGAACCAATTGGTTCAATATATATCAATATACATGGCAACATTCCATTGGTCTTATAGACAAGGAATCTGATATAGGGTCAAGAAATGTCTTTCCTTGTTTGAAATCTTACGAAGTAAATACATTATTAACAGTGATTAGATCATTTTTGACATCAACCTAAGTCAAAGTGCCAATGGTCTCTTTGAAACTTAACCTCATCTAGGTTTCCAAATTGAATATTTATTCATTGACAATGAATGTCTTGTACCTGAGTAGATTTCTTATGTCGATATACTCCCAAAGCTCAGTTTCATTTTTATTCACTTGAAGCTCATGGCTCCTATATCCATATAATATTTATTTTCAAATGGCTCCTATATTTAATTATTAACCTATTTTAAACAATTAGATAAACATTATTTAATTATCTATGTTTTTTTAGTTGAATGAAAATAAGATAAACATATTCTTTTACATTCAGACAATATCTCATATATAATATCTCAAATGTGTATAAAAGTGTGAAAAGTGGGCATGTGGATTTATTGTGTAGGAATTGGGATTTGGCTTGGATTATATGACTCTATTTTATACATTCTGGCTAATGGTTTAAATCATGGATTTTCTAAGGACAGGTGAGTGGGGTGTAGGGTTATTTGTTTATAAAGAATACTTAGTTATTTTAAATATTTATAAGCTAAGTTTAACATTCTAAAATTTGCTTTTTATAGCTATTATATTATTTTTTAATATATTGAGATTCATGGGACCATTTTGAGTTATTAGGTTGCTATGTGTCAATTGTTTAATGATAATATTTGTTTCAAGTTCCTTTGACCTTGGGGAAAAGAAGCATACCACCAAATCATTAAGGAGAAGCTAGACATTAAGTTTAATCCTATAATAATTTAACAATAGCATTACAATAATTATTTAATGATACCATGTAGTGATAATGATTGTCCAAGTTGTAAAGTATATTAAATCAATTAGAAAATATGAGAAAATATAAATCTCGTTTATAATGGTAAGATTTAAAGAAGAATTTATATTTTAAATTAGATTGAGACATGACATTGTATTTGCAATTCCTTTTGAGAATTCCATACAATTCTTACTAAATTGTTCTAGTTTGAGTTGAATTCAGTCCTTTAAGTTGGTAGGAGTATGTAAACAAGAATGTAGTGAAGCAAAAGAGATAAACAAATGAATGTTTAGTCAATAGAATAACAAGATTGTGATTCATATTATGTTGCCACTCTTGGGGAGCATTTTGATTCCCCCTCGTACCCCTTAAGCTATTTAGGGTCGTGTTTGGATGGGGTTGCGATAGCCTTTGAATAAGAGAGTGATTCTCCCACTTCTTCAATAACAAGTTTATGCTCACAATGTTCCTTATATCAAATGAAATCCTATCTTGAGTTGTTTGGCTTGTAATATGCTTGGCTACTCAGCTAAGAAATGCAACACCCATCAATCTTTGTAAAAATCATACGAAAATGTTCACTAAGCTAATCATAAGTACCCATCATTGAAAAAGGTAGAGAGATGCCAAAACTTTAAGGAGCATACCTTGAGTATCTATTTATATATGCAGGATGTCATAACTAAACATGAACCATCACTTAAATATAATTTTGGTAATAAGATCCATATTACTAAAGATATATGTTTTACTATCAATAAATAAATAAATATGGGATTCTTTGTTGTTTACAAGGGTGATATGATACCATGGTGTATCAGTGGTTTTATGTACCTTATGAGGACACATGTTCATATAGTTTTGATGATGTTCTTTCACATGATAGCTTGGTACAATTCATTAGTATTCATGAGATTACAATTATGGTTGACATGAGATGTTGATGTGCAATGATGTAAAATGGGTAAGATAGCCTATGGTCCTTAATATTCATGATGAGGATATGTTGCTCTTTTCTAATCATGACAATAATATGATGATTATATTATAATAATGATAATAATAGGGTTCAATGTTCTCATGATGTTACAATCTTATGATGGCATGTAGTAGCATGCGGTTCCTTCATATTCATCGTGACGATGCTATGCTTTCATGATGGCATGTGATAGCATGTAGTTCATTAATACTCATGGTGATCACATGATTTGATGCAATAATTGCACTGGACTTGTTCACGTGAGATGATCATGAAGGAATGTGGTAATGTGTATGGACTTGCTTCATGATGATTAATGGTTGACTAATTGTGAGTGGGAAGTGTTATAGGAATACCACTATGGGGCCTTCAAAGTTGGCTCATTCTAGAAGCCACGATATCATGGGAACCCATGACCACAAGGGAGTTATGGGATGGGAAACCAACTCACTCAGTAATACCTTGTTAGTTATATCTTTCCTTTATACAGTTTCCGAAATTCCATGGCTTAAGGTGTCTCAACAAGGGGAGTTATATGGAGAAGGACTTTCGATGCCTAGGGTTGATTTCCTGTTAGGAAGTTGTGGAGGAAGTTTGGGCCAACCTTTCGAGATTCCTAGTGTATGTAGTTTTACGTACAGGACCAGATTCCTAATGGATCTGGATGAGGTCTTGGGGTATATAGCCCAGTGAAGACCAGAAGGCCTTAATCCTTCTCATGATGCCAGAAGTCAGAAAAGAGAAAGGATCTTTCTTACAACTTTTAGTATCTATGATGATACTTCTGATGCCTACTACGTTCTCACCATACTGGGTGACCCTTATACTAGCTGCAATAGAGGGCCCGTGCCATAGCGAGTGGGACCTTCTGGAGTATTGGGGGTGTTCGGAGGTTGATCGGATGGTACAATTCCAGGAGAGGGTATGTAAGGGAGGAAGTAGAAGCGTTATACTTAGTTAGGAAGCTTATAACAATAACTTCGGGACGAATTTCCTTGAAGGGGGGACGTATGTAATTCCCTCCTTCACTTATTGCATTAGTTCTAGGGAACATGTTGGGGTTATAGTGTAGGCATGGGACATACTAGTGATGGCCACACTAGTAGGTCTTATCCCTACACAATAGTATTAGACTATGTAGGATTATATAATAGTAATAATATTTGAATGGCATGTGTAGTGCCCCTAGACTACTATAGACCTTGAGGAAACTTGGTCAGTGACTCGACTAATTGAAACATTAATAAAATGACCCTTTGATTTTATTTTGAGTGTGTTCATGATTAAGATTGATTTTGAATCAATAAATAATGATATATTTGTATCTGGATAGTTGATGTAAATGAATGGTTACATGTTGTTTAACGATTAACTTTGATTATGACAAATGTACATATGAATGATGCTTAACAACTGGTCGTATGATTTATTATGTGATGAGAATGAAGAAAGTAATTATTGACGAAATGCATGTTTGATTAGATGGATGAGCAATGTTTGAGTCAATTATAAATGCTTAATGAAGTAGCAGATTTGAATCAAATTATGATTATTGAGGACAGTACTACTAATATATGTTTGTGAGAAATGTGTGTAGCGATAGGTGAAACGGTTCACCAATAGACACACAAAGGAATATGAAGGGCCGTAAAGTATAGATAAATCACACACAGGGAGAGAGACGACGATGTCGACTTCCGAAGGAATACCACGCATGAGTAGATAAGCACTGATCCACTTGCTCAAGAGGAAAGAGTGAGGGCGTACGAGGTGGACCACGATGGGTCTGGTCACGTACGAGTTGGGGTCGCGCAGTGAGAACGGACTCACTCCTCAGTGCCATTAGTATCTAATAGCGTGTAGACGACGGATAGAAGGTAACGGCTCCTGAAATCCCTACATGAAGTTCCCGCAAGTCAAGAGGAAAGGATGACAGCAGAAGGGCCTAACGATGTGGTACCCTTCCGAGAATGGAAAGAGTGGACGCAAGGACCCGACAGTGTGGTACCTTGCTGAGAAATGGAAACGATTGATGACTAGACCCGACGGAGTGGTGCCATGTCGAGGAAATGAATTAAGGAATGGGGAGGCCCAACGGTGTGGTACAAGGATCCTAGTAAAAACGATTGTTAACTTAATGGTCTAAAAACTTGTAGATTGCACCAAGAGCATTTACTTAGGAAAATGCATTTTTAGTACTTTTAAACATTATAAATTGTTATTTATGCAATTGCACATGAAAGAATATTTTTGAGTATTTAAAAACATTATATATATTTATTTAGGAACAAAATGGAATCATAGCCATACAAGTGGATCCATGTTAGAATGAGAGATCATAGCCATAACAACAAACTGGATCTATGTCTCATGGAGAGCCAAAATGAGTGAGGCTCAGTCTTGCGCAGCTTGGGTGATAACATAATGAGGTGATGCTACCAAAATCCCAAGGTCTTCATCCAAACAACCCAAGGTACAAAGCCTAACCATGTGTATAAATGAGCTGAGGTCGAACATGGGGGGAATCGTTTGATTACCGGTCATTGATCTATACCGTTAACAAACGTGAGGGCTTCCACCGATAATGATAATGGGGACCAAGGTACCTAGTACGATCCAACAAGTGTGAATAAGTGGACTTGACGTCAAACACTTGAGGAACCTGTCAAATAAGAGACATTGATGTATTCTCATAATTCAACAGCGAGAGAGATTGCCACTGGTGACTGCAATCCTCAAGGTACTAACCGAAACTCTAAACTTCATTCCCAGAGTAAAATGAGTTGATTTCGATGGGAAGAAGTCCGTTGGAAGGGAGGCCTTAAGGCATTCTCCATCATCCAACACGAGGAACACTCAAATGATATGAGATGATGTGGAGTAGGACAAGTAACAAAACTGACACTAGGATGGCCGACACATGAGGTCAAGGTAACTGCAGAATGGACGACACAGGCTGTATCCTTGAAAAGTAAGCACGACACAAAGTAACTTAGGCAGTTTTCAACATGATGGGAAAGTGGTATAAGCCTGCAATGTAGGAGACATTAGCAGACCCTCCATATGGTTGGAAGAATAACCAACTGGGGGAGTAAACAACTCAGAGATCAGGTTCACCCTAAGGTCAAAAAATAAAACCCAACTGACATGATGGACTCAAGTAGGTGTTGTGTTCAAGGATAGGACTGACTGAACTGCCTTTGAAACTATAAGATGTAATATACCCTTCTTATCCCTTATTCTTTCTAGATAAAAGAATACCTTTCTTGTTGTTTTAATGAGTCCAAGAAAGAATAAAAACTCAATAGATCCAACCATGGAAAGAGTTTAACGAGCCCATGGGAGGAAGACTCAGGACCTTCTTCATTGTTTACAAAGTTCGAAGAAGCGATAGAAGAATACTCTATTATACTGATCTCTGGATTTTAATATAGAGCCTAGATCTGTTCTTGCTTGCCGGTGTTTTCAATTTTAAGGAGGTTGAAAAACTTAAACAATAACTCCATTCACCTACTCGTGGATTTTAATATCGAGCCCAAGTAGGTTAATGCTCGACGGTGTTTTCCTGTTTATAGAGTCTGAAAAACTTAAACAATCCTCTATACACCCTCTCGTGGATTTCACATCGAGCCCGAGTAGGTGAGTGCTCGCTTGGTGTTTTCATATTTCGAGAGCCTGAAAACCCTAAAGAAGGCTCCAAAAGGTACTTTTTCGTAAAGTTAGTCTCCTCCCCCGAAAAAGTGTAAAACAATGGAAGAAGAACTCTTCTAGCCATGGATGACTAGAGTATTCCTTTTTCGTAAGTAATCCACAAAAGTTCGAAAAAGGGTTAAACTTATACTTAAGCAGATGTCGCTTCAAATCCTTTAATGAGTCTGAAATGACAACTATACTCAACAATCTTGTCATATTTAAAGATTCTAACAAGAGCGTGAAAGAACTTCATAAATATATTTTTCGTAAAGTTTTGACGAGCTCGAAAAAGTAAACTCGTGACCTTCTTACTGTTTTAAACGAGCTCAAAGGAGAGATGGAAGAATGCTCATAACTTGCTTACTATTTTTAATGAGCTCTAAGTGAAGGTGGAAGAATGCTCGAAGCTTCCTTACTGTTTTTAATGAGCTCGAAGGAAAGGTGGAAGATTGCTCATAGCCTCCTTACTATTTTTAACGAGCTCAAAGGAAAGGTGGAAGATTGCTCATAGCCTCCTTACTATTTTTAACGAGCTCGATGTGAAGGTCAAAGAATGCTCGACGGTGGATAAATGTCCAAATGAATGGAAGACTGCATTATAGACTCTAGGAAAACTTTATCAGATGGAAGTATATCATCCCAGATAGAACACAAATCTAAACATTCAGATCGAGTGATCACCTGGTCAATTGCCAGGACCCAGTCCCGAGAAGATAAGCATGAATTCAGAGGCTTCTTCTCAGTAGCAATTGGACTCAAAAAACAATATGCCACATAATTTGATTGTGACATAGTAGTTCCTACTGACGGGGGACATACCTGGTCTATAGTTGGGTAATAAGAGGGATCGACAAATGTAAGCTGATCGATGGTGACAATGCTTTCGTTGTGAGGAAAATGCATCACACGAAAGAGCGTAGACACCACAGCCTACATAGTATATATGTAATCACGCCCTAGGATCGTATCAAAGTCCATAGGGTCCTTTAAAACCATAAAATCAACTAAGACTGTTTTTCAACCCAAAGTAACGGGCACTTGAGGGAGGAATCCCAATGGTTCACTAGGTCTTTTATCGAAGTTCAACGACCAATTAACAGCTGTAACAAGGTTAGGGAAACCTAAATCTCTCCAAGTATAAGGGGATAATATACTAACAGAGGCTCCTTCATCTACAATGCATCGGTGAACCACATGGTTGCCGATATCAACCTTTACCTGGAAAGGTGTAGCAGAAAGAAGGCAAGGCCCAGTTAGACTATTCCAATCAAAGGAAATGATCCCAGAGCTTGGTATGGGTTCACTCGGCACAGATGTAGTGCCCCCATTTTCAGAGACATCTGAACTGGTAATGCAGAAGACTTTAGGGACAGGTGCATCAGTCTCAGAAGGACTGATGGGATCGGTCGAAGATTGCATCGATTCGATCACTTCACTCTCCAAAGGAAGAGTGGGGTTGACGAAAGATTGCATTGGTTCAACCACTTCACTCTCCAAAGGGAGAGTGGGGTTGACCAAAGATTGCATTGGTTCAACCACTTTATCAACCAAAGGTTGATCAGCCTATTGGGAATATATAGACAGTTCAGGAGCAGAGGATCCTTCAGACATGAACTACACTCTCCGTACCTCTAGAATAGCAGGGCACTAGTGAGTAAGGTGATCTCCCTTACAAATTTTACAAGGGGACTTTGGTTTGTGTCCTATAAGCTTAGACTCTGTAACAACAACAGTACTCTCAACATGACTGGCATTGGCTGACAGTTTGCCCCTAGCGTAACTTGCATTGGCTGGTTGCTCAGAAGTAGAAGACTTTTGAACTATGGACCACACTCTTTGTACCTCTGGAATAGCAGGGCATCGGTGAGTAAGATGGTCTCCCTCGCAAAACTTACAAGGTAACTTAAGCTTATGTTTGTTAGGTTTGTTGACAATGTCAACTTTCTTAGCATGACTTGTAGTATTTGATTCAGTGTCTCCAGTATGACTCACAGGAACTGGTGACTTGTCATTAATATTACCAGCAGTGATTAATGACGTGTCCTCAACATGAGAAATAGTGGTTGAAGACATACTTTCAGTATGATTTGCAGTGACTAAAAGTTTCCTCCCATCATGACTTCCAAAGGCTAGGTAGGTGCCCCCAGCATGACCTTCAGAGGCTAGGTGGGTGCCCCCAGCATTACCTTCTGAGGCTGGGTGGAAAGGTTCAGTATGATTCACAGTGACTGAGTTTTTTTTCCCAGCATGACCTCCAGAGGCTGGGTAAGTGCCCCCAGCATGACTTCTAGAGGCTGGGTGGCTGCCCCCTTGCTTTGGCATCTTCTTCCTATTCTTCCTCCATCTATTCCTTTTAGACTGTTGGTTACTAGTATTACTACTTTCACCACATGAGGTAGAAGGAGAAGGAGAAGATGTTACTCACGAAGCGGGCATAGGTTTCTGATGCTCTTGATGTGAGGTGCTTACTTGAGAAGTATCAGGAGCATGCAAGGCATTCAGAGTGGAAAACAACCAAACCAGTAGCCCTATAGTGAATCCTGGAATATTCAAGGTAACCATTAAGGGAGTACCAATGTTCCCAATGAATGGAAAAGCACAAGGATCCCCTTCAACAGGGGTCCCTTGATTGGTGCTCACCGGGATGCTATCCATAGTTCTGACTCAATGGGCCAGAAATATCTACAGCCAACTAAGGGCGAGAGGCACAAAGAGCACACCACTACAAAATCCTAAGTATCCAAAACTAGGCAAACAAGGATGGTGAATACTCTCAATAGAAAGTATGGGATGATCAGGGCCTAGAACAAGCTAGTAGAGCATCGAAGAATAGTAATATGGCATCCAGTTGAGGTCCTCTAGGTGCAAGCGTTTGAATCACCAAACCACCCTCCCGGGATTACTGAAAAGGGTTACCTTCTGTATCTGTCCTAAGTACAATGAAAATAGCCTTTCACTGCCACCTGTGTAAGAAACCCTAAAGTCAAGATACTAAGGCTACCATTAACACGAAAGAAGCTATGGGGGACATTCGTAGGTCCGACTAGAACGCATGGGCAGGGTAGCTAAGCCCAAAATCCAAAAGGATCCCCGTATGTGAACCAACCTTGGTGTATGCTCCGAATGAAAAGTGAAGGGGTATCCTCACTATTTCACCTTCGCAAGACCTCGTGCTTAACTCCGGTTTTAGTGGAGCTTCTAGAACAACTTTGATGTCAATGGGTTTACCTAAAAACAGTCTCACTACGATTATTGAGTAATGAAAATGGTTTTGGATAGTTAAAGTGTGTTCTAATCCGAAACCCTAGCCTAAGCTAGTTGTTATAGTGACATCCCTAGAAAGAAAAGTTGCTAATAAATTTATTCTTTGTAAGGGTTGTTCTTTACTCAAAGGTTGTAGTGCCTTGTGTGATGTGGTTGTGACTGGAAGTAAAAGTGCGTAAATGAAACAACTTTCAAAACAACAAAAGACTCTTTTTCTTTTCTTCGTTTATGCCCTTTCCAAAATGAAAACTAAGCAAACAAAAAACAAGCTTCTTTTTTCTTTTCTCTTCAAATTCAAAACAAAGTAAACTATGCTATTTCGAAATGATCATAAGTCTTACTACTTTAAACTACCAAACTCATTTTTTGCTTTTTTTGATATACATAAAAGAAAAAGAACTAAAAAATGGAAGCAAGTAATACTTAAAAAGAGTAATGTAAGTAAGGAAAAGTAACTCTAAAGCTCACAACAATCAAAACAATGATTTGACGAAGACTTGTTCTACAAAGTTTTTTATAGGAAAAACTTTGGGCTTGGAAAACAAAGTGAAAAGAAAACAGGGATAAGAGATGCTTAAAATGGAAAGGCAAACCTCAAAGGTTGCTCCAAAGCACTAAGAACCCTAAGAAAGCACTAAGCCAAGCAAAAGGTAGGCAAGTGAACCAAAGATGGCCTTACAATCACAAAGACTCGAATGGAAGCAAACTGAAAGACTTCAACTTACTTGAAATTGAAACTGACAAAGCAATCAGGAAGTGTCGAGACTCAAAAACTTTTGAAAACACCCTAAGGACTCCAACTAGGGGCCAAACCCTAAATCAAAGGTCAAGACACCATCAAAGTGTGCTTACTGTTGCCAAAAACAACAAATGTTACAAAACAAAGGTTTGTATACCTACAACAAGCATCTAGGGTACATGAGTGCAGCTATGTCCAACAAGGAGCAAAGCACGGTCTTCAAAAAGAATCACAAACGAACAAGACACCTCAAAAGTAATCAAGTAAGAAAAAAAATGAACTAAGGGACTTAGCAGAGGAAAACAAGACTCGACAAGGGCATAAAGACCTCAAGGATCAATTAAGAAGACAAGGCAAGAGGTTGGAAATCAAACCAAACAAGTGGAAATCAAATCCCAAAAGCAAACAGAGACCTACAGGGAAAAACTCTACTGTGCAGTATACAAACCTGCATACACTGGGAGGTGTACCCTACTATGAAGTAGGGAAAGCAACGTTTTTCAGCATGTGTAATCTACTGTGCAATAGGTAAAGTAGCGTTTTTCAGCAGGTGTACGCTACTGTATGTAAGGGATACCAGTGTTTTTGCCAGGGAAGGCTGAAAACAAGCTTTAAAACTTCAAACTGAGATGAGTCAAGGAATGGAAATAAGCTACAGTAACCTACCAAGCCTCTCAGAGGATCAAGAAGATCAAAAAGTACTGGAAGGAAAGTTAAATGAGTCTCCTAGAACAGAAAACAACTGGTCCCCAGCGGATTCGTCAGTCTGTTGTTCGTGAATTATACCCTATAGCGAGGAGAGGAACACTACCAACTTTTAGGGTGACAGGTAAATACATAGATCATATCACATAGGCTTCTACAAAAGGAAAGATATCAAGGTTCTTGAAGGCATACCTTATTAACGAAGTTCGATCCTAGCTTTCGCTTGCTCCTTCGATTGAGCCTCTACTTGATCTTCCGTTTGACGAACCTGAAATACAAAGATACCTTCCTCAGCATATCTTGACTGATATAACAATGATGAAATTGAAATACAATTTAAACGTCAAATACAATCAAGCATTTAATCCAAACAAATATACAATCCATTAGACATTTGATTGGGACGGGAAGGGCATTTCAACCTTTATTGTCAAAAGCAAATAATCAGTACAATTATACCTGATCATTTAGAGTGCTTATGCAACCGGATCCTGGGCTCCTGCTCTTCACACTAACTTTGGAATTCCTCCAGCGTAACAACCCTTAATGCATAGTTTCTCCTCCCCTCTCTCATCTATCCCCCTTGTATTTATGGGACAAGGTAGGCAATTTGGATCGAGAGGTAGTTTGATTGGGAAGTTGGGGAAGTTGCAAAACCAACTTCAATTAATTCTGAATCGTCAAATTAATATATTTTTTATTACTTTTAAGGTGTATGCTACTTTTCTTAAGTGGAGTAGCGTTCAACATGCAACTTCCCTGCTTTACAACCGGCGTTTGCAAGATTTCTGAGGCTGTACGCTACTCTATTGAAGCAAAGTAGAGTATTTATGAGGGAAAACACTACTTTAATGAAGTGGAGTAGAGTATTTATGGAGGCAAATGCTACTATCATGCTTGTAGGGTAGCGTTTTTCCTTAAAAATTGGTAAAAAGAGGGTTTTTTTAGCGACAGAGGGGTAAGTCTACGCCATTCATCATCTAGTGTCATCATGCTCTTCAATCCAAGTTGTCATTTTGTGTGATCAATAGCTAAATGTGATCACGGATGGAGAAGTGCAGATTTGACCTATAACACCTAGGTATGGACACCTAGTCAACTCCACCTACACCACAAGTCTAGGAGTTAAGTGAAATATCTTGGGGACAAACATGAGCAAACTTAAGAATGTTGGTGCATCTCCTAGAGAAACTGACACATGGATGGGTGAGTATTATTAAATTAGAAATTTAATAAAATAAATAATTATGTGTAGTGCCCCTAGACTACTATAGACATTGAGGGCACCTGCTGAGTCACCCAACTGTTTGGAACGTTAATAAAATAACCCTATGATTTTATTTTGAGTATATTTATGATTACGATTGATTGATATATGTGCATTTGGGTAGTTATTGTGAATGGACGATTTCATGTTATTTAACGATTAACTTTGATACGAAAATTGTACATATGGATAATGCTTAAACGACTAGCTGTACAGTGATTATGTATTTGTCGACGAAATGTATATTTGATTAGAAGTTTGAATAAATCATAAATGTTTAACGATACTTGATTTAGAAATCAGATGATGATTATTGAGGATAGTGCTACTAATAAATTGTTGTGAGAAGTGTGTGTAGAAACAAGTGAGACGGTTCACCAACGGACACACAAAGGAACATGAAGGGTCGTAGAGTACGGGTAAATCACACACAGGGGAAGCGACGACGATGTCAACTTTCGACAAGAATACCACGCATGAGAAGATAAGCATTGATCCGCTTGCTCAAGAGGAATGCGTGAGGACGTACGAGGTGGGCCACGACGGAGCTGGTCACGTACGAGTTGAGGGGCGCGCAGTGAGAACGGACTCACTCCTCAGCACCATTAGTCCCTAGATAGCATGTAGAGGGAGGATGGATGGTAACGATTCCTAAAATCCCTACAAGAGTTCCCGCAAGTCAAAACGGAAAGATGGTGGCAGAAGGGCCCGACGATGCGGTACCCTGTCGAGAACGGAAAGAATGGATGCAAGGACCCAACGATGCGGTACCATGCCAAGGAAGGGAAACCATGGATGACTGGACCTGACGGAGTGGTGCCATGTCAAGGAATTAAAATTAAGGAACTAGGAGCCCAACGGCGCGGCACCGTGATCCTAATGAGTTTGATTGTTAAATTTAACTGCATAAAAACTTATGAGAATAACTCTATATCATTACTTAGCAAATGCATAAAAATAATTTAGGCATTTGCACATGAATAGTTATTTTTGTTGAGCATTTAAAATAATAGAAATCATTATTTAGGAGCAAAATAGAATCCTAAGATTAGACACCTAGTCAACTAAAAGCTAGGAGTTAATTAAAATATCTGGGGGACAAACTGGAGCAAACTTAGGGGTGTTGGTGCACTTCCTAGAGAAAATGACACTTGGATGGGTGAGTGTTTTAATTAAATAATTAATTAAAAATATTTAATTATGCATGAAGCGACATGTGTCGCATGAGATTTTCCTTTATAAGGAAGACTTGGGGAATGGGTAAAGGACCCATAATTTGGACGATTGTCGTAATTTTCGAATGCCTCAAAGACTTGCTTCTATCTAAGGGTTTGGCTTAGAAATCCTGGTGGGAAGGGAAGCCCAAGCTGAATTTCTGAAATACTTGTGTGAGCTCTACGACCCAAAGCTCGGGGGAGGCCATGCGACTGAAAGCATGAGCCTATGGTTGGGTGGTGAAGCTAATGGTTGCTTTGCCTATGGTTAAACGAGCTTTGCTGGAGGGATCCTACGGAAGACGAAGGCGACGATGGACCAACCGGATCGGGTTGACAGGTTAAAGTTTTGCTTATTTTTGTTAAGTTATTCACGCTTTTCAGTTTATTTTTCCAATAACTATGATGGCTAATTTGTTTGTATGAAGTTTTTAAAGTTTCAGGTTCAGTTCAAGGGGACCCTAAAGGAGGGGTTCTACATTATGCATGAAGCGACATGTGTCACATGGGATTTTCCTTTATAAGGAAGGCATTGAGAATGGCTAAAGGACCCAGATCCTGGATGGATATCGTAATTGTGAAATGATAAAGGACTTGCTACTATTGAGGGTTTGGCTGGAAATTTTGGTGGGGGCTGAAACCAAAGATGAATTTCTAAGTTGTGTGTTTGAACTCTGCGGCCCGATTAGCTCAGGGGTCTAGAAAGAGGAATAGTACTTCTGGAGTGGTAGGGAGGTTAACCGAGGTGTCCATCGGTGATTCGTGGAGATTTACGGTGGGCTCGAAGCTGCAATTTCTTGGATCTACTCAACTGCTGGAAGTGACTACTCATACAGGTCTGTTTACCTTTGAAGATTTAGTATGTTTGTTTTTATACTTGTTTAGAGAATTTAGAAGTATAGTTCTGTACTGCCTGAATTTAGTAAAGTAAATTTATATTCTTAAATATTCTACTTTTTGGTTTCATCTAAAAGAATTACTCCTTTTAACATAAATTATTTGGATAAATTATGTGCCTAAAGGTGCAAGTTTTAGATATTCAGATTTAGGAAACTCTGTTTTACAAGAATTTTGAACCTGAGCATAAGGAAGTCTAGGTCGACGATTTGTAGCAATTTCTATTAATTTTGATTAATCTTTTAGTAGTCTATGAACTATTTTATAACTGATCGTCTGAATTTCTGAAATCATTTCTTGAATCACTGCATAAGATGATATGAGCAACCTTGTAGGTTGTTTTACGAAATCTTAGTGAAATTTATTTTGTTATTTCATTTCTAGTTTCTAAATTTTTAAGTGATCTCAGAATTAAATCACAGATTGATTTCGTTCGGGTAATTTTTAATGGATCTCAGAGAAATTCCGTTTGTTAATTCATTTCCAGTTTCTAAGTTGTTTTATGAGATCTCAGTGAAATTTCTTCTTTCATTTCATTTCTAGTTTCTAAATTTTTAAGTGATATCAGAATTAAATCACAGATCAATTTCATTCGGGTAATTTTTAATGGATCTTAGAGAAATTACGTTTGTTAATTCATTTCCGGTTTCTAAGTTGTTTTATGAGATCTCAGTGAAATTCCTTTTGTCGTTTCATTTCTAGTTTCTAATTTTTAAGTGATCTCAGAATTAAATCACAGATCGATTTCGTTCGAGTAATTTTTAATGGATCTCAGAGAAATTCCATTGGTTATTTCATCTCTAGTTTCTAAATTGTATGAGACCTCATAGAATAGATGTTCTTGACTTTCTTAATCATTTGTTGAATCTCTGAGTATAATAAGGTAGAACGATTTTGTTTAGACAATTAAGTTGTTTCGAATTATCTAGATCTTTGTAGATTCCCTTTTGTCCGTCAAGAAAGATTTCTACGATCATTTACACTCTGGTAGATGAAACTCGTCCCTGAAATCAACTCGAAATCCTTCTCTGTTGTGTGTTGGCTAACCGGTTAATATGTTGGGATCACTTGCCTGAAAATTCCCCTCTATAGGTATACTCTCATATCTCAGACTTGGGCGATTTCTACTCTGGTCAACAGAAACTTAAGTCCATGTGTTAAGTTTATCCTAATTTCACAAGCAAGATCACTGAAAGAAGCACAATCACAAGATAGACAAAGATTTACCCTGGGAAACCCTCATGGGTTAGAAAACCCAGCAAAGCTTTCTTCGATATAGATAATCAACCAATACAAAGATGTAGTCCAAAACAAGAGCTCCTTCTCTTCCTATGCAAACCTCTCTCTCTCCTATGCACCAATCACAAGTGAGTGAATGAATGAGATAAATGAAGAACACACTTCCTTTACTTATACTCATGTTCTAACTGACTTTTCACCCTTATGGGGCCGACCTCTCCTAAGAGAGTCTAATAACCCCTAAACAGCTAACTCAGGGCCGACCTCACATGGGAGATCTAATAACCCTAGTTACCACATTTTCTCGGAGGAATAAACATCTCCGGATATACAATAGAGTCTCTTCGGAGGAATGAAACATCTCCGGAATAATAAAGTACAAATATAATATTCTTAGAAGTTACAATATTTCAACACTCCCCCTTAATGAGAAGGATATTATAACAACATCTGCAGGAGCAAGGAGTCATCAACTACATGATACATGATACATCTATAAATCATTGGAAGCTTTCTTCATACATCATCAGTAACTCAAACAGTTACTGGAACATCTTCAAGATCTTCAATACTGGATCTTCATCTTCTGCAGCACTCGAACAACTACATCAACATCAACATTTGGATCTCTCGATATCATCAACATCTGGATCCTCTTGATCAACATCATCATCATATAGATCCTCTCGATCAACATATGGATGCTCTCGATCAACAACATCATCATCTAGATCCTCTCGATCAATATCTGGATCCTCTCGATTAATAGCATCATCATCTAGATCCTCTCTATCAACATCTTGATCCTCTCGATCAACAACATCATCATCTAGATCCTCTCAATCAACATCTGGATCCTGTCTATCAACAACATCATCATCTGGATTCTCTCGATCAACATCTGGATCCTCTCAATCAACAGCATCAACATAGCAGCATACTCTACAATGCACATGATCCTATTACGGGATGATCAATCCCTCTCACTTTAGGACATATGTCCAAGGATGATACAATCCTGATCCACTTACGGGATGAATAATCCCTCTCAATTTAAGACATCTTTCATGTTTATGGACGATGCAATCTAGATCAACTTACAGGATGATCAATCCTTATCACTTTAATACATATCACCATGTCTAGGGACGATGCAATCCCGAATCAACTTACAGGATGATTAATCCTTATCACTTTAAGACATCTCACCATGTCTAGGGACGATGCAATCCCGAATCAACTTACAGGATGATTAATCATTATCACTTTAAGACATCTCACCATGTCTAGGGATGATGCAATCCCGAATCAAATTACAGGATGATTAATCCTTATCACTTTAAGACATGAGTCCAAGGACGATGCAATCCTGATCCACTTACGGGATGATCAATCCCTATCACCTTAGGACATGAGTCCAAGGATGATGCAATCCTGATCCACTTACATGATGATCAATCCCTATCACTTTAGGACATAAGTCTAGGGATGATGCAATCCCAATAGTCCTCTTAGACAAAGTCTAAGTACCACTTCATCGACCTCATCGTCGGAACAGGTAACCTCATCGTTGGAACATGTAACCTCATCATCAACACAGGTATCTTCATCATCAATGAAAGTATCGACATCATCAATACAAGTATCCACATCATCAATACAGTAGCCTTATCATCGATATAGTATCCTCATCAATACAGGTATCCTCATCATTGATCTTACCATCGATATAGGAATTGACTTATCATGGAATACTAGATTCTCTGTCATCTTGATACAACTCTGGTTGTCACACAGGATCACATTCGGATCCATCTCTAAGTCAAACAATCCTGATAACAGCTTCCAAAGCCATATCGCTTCACAACTAGCAGAGCAAGCAGCTATATATTCTACTTCAGCTGTGCTGAGAGCCACACTAGACTGCTTCTTGCTAAACCACGAGATCATGGGAGATCTCAGACAATAACATCCACTCGATGTGCTCTTCCTGTTTAATACACTACCTTCCCAATCAACATCTGTGTAGCAATACACTCTGAAGTCATGATCTCCAAGATAATATAGACCAAAATATATCATACCTTTTAAGTACCTCATCACATGCTTTGTAGCTATCAGGTGTACACGCCTAGGTTCCACTAGACATTGACTCAAGGTATTCACAGCAAAGCATATATCTCGCCTGGTATTCGCCAGATACATCAATGACCCAATAATCTGTCTGTACAGAGTCATATCCACTAACTCTGAAGAGTCATCAGCTAACAGCTTCAAGTTGGAGTCCGTGGGAGTGGCCATGGCTTTTCATTCCAACATATCAAATCTTTTCAATATTTCCATAGCATACTTTCCCTGGTTGAGAACGATTCCTTCTAGAGCTTTCCATACTTCCAGACCTAGGAAGTAGTGCATCAATCCGAGATCTTTCATATCAAACTCTAAAGAGAGCTTCTTCTTGCACTCGATAATCTGTTTCTCATTTCCTATCAGAAATAGATCATCCACATATAGCAACAATATGACAGGTTCATCATCCATAACCTTGAGATAAAGATTAGGATCAGCTTTACTTTTGGTAAAGCCCAAGCTTGTCAAGAAACTTTCAATTCTTCCATACCAAGCTCTGGGAGCTTGCTTCAACCCATACAAAGCCTTTTTCAGTTTGCACAAACGAGTTCTTCCATCTTCCACCTCAAATCCTTGTGGTTGTTCTATGTACACTTCCTCCTCAATCACACCATTCAGGAAAGCTATCTTTACATACATCTAGTGTAATTTCCCCTTCATCATGGATGCCAATGCCATGATGGTTCTAATGGAGGTGTACCTTGCAACTGGTGCAAACGTCTCTTCATAGTCAATTCCCTCTTTCTGAGAGAACCCTCTGGCCACAAATCTTGCTTTATACTTTTCAATAATGGCATCTGCAACATGCTTTATCTTGTATATCCATTTGGAGGATACCACACTCTTGTCCTTTGGTTTGGGAACTATACCCCAAACATCATTATTCATTATTGACTGGTACTCTTATGTCATTGCCTCTACCCACTCTTTCTTATGAGATGCCTCTTCATAACTAGTGGGTTCTTGATCTACAAGATCACACATCAAAGCCATGTAGTTGGAGAATGACTTTGGTTTCTTGCTCACCCTGGTGGGGCCTTAAGGAGCTCCATACTTTTCTGCTCCTAGTATAATGTCTCTTGCCCATGTTGGCTTTCTATTTCTTGATATGTTTAAGGTAGGGGGTTATTGTGGTTCTATTATGTCATGGTCTTCAGGTGTTACATCTTTAGGGGTGGGTACAACTTCTGTAATTCTGGAAGGTGCATCTTCTTCATATACTTCTTCATACTGGCACTTCCTAGATCTCTTGAGAGTTACTTCTTCATTAAATGTCACATCCCTACTTATTTCCATATGATGGAATCCTGGGATGTAAATTCTGAATGCTTTGGATGCTTCACAATATCCAACAAATATTTCCTTCTTCCCAGAAGGATCCAACTTGGTCCTCTTTTATTTTGGAATGTGAATGTATACTGGGCATCCAAATATCTTGAGGTGACTTACCTCAGGTCTCTTTCCTGTGAACACTTCTTCTGGGGTCTTGAATTCAAGAGCACTATGAGATAGTCTACTCTGCACATAGACTACTGTCTTAGCTGCTTCAGCCCATAGATACATAGGTAGGTCTTGATCATGTATCATTGTCTTTACTGCTTCCATAATGGTTCTATTCTTTCTCTCCACAACACCATTTTGTTTGAGGATTGTAGGGAGTGGTTAGTTTCCTCTTGATTCTAGCTTCTTTACAAAAGACTTCAAAATCCTTTGAAGTATATTCTCCGCCATTATCTGTCCTGAGTATTTTGATCTTCTTTTCTGAATGATTTTCTATCAAGGCTTTGAACTCCTTGAACTTTCCAAAGACTTCATTCTTTCCTTTTAGAAAGTATATCCAAGTCTTTCTTGAATAGTTATCAATAAATGTAAGGTAGTATTCATATCCACTCAAGGATGTGGAGGGCATTGGTCCATATACATCTGAATGAATCAACTCCAAGGTACTCTTAGTCTTTGTTTCACTCTTTGGAAATGGGTTCTTGATATTCTTCCCTTTTGCACATCCTTTGCATGTGCCATCATGATCAATCTTTAAGTTTGGTAGTCCTATAACTGCCTTGTTGACATGAGGTAGTGCTTTGTAGTTAATGTGAGCAATCCTCCTTTTCCATAGCTCACTTGGGCTAGTGGCTTCATAAACAAGGGTGGCTTCTGGATGGCCCTTGAGTTTGTATAGACCTCCTTCCTCTTCACCAATAACAATTGAATCCTCAATTGATTTTCCTTTGGGCCACATGAGTACTTTCCCATCCATGAATGCAACCCTATAACCTTTCTTATCTAAAGCTGAGATAGAAAGTAAGTTCTTCTTCAAACTTGGTACATATAAGATTTCCTTCATCTTCAATGGAGTTCAAAAATCAAGCTTGTAACTTGCTTCACCAACTCCCTTGATGGGATATTGATAGTCATCTCCTAGGGATACCTTCTGTGGAGATGTCTTCTCTTCAAGTTTTGAAAGAGTTTTCTTTTGTCCTGTCATGTGCTTTGAAGCACCACTATCAATGAGCCATGTATCTTCTCCAGGTGTTACTGCCCCAGAGAGTGCAGAGAATAAAACATACTCTTCTACATCTTCTTCTTCTTCTACTTTAAATCTTTTCTTTTGAGGCCTTTCCTCCTCTTCTTCTTCACTATCATCTTCTGCTAGATGTGCTTGATGTCTTTTGTGGTGAAAACCCTTTTTCTTTTTTAGAGGACAATCCTTAGCAATGTGTCATATTTTGTGACAAGTAAAACATTGGAATGAGGAGTAATCTCTTCGTTGATTAGTTCCTCTTCTCTTTTAAAATCTCTGTGGAGGTTGAGACTCCTTGTGACTATCCTTCTTGAAGTAGGATGGACTCCTTCTTCTCTTAGTCTGGGTGGCCAAGGCTTGGTCATCTTTTTTGAGCAAGGCTTCTCTGTTGGAAACCCTAGATCCTTCTTGAATGCAATCTTCCCATACCACATCAAACTTCATACTTTCTTTTCTAGCACACATAGTTTGGATGAATGACTCCCAAGATCTAGTGAGACCATTTAGAGCAGTCATGACTAGTTCATATTCATCAAGGGTATCTCCAATGGCATCTATTTGTTCCTTGAACTGAGAAACCCTTGAGCAGTAATCTTGAATGGATTCACCTTAGTGCTCTTCAATTGAGCTCTCAGGTTCATCTTCCTATTGATGTTCTTTCCTTCATACATTCTGGACAGGGCATCATACATCTCCTTTGTGTTGATGTATATGTAACTTCGAAATGTATTTCATCTATGTATTTCATATATATTTATTGTACCCTTATAAGAGATGTGTTATTCCTCTATAAGGAAGTGTCGTCATATGGATTGACAAGTGTCACAAGTGTGTGTACTTGCCGATGGGTTATTAGACCACCATGTGTGGGGTCGGCCCTGAAATATATATTATATTGTGGATGTATCTAGATAGACAAGTCGGCCCCATAGTGTAACTGGGCAAACATGTTAGTATAAATAGAGATCAGGAGATCTCTATTTAGATCATTCGAAAAGTCATATATCTCTCACTCAGAAAGTGGTGCACTAGTGAGGAGGAGGATCATTTGCTTCTAGGAGACTATCTCAAGTGTATTTTGGTTGAGGCATTACTCTCTCTATCTCTGAGGAAGTTGTGGGGTTTTTCACCTTAGGGTTTTCCCCACGAAAACTTTATGTCTCTTGTCTCTCATGCTTTTGATTCTTGTGATGCTTATTGTGATTGTTATGCATTGATATAATGTATATGTTATTCTCTCAGTAAAGATCCTAGAGTATTGTGAATTAATGCTCAAAATTTAATACGGTATCAGATCTAACCTGAGAAGAAGACATTTTGCAGTGACGAAAACATGAGTTTCTAGTTTACTGGGTTTCTCTCCACAGATTTTGGAAAAGAAGTATAGTAGATTGACTCTAATCATCAAGGAGAATCTATCTGTCCAATCAGAATTCAATTCTGAGCATTTTTAGATTTGGCCCTAAAAATTAGGGTTTCCACAAAAATAGAAATTTTTGAAATCTGAAGACATAGTTGGAAGCTCCTTGAAAACATCGAAGTTTAGAGCTTTGGATTGATGTTTTTGGCTGGGTAGATCTCCGGGAAACTCAAACCCTAATTCAGGGCTCTCCCCAGTGAACCCGGGAGGACAAAAAGGAAAATCTGAAGGGTATAGCTTTGCTGATCTCAAATTCTGAATACACCAGGCTGATCAACTCATCAAGGCGCATCTTTCTATCCTTTCAGAAAGTTAAAATTCACATTTCGAATTTTTAAGGTTTTTTCGACAAACCCTAATCCGGGACCAGATCCAGATTTCAGCATTTCAAGTGGTAAGACCTAAATATTTTATATTTCCATTTGAAGTACTCTTTAAGATGTCTCACCACACCAAGCTTGAGGATAAGCTTGAAGGAGCTGATAACTTCTGAGCTTGGAAGTATAGGATTGGGTTAATCCTGGAAGAGAATGAGTTGGACTCGTATGTAAAAGAAGACATCCCTATCCCAGAGGATGAAGATGCTAAGGTATTGCATAAGAAGAAATTGGTCAAGGCAAAGAGAATCATTGTTGATTCTATCAAAGACCATCTCATACCCCATGTGTCTTCTCTAAAGACACCCAAGGAGATGTTTGACTCTTTGACCAAGCTATTTGAAGGGAAGAACATAAATTGGAAGATGACCCTGCGGAACCAATTGAAAGGAGTAAAGTTTCAAAATGGAGAAACCATTCAATCTTATTTTTCAAGGGTCTCCCATATCAAGGAACAACTAGAAGCAGTGGATGAAATGGTGGAGAATGGTGAAGTGGTGATGACCACTCTAAATGGCCTACCCAGGTCATGGGATTCCTTTATTCAAGGAATTTGTGCAAGGAAGAAGTTGATCTCCTTCAACAGATTGCGGGAAGAATGCTTTTAAGAAGAAGCTAGGCTTGTGGTTCGAGAAGAAAAGATGGGAAATGAAGATCAAACTCTAACAGCACATGCCAGGAAAGGCAAGTCCAATAAGGAATCATCTCATAACAGGAGATTCTCACACCACCATTATCATAAAGATAAGAAAAATCTCAGATGCTTCAATTGCAATGAGAAGGGACACTTTGCTTCAGATTGTCCCAAGAAGAAGAAAAACAACAACAACAACTTCAATAAGAAGAATAAGAATAGCAAAAGAAAATATCATGTTCATGCTGCCGAAGATGATGAACCCACAAAAAGAAGGCTAGGGCAGAAAGTGATAGTGATGATGACTCATCAAGTGAAGAAGAATATGTTCTAATTTCTGCTCTCACAGGTACTATCTCCCATGGTTGTAATGATTGGTTGATTGACAGTGGGGCTTCCAAACACATGACTGGGTTTAAGGAATCTTTTGTGAATCTATCTGAACATGAATCACCCCATAAGGTGAAACTTGGGGATGATTATCAATACCCAATCAAAGGAAGTGGTGAAGCCTCCTACAACCTAGATTCTGGAAAATCTTTGAAGATGAAAGAAGTCCTTTATGTACCTGGGCTCAAGAAAAACTTACTCTCCATCTCTGCATTGGATGCAAAAGGTATGAGGGTTGCATTTGTGGATGGCCAAGTCCTAATGTGGCTAAAGGGAAAGAACATAGATGATGCAGTAGTGATTGGAGAGCAAGAGGGAGGTTTGTATAAATTGAAGGGACAACCTGAACATGCCATGGTACATGAATCCATGGAGCCAAGTGAACTTTGGCATAGAAGACTTTCTCATATGCACTATAGGGCACTTCCAATTGCAATCAAGGCTGTAGAGGGTCTTCCTAAAATCAAGACCAAACATGAAGGTGTTTGCAAAGGATGTGCAAAAGGCAAGAACATTAAGAAGGCTTTCCCAAGCAGTGAAAGCAAGGCAAAAGACATCCTGGAAATATCCACTTAGATGTATGTGGTCCTATGTCATCCAGTTCTCTAAGTGGGTATGTTTACTATGTCTCATTTATTGATGACTTCTCCGGGAAGACTTGGGTATACTTCTTGAAGAACAAAGATGAGGTATTTAATAAGTTCAAGGAATTCAAAACCTTGATGGAGAATCAAACTGACAAGAAGATCAAAACATTCAGATTCGACAATGGTGGAGAATTCACCTCAGGTGACTTCAAGAAGCTTTATAGTGATTCGGGGATTAAGAGGGAGTTGACTGCTCCTTATAATCCTCAACATAATAGAGTTGCAGAAAGGAAGAACAGAACAATCATGGAAGCAACAAGGGCAATGCCGCATGACTAGGATCTACCTATGCATCTATGGGCAGAAGTAGCTAGAACAGCTGTATATGTGCAGAACAGAACACCCCACAAGATATTGGACAACAAGACACCAAAAGATGTCTTTTCTGGTAAGAAACCTGAAGTCAACCATCTCAGAATATTTGGTTGTCCAGTATACACTCATGTCCCAAAGGAAAAGAGGACTAAACTAGATCCTTCAGGAAAGAAGGGTATCTTTGTGGGTTACAGTGAAAGCTCGAAGGCTTACAGAATATACTTTCCAGGGTTCAAGAAGATTGATGTCAATAGGGATGTAACATTTGATGAAAACTCAGCATTCATCAAATCAAGGAAGGAACCTATCGAAGTTTATGAAGAACCTAAGGAAACTAGATTTCAAGACACTACCATGACTGAAGCAGTTCCAGAAGTTGTTCGTGAGTTTGAAGATCCGCAAGAACCTGTAGATCCACCCCATGAGGATAACTCTCACAAGAGGAAACCTGCATGGGCTAGAGAGCTCATTCAAGATGCAGAAAGATTTAGCATTCCAGAAGAAGAACAGAGAGCAAAAAAGAGAACCAGATCACATACCAGCTATGTTGCTTTACTCTGTGACATTATGAACAAAGAGCCTTCCAGTTATGAAGAAGCAGTGGAAAAGAAAGAATGGAAGGATGCCATGGTTGAGGAATACCAATCAATAATGAAGAATGATGTTTGGGATGTTGTACCAAGACCTAAAGAGAAGTCTGTTGTGACTTCTAAATGGATATACAAAATCAAGCATGCTGCATATGGCAGTGTAGAGAAATACAAAGCAAGATTCGTAGCTCATGGCTTCTCTCAGAAAGAGGGAATAGATTATGAAGAAACTTTTGCACCTATAGCCAGGTATACTTCCATTAGAACAGTACTTTCCCTGGCTGCAGCGATGAAATGGAAAATACACCAGATGGATGTCAAGACTACTTTATTGAATGGTGTAGTTGAAGAGGAAGTATATGTGAAGAAGCCACTCGATTTCGAAATACATGATAGGGAGTCATATGTGTGCAGATTGAAGAAAGCCTTGTATGGCTTGAAACAAGCTCCTAGAACTTGGTATGGTAGGATGGACAATTTCCTATCTAGTTTGGGATTTACCAAGAGTAAAGCGGATTCCAACCTTTATTACAAGGTTGAGGAAGGGAATCCTATGATTCTACTCCTGTATGTGGATGACTTATTTGTAACAGGAGATGACAGATTGATTGCAGATACTAAGAGAAAGCTTGTTGCCGAGTTCGATATGAAAGATTTGGGAATGATGCATTATTTCCTAGGTATGGAGGTGTGGCAGAGTGTAGGTGGGATCTTCCTTGGTCAAGGGAAGTACACAGTAGATATCCTAAAGAGATTCAGGATCATGGATTGCAAGGCCATGGCCACACCTATGGCATCGAATCTGAAGCTTCTATGTGATGCTTCATCTAAGCCGGTTGATGTCTCTATGTATCATCAGATGATTGGGTGCTTGATGTACCTGACGAACATGAGACTAGATATTTGCTTTGCGGTGAACACATTGAGTCAGTTCTTGACAGATCTGAGGAGTGTTCATCTGGTTGCTGTAAAGCATGTTCTGAGGTACCTAAAGGGTACAGTGGATTATGGGCTCAAGTATGAGGCGAATCAAAAGTTTAACCTGCAGGGTTATGTTGATTCAGATTGGGCTAGAAGTGTGCAAATAGGAAGAGCACATCTGGATGCTGCTTCAGTATGGGATCAAGTGTGATCTCTTGGTTTAGCAGCAAGCAATCCTATGTAGCACTGAGTACAGCTGAGGCAGAGTATGTTGCAGCCTATTCAGCTAGTTGTGAGGTAGTATGGCTACAGAAGCTACTGTCTGAGTTATTTGATATCCCGTTGGATGCTTTGGTATCTTCTGTGATAACCAGAGTTGTGTGAAGCTGTCCAAGAACCCAGTGTTTCATGACAGGTCGAAACAAATAGAGATCAAATATCACTATATCAGGGATATGGTGTAGAGAGGAGCTGCGAAGCTCCTATATGTTGCGATGGACGAGCAGATTGCAGATGTGCTGACGAAACCACTAGCCAGGGTGAAGTTCGAGCACTTCACAGAGAGGCTTGGTGTTCTTCGGATTGATGACACTTCGAGGAAGAAGTGATGGACACATTTGCTGAAGCTATTTCAAGCATGTTGGAAGGAGGATCCTTCACATGGCTGTGGATGTAAGCGCTAGATAATGAGCATCAAGATAATGTTTTGGTTTCTGCTTTGTATGATCAATTGGATCATTTTTATATGTATGTACGCATCATGTTGGATGCTGGATATGATCAGTTGGATCATTTATATGTATGTATGCATCATGTTGGATGCTGGATATGATCAGTTGGATTATTTATATGTATGTACGCATAATGTTGGATGTTAGATATGATCAGTAGGATCATTTGTATGTATTTTGTATATGCATCATGTTAGATGCTTGGACCATGTATCTGTATATGTATCAGCTGGATACATTGTATGATCTAGTGGATCATGTATGGTGATATGTATCATGTATTTGTATTTGTATCAGGTGGATACACTATATGATCAGGTGGATCATGTATGATGATATGTATCGGGTAGATACTTGGTATGCATCATGTAGATGCATTGTATGATCAGGATGATCATGGATAACGAGCTTCAGGATGTTGCTCCAGATCACATGCAGCAGGATCTTGCAATGATGATGATCAGGATGATCATGTGTACATCAGGATGATGTATGGTGAGTATCAGGTTGATACTTTGTGGCCGTGGAACATGTTGTGAAGATAAGCATGTAATTTGTGCCCTGGGAGATTTGCAGATAGTCTTTCGAGGTTTTGCCTATGGCATGTAATTTGTACCCTGGGATATTTGGCAAATGCTCTTTCTAGGTTTTGCTTGGGAGGACATATAATTTGTGCCTGGGAGATCTGCAGATAGTCTTTCGAGGTTTTTCCTATGGCATGTAATTTGTGCCTTGGGATATCTGACAGATACTCTTTTGAGGTTTTGTCCTATGGCATGTAATTTGTGCCCTGGGAGATCCGATAGGTTGAGCCGTGTGCTCGTAATCAGTCTTTGGATGCTCTTTCGAGGTTTTTCCATGACCACATGTAATTTGTGCCCTAGGAGATCCGATAGGTTGAGCCTTGTGTTCGTAATCAGTCCTGGGATGCTCTTTCGAGGTTTTGTGGTGACCACATGTAATTTGTTCCCTGGGAGATCCGATAGGTTGAGCCTTGTGCTCGTAATCAGTCCTGGGATTCTCTTTCGAGGTTTTGTGGTGGGGTCACATGTAATAAGTCCTGGAGATCTAGACAGGATGAAAAAGGCCTTAGATGCTCTTTAGGGTTCATGCTAGTCAAGAGACTCTTTTAAGGTTTTGTGACGCATGTAATAAGTCCTGAGATTTTCACAGTATGGTCAGTGATGATGAAGACCTACAGGTGGTGGGCCTACATCCAGTATGAAAAAGGACTAGCTCTGTAGAACTTCCTATGACGAGTAGAGTCATAGATTGGTTGAGATAGCAGCAGCAGTGATGATGATGATGACAATGCATCGATGACGATGATCCCGAGAAGAAGACTTGTCTAGCAGATCTGTGTCGAGAAATACCTTCCTAGTTAAGAGGGAGTGTTGATGTATATATAACTTCAGAATGTATTTCATCTATGTATTTCATATATATTTATTGTACCCTTATAAGAGATGTGTTATTCCTATATAAGGAAGTGTCGTCATGTGGATTGACAAGTGTCGTAAGTGTGTGTACTTGTCGATGGGTTATTAGACCACCATGTGTGGGGTCGACCCTGAAATATATATTATATTGTGGATGTATTTAGATAGACAAGTCGGCCCCATAGTGTAACTGGGCAAACAGGTTAGTATAAATAGAGAACAGGAGATCTCTATTTAGATCATTCAGAAAGTCATATCTCTCTTACTCAAAAAGTGGTGCACTAGTGAGGAGGAGGACCATCTGCTTCTAGGAGACTATCTCAAGTGTATTTTGGTTGTACTTTGGTTGACCCATTTCTCTCTCTATCTCTGAGGAAGTTGTGGGGTTTTTCACCTTAGTGTTTTCTCCACGGAAACTCTGTGTCTCTTGTCTCTCATGCTTTTGATTCTTGTGATGCTTGTCATGCTTATTGTGATTATTATGCATTGATATACTGTATATGTAACTCTCTCAGTAAAGATCCTAGAGTATTGTGAATTAATGCTCAAAATTTAACACTTTGGAGTCTTCTTGGATGCCACTTGAGGAATCAAGTGATCCTTAATAGAATCAGTAATGATTCTCTTTGCCCTAATCAAGTCCTTCCTATACTTCTCTTTGGCTTCATCTTCCTCAGGTTCTGCAACCTCATCTTTGATATATTGGACAAGATCATTCTCTTCAAGAATGAGACCAATTCTATATTTCCATGCTCGAAAATTCTCTATACTCTCTAACTTTTCTTCAAGCTTAGTGCTTGGGGCCATCTTATCCAGGGGGTTACAGAAATTGAAGTTTCTCAAAAGATAGAATACCACTTACCAGTAGATATGCTTGATTGGATTGAGATAACTGGTGAACTCTGCTTCTGGAAACTTCAACTTTTCACCCTTCAAATATGATCAGCAACTTTCATATCTGCAACAGAATTTCTACCTTTCTGGTTCGCACCTTTTCTGGTTTTCTGGTGCACAGGTGCGCACTTTTTCTGGTTTTCTAGTCCAGAAGTCAAACTAGGGTTTGACAAAGCCCAGGTTTATACCCACTCAAAAAGTTCGATCTAGGGTTCAAAAATTCGATTTTGAGGAGGGCTATCCAGCCATGCAATCATAATCCAAAAATTCCAACTTTTGCAGAAACCCTAATTTTTACCAGAGGAGGAGAGAGGGATGTTTTCACCTTGTGAAAGATGTCCTATTCAAGCTAGCTCTGATACCATGTTAAGTTTAGCCTAATTTCACAAGCAATACCACTGAAAGAAACACAATCACAAGATAGACAAAGATTTACCATGGGAAACCCTCATGGGGTAGAAAACCCACCAAAGCTTTCCTCGATATAGATAATGTTAAATTTTGATCATTAATTCACAATACTCTAGGATATTCACTGAGAGAATAACATATACAGTATATCAATGCATAACAATCACAATAATCATGACAAGCATCACAAGAATCAAAAGCATGAGAGATAAGAGACACAGAGTTTCCGATGGGAAAACCCTAAGGTGAAAAAACCCCACAACTTCCCCAGAGATAGAGAGAGCAATGGCTCAACCAAAGTACAACCAAAATACACTTGAGATAGTCTCCTAGAAGCAAATGATCCTCCTCCTCACTAGTGCGCCACTTTTTGAGTGAGAGAGATGTGACTTTCTGAATGATCTAAATAGAGATCTCTTGATCTCTATTTATACTAACCTGTTTGCCCAGTGACCTTATGGGGTCGACTTGTCTAGCTAGGTACATCCACAATATAATATATATATATTTCAGGGCCGACCCCACACATGGTGGTCTAATAACACATCGGCAAGCACACACACTTGCGACACTTGTCAATCCACATGACGACACTTCCTTATAAAGGAATAACACATCTCTAATAAGGGTACAATAAATATATATGAAATACATAGATGAAATACATTCTGAAGTTACATATACATCAACACTCCCTCTTAACTAGGAAGGTATTTCTCGACACAGATCTGCTAGACAAGTCTTCTACTCGGGATCATCATCATCATCATCGTCACTGCTGCTGCTATCTCAACCAATATCTGACTCTACTTGTCATAGGAAGTTCTACAGAGCCAGTCCTTTTTCATACTGGATGTAGGCCCACCACCTGCAAGTCTTCATCATCACTGGCCATACTGTGGAAATCTCAGGACTTATTACGTGCGTCACAAAACCTTAAAAGGGTCTCTTGACTAGCAAGAACCCTAAAGAGCATCTGAGGCCTTTTTCATCCTGTCCATATCTCCAGGACTTATTACATGTGACCCCACCACAAAACCTCGAAAGAGAATCCCAGGACTAATTACGAGCACAAGGATCAACCTATCGGATCTCCCAGGGCACAAATTACATGTGGTCACCACAAAACCTCGAAAAAGCATCCCAGGACTAATTACGAGCACAAGGCTCAACCTATCAGATCTCCCAGGGCACAAATTACATGTGGTCATGGAAAAACCTCGAAAGAGCATCCCACGACTGATTATGAGCACATGGCTCAACCTATCGGATCTCCCAAGGCATAAATTACATGCCATAGGACAAAACCTCGAAAGAGCATCTGCCAGATATCCCAGGGCACAAATTACATGCCATAGGCAAAACCTCAAAAGACTATTTGCAGATCTCCCAGGGCACAAATTATATGTCCTTCCAAGCAAAACCTCGAAATAGCATTTTCCATATATCCTAGGGTACAAATTACATGCCATAGGCAAAACCTCGAAAGACTATCTGCAAATATCCCAGGGCACAAATTACATGCTTATCTGCACAACCTGTTCCACGGACACAGAGTATCAACCTGATACTCACCATACATCATCCTGATGTACACATGATCATCTTGATCATCATCACTGCAACATCCTGCTGCATGTAATCTGGAGCAACATCCTGAAGCTCGTCATCCATGATCATCCTGATCATACAATTCATCTACCTGATGCATACCAAGTATCTACCTGATACATATCATCATACATGATCCACCTGATCACACAGTGTATCCACCTGATACAAATATAAATACACGATACATATCAACATACATGATCTACCTGATCATACAATGTATCCACCTGATACATATACAGATACATGGTCCAAGCATCCAACATGATGCGTACATACATATAAATGATCCAACTGATCATATCCAGCATCCAACATAATGCGTACATACATATACATATAAATGATCCAACTGATCATGTCCAACATCCAACATGATGCATACATACATACATATAATAATGATCCAACTGATCATACAAAGCAGAACCCAGAACATCATCCTGATGCTCATCATCCAATGCTTACATCCACAGCCATGTGAAGGATCCTCCTTCCAACATGCTTGGAATGGCTTCAGCAAATGTGTCCATCACTTCTTCCTCGAAGTGTCATCAATCCGAAGAACACCAAGCCTCTCTCTGAAGTACTCGAACTTCACCCTGGCTAGTGGCTTCGTCAGCACATCTGCAATCTGCTCGTCCGTCACAACATACAGGAGTTTCACAGCTCCTCTCTGCACCATATCCCTGATATAGTGATATTTGATCTCTATGTGTTTCAACCTGTCATGAAACACTGGGTTCTCGGACAGCTTCACACAACTCTGGTTATCACAGAAGATACCAGTAGCATCCAATGGGAGATCAAATAATTCAGACAGTAGCTTTCGTAGCCATACTGCCTCACAACTAGCTGAACAGGTTGCAACATACTCTGCCTCAGTTGTACTCAGGGCTACACAGGACTGCTTCCTAATAAACCAAGAGATCACACTTGATCCCATACTGAAGCAGCACCCAGATGTGCTCTTCCTATCTGCAGCACTGCTAGCCCAATCTGAATCAACATAACCCTGCAGGTTAAACTTTTGATTCACCTCATACTTGAGCCGATAATCCACTGTACCCTTCAGGTACATCAGAACATGCTTTACAGTAACCAGATGAACACTCCTCGGATCTGTCAGGAACTGACTCAATGTGTTCACCGCAAATCAAATATCTGGTCTCGTGTTCATCAGGTACATCAAGGACCCAATCATCTGACGATACATAGAGACATCAACCGGCTTAGATGAAGCATTACATAGAAGCTTCAAATTCGATGCCATAGGTTTGGCCATGGCCTTGCAATCCATCATCCCGAATCTCTTCAGGATATCTACTGTATACTTCCCTTGACTAATGAAGATCCCACCTACACTCTGCCACACCTCCATACTTAGGAAATAATGCATCATTCCCAAATCTTTCATATCGAATTCGGCAGCAAGATTTCTCTTAGTATCTGCAATCAATCTGTCATGTCCTATTACAAATAAGTCATCCACATACAGAAGTAGAATCACATGATTCCCTTCCTCAACCTTGTAATAAAGGCTGGAATCCACTTTACTCTTGGTAAAGCCCAAACTAGATAGGAAACTGTCCATCCTACCATACCAAGTTCTAGGAGCTTGTTTCAAGCCATACAAGGCTTTCTTCAATCTGCACACATATGACTCCCTATCATTTATTTCGAAACCGAGTGACTGCTCCACATATACTTCATCTTCAACTACACCATTCAAGAAAGCAGTCTTGACATCCATCTGGTGTATTTTCCATTTCATCGCTGCAGCCAGGGCAAGTACTATTCTGATGGAAGTATACCTGGGTACAGGTGCAAAAGTTTCTTCATAATCTATTCCCTCTTTCTGAGAGAAGCCACGAGTTACGAATCTTGCTTTGTATTTCTCTACACTGCCATCTGCAACATGCTTGATTTTGTAGATCCATTTAGAAGTCACAACAGACTTCTCTTTAGGTCTTGGTACAACATCCCAAACATCATTCTTCATTATTGATTGGTATTCCTCAACCATGGCATCCTTCCATTCTTTCTTTTCCGTTGCTTCTTCATAACTGGAAGGCTCTTTGTTCATAATGTCACAGAGTAAAGCAACATAGCTGGTATGTGATCTAGTTCTCTTCTTTGCTCTGTGTTCTTCTTCTGGAATGCCAAATCTTTCTGTATCTTGAATGAGCTCTCTAGCCCATGCAGGTTTCCTCTTGTGAGAGTTATCCTCATGGGGTGGATCTACAGGTTCTTGCGGATTTTCAAACTCACGAACAACTTCTGGAACTGCTTCAGTCATGGTAGTGTCTTGAAATCTAGTTTCCTTAGGTTCTTCATAAACTTCGATAGGTGCCTTCCTTGATTTGATGAATGCTGAGTTTTCATCAAATGTTACATCCCTACTGACATCAATCTTCTTGAAACCTGGAAAGTATATTCTGTAAGCCTTCGAGCTTTCACTGTAACCCACAAAGATACCCTTCTTTCCTGAAGGATCTAGTTTAGTCCTCTTTTCCTTTGGGACATGAGTGTATACTGGACAACCAAATATTCTGAGATGGCTGACTTCGGGTTTCTTACCAGAAAAGACCTCTTCTGGTGTCTTGTTGTCCAATATCTTGTGGGGTGTTCTGTTCTGCACATATACAGTTGTTTTAGCTGCTTCTGCCCACAGATGCATAGGTAGATCCTGGTCATGCAGCATTGCCCTTGCTGCTTCCATGATTGTTCTGTTCTTCCTTTCTGCAACTCCATTCTGTTAAGGATTATAAGGAGCAGTCAACTCCCTCTTAATCCCTGAATCACTATAAAGCTTCTTGAAGTCACCTGAGTTGAATTCTCCACCATTGTCAGATCTGAATGTTTCGATTTTCTTGTCAATTTGATTCTCCATCAAGGTTTTGAATTCCTTGAATTTATCAAACACCTCATCTTTGTTCTTCAAGAAGTATACCCAAGTCTTCTTGGAGAAGTCATCAATAAATGAGACATAGTAAACATACCCACTCAGAGAACTAGATGACATAGGACCACATACATCTGAGTGGATGATTTCCAGTATGTCTTTTGCCTTGCTTTCACTGCTTGGGAAAGCCTTCTTAATGTTCTTAACTTTTGCACATCCTTTGCAAACACCTTCATGTTTGGTCTTGATTTCAAGAAGACCCTCTACAACCTTGCTTGCAATTGGAAGTGCCCTATAGGGCATATGAGCAAGTCTTCTATGCCAAAGTTCACTTGGCTCCATGGATTCATGTACCATGGCATGTTCAGGTTGTCCCTTCAATATATACAAACCTCCCTCTTGCTCTCCAATCACTACTGCATCATCTATGTTCTTTCTCTTTGGCCACATTAGGACTTGGCCATCCACAAATGCAACCCTCATACCTTTTGCATCCAATGCAGAGATGGAGAGTAAGTTCTTCTTGAGCCCAGGTACATAAAGGACATCTTTCATCTTCAAAGATTTTCCAGAATCTAGGTTGTAGGAGGCTTCACCACTTCCTTTGATTGGGTATTGATAATCATCCCCAAGTTTCACCTTATGGGGTGATTCATATTCAGATAGATTTACAAAAGATTCCTTAAACCCAGTCATGTGTTTGGAAGCCCCACTGTCAATCAACCAATCATTACAACCATGGGAGATAGTACCTGGGAGAGCAGAAATTAGAACATATTCTTCTTCACTTGATGAGTCATCATCACTATCACTTTCTTCCCTAGCCTTCTTCTTTTGGGGTTCATCATCTTCGGCAGCATGAGCATGATATCTTCTTTTGTTATTCTTCTTCTTCTTATTGAAGTTGTTGTTTTTGTCTTTCTTCTTCTTGGGACAATTTGAAGCAAAGTGTCCCTTCTCATTGCAATTGAAGCATCTGAGATCTTTCTTATCTTTATGATAATGGTGGTGTGAGAATCTCCTGTTATGAGATAATTCTTTCTTCGACTTGCCTTTCCTGGCATGTGCTGTGAGAGTTTGATTTTCATTTCCCATCTTTTCTTCTCGGGCCACAAGCCTAGCTTCTTCTTGAGAGCATTATTCCCGCAATCTGTTGAAGGAGATCAACTTCTTCCTTGCACAAATTCCTTGAATAAAGGAATCCCATGACCTGGGTAGGCCATTTAGAGTGGTCATCACCACTTCACCATTCTCCACCATTTCATCCACTACTTCTAGTTGTTCCTTGATCTGGGAGACCCTTGAAAAATAAGATTGAATGGTTTCTCCATTCTGAAACTTTACTCCTTTCAATTGGTTCCGTAGGGTTATCTTCCGATTTATGTTCTTCCCTTCAAATAGCTTGGTCAAAGAGTCAAACATCTCCTTGGGTGTCTTTATAGAAGACACATTGGATATGAGATGGTCTTTGATAGAATCAACAATGATTCTCTTTGCCTTGACTAAGTTTTTCTTATGCAATACCTTATCCTCTTCATCCTCTGGGATAGGGATGTCTTCTTTTACATATGAGTACAACTCATTCTCTTCTAGGATTAACCCAATCCTATACTTCCAAGCTCGGAAGTTATCAGCTCCTTCAAGCTTATCCTCAAGCTTGGTGTGGTGAGACATCTTAAAGAGTACTTCAAATGGAAATAGAAAAGATTTAGGTCTTACCACTTGAAATGCTAAAAACTGGATCTGGTCTCGGATTAGGGGTTGTCGGAAAAACCCTAAAAATTCAAAATATGAATTTCAATTTTCTGAAAGGATAGAAAGAGGCGCCTTGATGAGCTGATCAGCCTGGTGTATTCAGAATTTGAGATCAACAAAGCTTTACCCTTCAGATTTGCCTTTTTGTCCTCCCGGGTTCACCAGGGAGAGCCCTAAATTAGGGTTTGAGTTTCCCGGAGATCTACCCAGCCAAAATTTCGATCCAAAGCTCTAAACTTCGATTTTTGCAAGGTGCTTCTAGCTATGTCTTCAGATTTCAGAAATTCGTATTTTTGTGGAAACTCTAATTTTTAGGGCCAAATCTGAAAATGCTCAGAATTGAATTCTGATTGGACAGATAGATTCTCCTTGATGAGTAGAGTCAATCTACTATACTGTTTTTCCAGAATCTGTGGAGAGAAACCCAATAAATAAGAAACTCAAGTTTCTGTCACTGCAAAATGTCTTCTTCTCAGGTTAGGTCTGATACCATGTTAAATTTTGAGCATTAATTCACAATACTCTAGGATCTTCACTGAGAGAATAACATATATAGTATATCAATGCATAACAATCACAATAAGCATGACAAGCATCACAAGAATCAAAAGCATGAGAGACAAGAGACACAGAGTTTCCGTGGGGAAAACCCTAAGGTGAAAAAACCCCACAACTTCCTCAGAGATAGAGAGAGAAATGCCTCAACCAAAGTACAACCAAAATACACTTGAGATAGTCTCCTAGAAGCAGATGATCCTCCTCCTCACTAGTACGCCACTTTCCGAGTGAGAGAGATGTGACTTTCCGAATGATCTAAATAGAGATCTCCTGATCTCTATTTATACTAACCTGTTTGCCCAGTGATATTATGGGGCCGACTTGTCTAGCTAGGTACATCCACAATATAATATATATATATTTCAGGGCCGACCCCACACATGGTGGTCTAATAACCCATTGGCAAGTACACACACTTAGGACACTTGTCAATCCACATGACAACACTTCCTTATAGAGGAATAACACATCTCTAATAAGGGTACAATAAATATATATGAAATGCATAAATAAAATACATTCCGAAGTTACATATACATCAACAGATAATCAACCAATGCAAAGATGTAGTCCAAAACAAGAGCTCCTTCTTCTCCTATGCAGACCTCTCTCTCTCCTATGCGCCAATCACAAGTGAGTGAATGAACGAGATAAATGAGGAACACACCTCCTCTATTTATACTCATGTTCTAACTGAATTTTCACCCTAATGGGGCCGACCCCTCCTAAGAGAGTCTAATAACCCCTAAACAGCTAACTCAGGGCCGACCTCACAAGGGAGATTTAATAACCCTAGTTACCACACTTTCTCAGAGGAATAAACATCTCCGGATATACAATAGAGTCTCTTCGGAAGAATGAAACATCTCCGAAATAATAAAGTACAAATATAATATTCTTAGAAGTTACAATATTTCAACACCCTTTACAATCCCTCCATGCAGAACGTACATCACTTCCTTTTTGTGAGACGCAATCCCTGTGACCTTCTTGTATAACAACAACCTAATCTAGAGCATTCTTGATGCATGACGATCAGCTATGTTGTTACGAAAATTACGCTGGTATCATGCCGACTTCTGTTTCCCTTTAGTCTTTAAACTTTTGCTTAAACACGTGTCAGTATGTATGTTCTTACGGGAAATCAGAGATGCTATCGTGGCATACAAGTGAACAGCTCGAATGCAGTTGAAGCCGCTAGTGTCTCGATATGTCTCGTATTCAAACCTTTCCATTTAAAGGAGAGTCGAATTACAACGCCGAGTCAAGCTGATGTGGAATTTGTTAGTGACAGCCTCATTCCGTTAAGCATTTAATGAACATCTTTAATCTTAAATCAACTTGATGTTCTATTACCTTAAAATTAGATTGACGCGTGTGCATTAACTTTATTGACTTCTATTTATGTTATATCAATTATTTCCCATTTGGTTGATGCATGCGCTCTGCGTAAGGTTAAATTGACAATTCAAGGGAATAATATAAATGGCATACCATTCCTTATAGGCGAGATTTAATTGTTATATATATAGATTGTGGCTAAAGTAAATGTTGATATGTTTTATATTCTTTAAATATTTCCCAATCTTTAAAATTAAGCTACGATAGAGGTTATGTACTTGGAATAGGGTCTTAATAAATTATACCTTATATCTCCTACACAATCCTTCTAATTAAGATTTGGAATTAATGATTACCTTATATGCGAAGCGTTAGTAGGTGTCAAGGATATTATTTAAGAGGTAATATAATGTTGTCTTAGTTAGTTTCAAGGATGTTGTTTAAGATGTAGAGTAAGGTTGATGTATATAGAGAATAGACATGTTAAGTAGTAATGTAATATAATTATTTTATCAATAAGATAGATTCGTTAGCATACCATTTATTTAAAGGTTAATGTAAATAAAGGTTAATGAATTACATTAGTAATTAGGTATAGTATATGCTTAATATATCATAATGTTATGGAGATCATCGTGAAGTACACTTTAGTGTTCCCTTGTTGTTAATATAGAATGATATTAGTTGTATTACTTTTTGTTATTGATTTATGGATTATGTTAGTATTGTTTAATAGCATAGGTTCATAAGACTTGCTTTTTGTTGAATGTCAATTATAGGAAAATAGATGAGCATTTTATTATTTAAGGAAAGATGATAGTTTGCAACTTGAAAAGACCCAGTAAATTGATGTATGAAAGCTTTTCTTAAATGTCGAATGATAGTCATAATTATATGGAAATGCTTCAGATCGACATTTAATGTGTAAGGATACGAAGTCATATGTGTAAAGGAATTTGAAGTATAGGTGATTAATTATTAATCTTCTTTTGAGTATAATAAGTTATTGGTGTTAAAAAAAAACATTTGATTTAAATAGACGTTTCGACCTAGGAGATTCTTACATCTATTTGAAAAATGATGATTAAGTATTACTATAATTATATTGTAAAAGGATGATTATGTTTAATTATAAATTCCAATTGTAAAAGGGTGATTATGTGAAAAGGAATGATTAAGTATTACTATAATTCTATTGTAAAAGGATGATTATGTTTATTTATAAATTCCATTTGTAAAAGGGTGATTATGCATTATTATAAATCTATTTGAAAAAGGATGACTATGTTTATTATAATTGTATTTTGTAAAAAGATGAGTATGTTTTATTAAAAATTCTATTAGAAAAAGGGTGATTATGTGTTATTATAATTCTATTTGAAAAATGAGGATTATGTTTTATTATGATTCTGATTTTGAATGAGGATGAGATGCTTTTATAGTTCATTATAATTCTTGTTGTCATATAGTTGATAAAAACAATTTTGAAGGAGGAGGAATTACTTAATTTTACATTTAATTATAGGAGTTTAGGATCAATGTATTATAATTTCTTTTTATAATTGATTTATATAATGTTATGAAATAATTTAATATTGTATTCTTTAAAAAGTCCCTCATAGAACCAAGTGGAAGGATAACGAGATTGCTAGAGTACCAAAAAAAAAACTCCTTGCTAACGACGGTCACTACAGCATGGGATTCATAAGAATATATATATATATATATATATATATATATATATATATATATATATTAAGCTTAATTAATCATGATTAGGTTAATATGGGGGTTAAATGGAAAAATAATAAAAAAATATTATATTTAGGATCTATTTATCTATTTATTAGAATTTCCATGAGAGATATTGCATGTGGACATGTGTCCAATCTCGGGGAGCTTGGAGAAACTTAAATATGAGGAATGAGAAGGGGAAGGACCTTTGTTGGCTTGGTTTTGCAACCAAGCTTAGTGCTATGGGCACCTGCTAATTAGTAGCAGCAGTCTCAAATATTAAAGCAAAAACAAATGTAAATCTAAAACTAAAACTAAACTAGCATGTGCATATCATAATAAACTTTTGAATTGAAAACAAGAACAAGAAATAGAAAAAATAAATTTGTATTGAAAATGGGGGCAAGCAAGTGCTTGCAATAATAATACCTCCAAATGGTGAAGGTTGTTGAGTAGCTCCAAGGGTGAGCAGCTCCAAACTCCAAAGGGTTCCTTCTCCAAGGTAGCTACAATGGCCAAAAACTCATGGGAGATTTTGGCAGCATGAGGATAGGATGATGGATGGATGTTAAGTGAGGAGCCCCTACCACCTTTTTATAGTTTTTGGTGGTGGGGAATACCATTATGGTTTTGTGGAAACCAATGGTATTGACCAACATGGTTTAGGTACATTTTCCCTCCTTTTTCTTTTTTTGAATATTTTGAATATTTTTATTCCCTTTTTAATATTTTTGGGAATTTTGGACCCTTTTTGAGGGTTTTTTACGCTTTTTTAGGAAAAATACTCATTTTGAGTGGAAAAAGGGGTGTATTAAGGTCTTTTGGTGACCTTTTGGTGGCTTTAGAGGCTCAAATGGTGGAAAAATAGACAAATGGGTAATGTGAATAAGGGAATGAGCTAGTGAGCACTTTTTAGGTGTTAACAACCTTCTTCCTTCCTCGTTTCTTTGGGAAGAGTATTTGGGGGAGATGGAGGAGATGGGGAAATAGAGTTGTGAGTGTTCTTGTGGTGTGGATGTTGTTGGATGGCTTGGTATTGCCGGGTGAGGTCTCAGGAGCTCTCAGTATACAACTGGGGGGTTGGTTGGGAGGATAACGGTTTCCCCACACGGAGTTTCCGGAGGAGTTGCTGCTAATGGACATTCGGGTGGCTTCAAATCTTCATATGTAAGTTTAACTTAGGGTTTTAGGTATGTGTTATGTTAACCTTCTCTCTTTTCTATTTGTTTTGGTGTATTTTCATTTCTATGCATTTTGGGTCTTATATTTAATTTAGGTAACATTTTTGCCATGGATTAATATAGTTGAAAATTTTGACACCAATTATAGTTAAAGACATTGTTGTGGAGCTAATGGAAAAATAGTTTTTATATCCTTTAGGGAGATTTCCTTCCTTCTTCTTTGTCATAGCTGTCCTCTTATCTTTTCCTTTTCCTTTGAAACAAACTTTTGAATGCTTGCATGGAATTTCTTCTTGTACACTCTTTCCCCTACTTTCAAGTTGAGTAGCTTGGACACTTGCTTCATTCAAACTAGTAGTATTCAACATCAAAGTATGACGAAGATAGTTGTGAAGTGCACTGCTATATTTCAATAGAGTGTCGGGAGAGTCTAAAGATACATTCCATTCAAGTGCTTTCTTCCTAAACTCTTCTGTGAAACTTTGAACACTCTGACCTTTTCCTCCAAAACTATGTCATTCCATCATAGCTTTTTGAACATAACCCAATGGATAGAATTGCTTCTGTAATGCAGAAGTAGATTCATACCATGAATTGCTTACATAATGCAGAAGTAAATTTATACCATGAATTGCTTACGTAATGCAAAATTAAATTCAGTGGTGCCACATGGAACCTTTGTTTGCCATTTTGCACCTGTAGGGAAGTTGTCTTGCTGAAACTTCAAAAGCTAATAACTTCTTTGCCTGGATTCCGATCGAGGTGAAAAGAACATCATTGGAATCATCTCCGCGAGCTCTTCTCAATGGTTATGTATTTGTTGATATTTTAGTACTTTGAAATTTTTCCTTTTAAGTTTCTCCTGGATCATTGAACCACTTAGATCTTTCTTAAAATAGGCTCACCAACAACTTTCTTATATCCCTTGGCAATTTGGTTCAGTTGGATACATTATCTCTTTATTTAAAGATGCTCACTGGCAGCATTCCGTAATTCATTTCCAAATTAAGAAAAATAACTTACCTGGGTATTAATGATAATAGGCTCATAAGTAGGATACCTAAATCCATTACCAATTTTAGGGAGTTTGGAATCCTTGTCCTCTTAAACAATAATCTGACATGCACAATTCTGAGAGTCATAGGAAAGTTGCATTCATCAAAACACTTCTATTTTGATTCAAACTAATTAACTAATTCTATGACATAGCATAGGTTAGTGAAAGGTTTTCATTGTACTAATCATATATAAAAATTGTTTCTTTGAATGTATTCTTGATAGCATTAATAATTTGGTTTCACTTGAGATATTAAATACATTAGAAAACAACTTGAAGGCACTAATTCCCATTATCAATATATATAATTGCACTTATTTATTTATTTTCTCCACTCATTATAACAATTTTTTTAGGACTTTGGCCTCACCTTTGGCCAACTATACCAATCGTTTAGTACTAGTTGAAGTTCCTTAGATAAGAACTCATCTAACTAGTAAGTTGGAGAATCCATTGTATTTAGAATTTCCCAAAGTGGAATACCATCTTTTGGATATTTAGCATGCCATATAAACATTTGGCTTCACATGGAACCTAGGAGTGAGGGGATTCTTAGTTTCTTAATCTAAGTTGTAATTATTGATTTCTTTTGAAACTTCTCTTATGATTCTAGTCAAATGGTTCCCATCAAGAATTCTATAGATTCCACTCGAGGGTAGATGGTCCTTTGTTTTATATACATAATCATTTTGATTTGTGATTTCTAGATCCATGAACAATTTAAAGAAGCTTTGAAACATTTTTATTTGTAAGAACGGTTTGACATTCACAATTCCTATAGTCATAGGAAAGCTTCATTTATTGCAAGAATTATATTTGGATTAAATCAAATTAACCGAGCATATCCCATATAGCATGGGTCAACTAAAGACTTTCCAATAACTAATAATAAATAACAATAGCCTTTTTGGCAGTATTCTGGATAGTATTAATGGTTTGGTTTCACTTGCAACATCGGTTCTATCAAAAAAGGAACTTGGAGGGATCGATTCCTAATGTCATTAGAAATTTCACTTCTATGTAAGTTTTCTTTGCTCATTCTAATAACATTTTTTTCACTTTCTGCATCTTTGGTCCACTATACCCAGCTTAAGCTATTGGATTTAATGAAAAATCAATTGACAAGATTGAGCTTCCTCCACACTTCACATTTTTTAATGACTTTAGAGTTTTAACCCTTGGTTTTAATAATATGCATTGTTATTCCTCATCATATCACAAATCTCATCAAGTTGCATGTGTTGGATTTATTCAACAACAAATTCAATGGAAAAATACCAATGCATCTTGAGAAGCTCTCAAGTTTTGCAAATGTATCTAGTGATGATAAATTTGATGAGGAAATGAAAATTGTCATGAAAGGAAGTGAGTATACCCTCTCATATATGTTTCCTACAAATACTATATTTGATTTGTCTTGTAATAATCTTATAGGAGAAATCCCATTAGGCATCTAGGTAGTATGAGTCAATTGTGATTATTAAATTTATCTTGGAAACAAATGGAAGGTCAAATACCTGCATCTCTTAGTGAGATATCTACTTTGGAGCAGTTGGACTTGAAAACATATAATTTGAGTGGATTGATTCCTAAAGATCTCTCTAAATTACATGAGCTTTATGTTTTGAATGTTTCATCAAACATTCTGTATGGGTGAATCCCAAAAGGGACACAATTTTCCACTTTCAATATATCTTCATTCCAAAAGAATAAGTGTTTATGGGTTTGTCCTTTAGATTCATGCAATGAAAACAAAAGAGGAGCAAGAAAAGGTGACAATGATAGTAAGAGTAGTAATGTCAGAGTCGGATGGTTTCGTTATGTGGATGAAAAAATGTCATTGATATCAACGGGGATGGGAATGGGGATTGGATTTGGGGGAGTGATTGCTTTCTTTACGTTATGGGAGAGAGATAAACGTTGGGTGGTGCCCTCAAACATGCCATGACCTATTTTTAGGGTGTACTGATTTTCGACATAGACATGGCCTCCTAGCTTCAAAGGTTAAAAAATAAATTTTTTGCACTATGAATAGTTGTGGTACCACTCATAGATTTTGAATATGAAATTGTTTTTGTATTATTAATATTATAAATCAAACAAATAGTACAAAAGAAGAGAAGAGATGGTTATTTTCTATATTATTTTGAGGTACTTCCAAATTACAATCCAACCAAATATATTAAATACTTAAGAAACTTGTAATGTCCCCATTTTTTATAGCACCAGGGAGAAACCACTAGCCATTAGACCCCATGGGTCCTAGTGGAAAATTAAATAAATAGTTAGGATTAATATTGGTCCATGGTTATTTAGTTTCATTAAATTAAACTATAGAGAAGTGATGAAGCTCATATTTTGTAAATATTTAATTATTATTTAATTATTGTTTAATTTTATCATGAGTTGGAGATGCTTAGGTGGCCCAAGAGGGCGCATAGGATATTTAGTGGAACCAATGAGTTGTCTTTCAAAAAGGGAATGGGAAGAAAAGTAAATAAAATCAATAAATCAACTGAAAAGCTGAAAGGGAGCTTAAAAGAAAGAAAACACAGAAAAACATAAAGCAACATAAAAGTAAGAAAGCACTGGAAAAGAAAAAAGTAGCATAAAAGTAGTAAAGCACTAGAAAAGTATGAAATAAAAGAAAACCAAGGAAAAGGGGGAGTTTCCAAATGCAGGAAAATCAGACTAAAACATAAAGGCAGGAAAGCAAGGAAAAAGAATGATAAAGTTGCCAGTCCAAAAATTTGTCAGTGAGGGAGCATTGGATGAGGCAGGTGACCATACATTGCATATTGAATCAAAATAAACTTATAAAATAAGGAAGGGTGCACCCACCCACATATTTTGTTAGTTTGTTTATTGATTTGAGAGCTTCGAACTACTCAAGACTTGGGATATGTGCCCCTATTGTTCTTCATTATACTATGGATTCAGTTAGATCATGAGGAGTAAGGAATTCATACTAGCTAATTGAGGCTACTTGTAGGTCCATTCCATTGTCAAATATATGCTACCTCGTTAAGTGTTGAATATTTCATCAGTTGGAATGTTTTATGCCATGTATTGTAATTACTTATGTTATTAAGGGAGGATAGTGACCCTTGGGTATTTGGTAATATTTATGAAGCTCTGTAATTTCAAGGATCCCCTTTTTATTCCATGTAATGAATTTTATTTCCATTCTACAAAGTATTTTTCCATCTTTAATGAATAATTGATCCTATGCTCGTTATGGTGCTAAATTTGACTAGATTTCCATAATATTTTATTAGACTGACTTCCATGGTTCCAAATCTATGTCTATGATTTGATGCAGTAATAAGACATATTATAGGACCCATATCATACTTCATATCATAATTTCATAACCCTTAGAGGTCATTTGAACTGAGTTGGAAATTCCCTAGTTGAGCAGTCCAAAAACTAGTTTTATTTTCTTGTCTTCCAAACTCAGTCAAATTATTCCTAATTGATAATATAAAGGTTTTTTTAGTTGCTTGGATTTAGTTGTAGGCCATCCAATTCCATATTTGCACCAGAATCCATTGGATTCCACATAAGTCCTGGGGATATTACCTTGAAGCCTTTGGTTTATCCAAAGGAGTCTACCCAAGCATGATGCACCTACAGAATGTGCAATTGTCGAAGCTGGGAGTATGTTAGGATAATGTAGAATTTAATGGAGATTTATCAGGTCCTGAAACCCTTCTTGGGAAAATTTGGGAGAGTCTGGAGGTGTTTGGGGTTTTATTTTTGAAATTCTTGTCAAACTAGCTAGTCCTTTTGTTTCTATCCCATCCACTGTGTGTTTAAATTTTTAAATATTGATTTAGTGTGTCTACAATTAGATTGGGTACATTAAAGTGGTATCAGAGCATGGGCCTCTACACATGTGAGAAAAAATACCAAACTCCATAAACACTCAGTTGAAAATATATTGTAGGTCACATCTTCAAGTTGCATCCATGTCCTTATTCAGTGAATAAGATTTTGATTGGGGTGAGGAAGAAGAGGTAATCTACATAGATGGATTATGTCACAGGAGGAGGATGAATTCATATATGAATGAATATACAGAAATGACAAAAGTCCTGATACACCAATGGCTAGCCTTGAGGAGGAATTAGCGAGGAGGTTAGCAACAAGTGCTAACATGTTTCACTGCTACCAGGAGTATATAGATTTGGGTGAGAATATCTATGCAGTTATTCCCTTCAAAGATTATTTCATCTGCAAGAATGGATTTTGGCCTCAGGGTGTTGATGAGTATTATTTTTAGAGAATCAAACCATCCATAGAGGAACCAAGTTGTTCGGCCTCTCTGATTAAAGAAGAAGAGGAAGGAACCAAATGTGAAGATTCGTCAAAGCTATTTGTATATTCAAACATCATGAGATTATTTGGTTATTCTTTAAAAGCGTCTCCAAAAGACTTGATCCTCATGCCATTCAATGTAATACCCCCATTTTGACCCTTAGGATATATTGGATTTTAATGTAAATATTGTATACATGCGATGTATGTTTTCCTATCTTGGAGCTCAAGGCCAAGGCCCCGCTAGTGGATGCTTGGATTTTATTTATAGGGAAAGTATTTGATATTATGTTAGCCATGTGCTATTAAGTCATGGAACATTGTAAAATGATGTAAATATTAATAGTGCAATAAAATACCAAAAATATTGGCTATGGAAGCAACCAACAAGAGGGGGCCATGTGTATCCACTAGAGAGAGGTGAGGGGGTTGTGGGATTGAAATCCATGCTTCGAAATCTCATCTTGGGAACCCATTTGACCTTCCTTGCTGACATTTAATTCGGTTGTAAGGAAGTGGTTGAGGAAATCAGTCCATGGATTCAATGGAGCATGGGAAGCCCTGCAATTTGTATGGCAAGGTATGGACTCTATTTTTCTTGACCCACAAGACACTGCACCTCGGGGGAGGACGTTTTCCCTCATCCCCATTCCATTTTTGACAAGCAAGCCTCATTTTTCATCTATCGTGCATTATTGGCTGTGAGGAAAACCATAAATTGTGATTCTGAGTTAAGCCATGATTTGGAGTGCCAAAATCGCCCAGAAATTCATGTGGGAAGTTAAATCCACTGGGGATCCATCGACCTGAACCCTGGGGGGAGAATTTCAGAGTGTGATATGCTCAGAAACCGTAAGAAAACCCATATTTGATAGCTGAGAATCCAGTTGCGAGACAGAGCCTTTCGGTCGCAACCCTAAGGAGATCTAAACGTGAGTGATAGAGAATAAGATAGAATAGAGGTTGTAACTGCTTGATAAAATCAGTGAAGGATAGAATCTCAAGGAATCAGCAGCTTGGACCTTTATATGCCCACCCTTAAGAGCACTAGAGGTAAGGGGCGCCTGAGGGACTTTGTAGTAGAGAAGGGGACCATGCTTGTGTTGGGTGTGGTAGGTATTGTGGGTGCCAAGGATGTTGGGATTTAGTTTGAGATGCCTATAGCTCTGTAGTTGAGCTCACTAGCTTAACATCCTCCTCCATTGTCTTTTGCATGCTTGATAAACCCAACTGCATGTTGGTGTGAAACCATGGTTGTGAGTGAGCCTGTTTAGTTCCTCCTTAGTGGATACATATCCCAACTCGGGGGTGGTCTCTGAGCTGGATGAATATAGGTTGGACATAGACCTATGGTTGGGTGGAACATTGCTCTCACATAGCCAGTTGCTTGGACAACTTCATCTTAAAAGATAAGTGCTTTATGTGTTTCTAAATGATGCTAATTCCTATGTTGTGTTATCTTTTATTTCAAGTCAAATTGAATGAAATGATCATATGGAATTAATCAATAGGAAGTCTGTGTATAATGTTGAACATGAGGTTGGTTCATATCTGATTGTTTCATCATTTTTCTCATGTTAAATATGGTGTTATACTTGCATGTTGTAGATGCATTAATCAAATTTAGTTCCACTGTGTATGTTATAATGCATTGCACACACCTGTAGATGGTTTGTATTTCATCATTTGAGCTTAGGGGATGAATTAGACACCCCCCTATTGTGTTCATGATCCCTCTATGGGTCAGATGAAGGGAGGGGCCATGACAGAGTAGGATCAGATCTCTTTACAGAGTGGTAAAGAGGCATGGATGAGGTTTGGGGAAACATTTTGGTTGGAAGAATGGAAAAATCAGAGTCCTCAGGTGTGGCAGAGGATCACACCGTTGCATAGGGATCACCGAGATAGTTCCAACAGGTCCAAGTTTTCAAAAAATGTACTTAGGATGAGAAATTTATCAGCCTGAGAAGTTGTCAGTAACAAGATCACATGGTCGATTTTTGACTTTCCGAACCCGCATTGTGGATTGTGGATTGCGGAAGTCGGATGGGTGATTTCTACGGAGTTGTGCATTGGAGCTCCGATTTCTGACTCCTGCATCATGGATTGCGAATTGCATAAGTCGGAGGTGTAGTTTTCCCGGAGTTGTGAATTTGAATTCTGACTTCCAACTCCTGCATCGCGGATTGCATATTGCGGAAGTCGGAAGTGTATTTTTCCCAGAGTTGTGAATTCACTATTCCAACATCCAAGTCCCGCATTGCGTATTACGGATTGCATAAGTCGAAGGTGTATTTTTCCCATAGTTGTGAATTTGGGGTTCCGACTCCTGACTCCCGCATCATGGATTATGGACTGCAGAATTCAGAGGTGTATTTTTCCCGGAGTTGCGCATTGGGGTTTTGATTTCTGACTCTCGCATTGTGGATTGCAGAATTTAGAGGCGTGTTTCTTAGAAGTTGTGAATTTGTGGTTCCAATTTTCGACTTCCGACTTGTGGCTTGCAGATTGCAGACTGGAGTGATTGCGGACTGAAGTGATTGCGGTTGTGCGATAATGCAAAGTTTTAAAAAAAAATTATCTAGTTGCTCCCCCATCACCTCTAAAGGGAACCAAGGGGATTGAGGACGTTACAAATGGTATCAAAGCCTAAGGTTGCAACACTGGGGTTGCTTGGGCCAAAGTATGAGCTTATCCACCAGGGAAAAATGGTGCATAACAAGAATTTGAATGAGGTTTTTATATATCATAGATATTTAGAGCAGAAAAGTGCCAACGACTGTTTTGACAAAAAAAAGTTTGTTAGTATGGGCAATTTCCAGAATTGCATGAAGGGGGAAAAGAAAAGAAGGAATAATAGCTCTGTGAATTATTCCATGAGTTTAATTCTGTTAAATATTGATGTTTTATGTTTTATATGCATTCATAATATGTCTAATAAATGTCTTTATAATGCACAGTGTTTGCAGCTAATAATATTTGAATAGTTGTAGCAGAGGGTAGAAGGTAGGGGGGAAAGAGTTTCAAAGGAAAATGGCAACCATGAATGATGATTAGGATCCTTATGAGCATGATGAAGATGTGCTAGGAGAAAATGTGCAAGAAGAACATGCTGAGACTAAATATAATGGGAGAAGGGAGAAAATAAATCCTCAGAATTTGGTTCCATGATAAGCTTCAATGAAAGATTGATAAAGGCTCAGGAGGAACAGAATCAACTCAATGATGCTATTTTGCAGAGCCTCAATGATATGCAGCAGAGGATAAAACTTGGGTCCAACCCAAGCAATGTAGGCAAAGAGGGAAGAGATGTTGAGCGTCTCTCTAGAGTTTGTTCAAGGAGGAGGACTCCAAGCCCAAGAAAGAGTTATGTGAGCAAAAATGATAGAACACCCTCCTCAAGATCTTCTTCCAGTAGGTCATGTGACTCCAGAGGTTCTCGAAGAACTCCAAGGCATACTTCTAGAAGATTTGAAGGAAGAAAGAAATTCAAAATAATTCCACAGGGAGAGTTTAGGAAGGCAAGGCCTCCCAAATTTGATGGAGAAGGTAACATTGGCCAAGAGGCAGAGGCATGACTAATTGGGATGAAGAAATATTTTAGGATTCATGATTACTCGTGAAATGAAAAAGCCAGAATTTCCATTTACAATCTGAATGGCAGAGATTCAATTTGGTGGGACCACCTCATGCAAGTAAAAGGGATCAATGAAAGGAGGATCATCTGGGAGTGATTTAAGAAGTATTTCGAGGAAAATTACCTTTATGCTAAGTATTATGATAGCAAGAGGAAAGAATTCAATTAACTCAAGTTGGGACAGAAATATATGGAAGAACATGTCCATAAATTTTTTGAATTCTTGAATTGTGTGGACTATATCAAAGATGAGAGGATAAAGATCCAATGCTTCCTTGGAAGCCTACCTCAAAGTTTCAGAGATAGGATTAAGTTTGTTAATCCACCAAGTCTCAAGGAAGCCATTAGGATGGCAATGCATTGCTATGAGTAGAGCAAAGGAAAATCAGAGGTTCACCCAACATGGAAAGGAAATCCAAATGGGAGGTTTGAATAAAGGAAAAGTGGATTTAAGCCACTTTTGAAAAATTAGCCAATAAATTTTCCATGGGGCCATCAAGCATGAAGTGGAAACAAACTAGCTGTAACAGTAGAAAAAACAACAAAAGGCCACTTCATTTTTGGGGATGTGGAGGAAACCACATGATTAAAGATTGTCCACATTGGAGGGAGAATCCACGAAGCTTGCACAAATTAAAAGGAGCAGCAACAGTGGAGGATATGGCAAGGGAAGCACTTCGAATTTATGTAGCGTTGGATGACCATCAGGCAGACCATCAATCCGTAGTGGTGGAAGTTGAAGGTAATATTGCTAAGCAATCAATTTTTGTTTTGATTGATCCAGGATCTACTCATGGTTATGTTTCTCCAAAAGTGGTTGAAGGTTGTTCTCTTAGAAAAATGAAGCACAACCAGTCTTTGCTAGTTCAGTTAGCCACAGGGACCAAGAGAAAAGTGAGTGAAGTAGTGATGGAGTGCCCCATGGATTTGAATGGATTCCTCACAAAAGTAAATTTGAATTTCCTACCATTAGGATCTTATGATTCTCTAATTTGTATGGATTGGTTGGAAAGACATAGAGCCAAGATAGATTGCTATGAAAAGGTACTTGAATGCATTGATGAAGAGGGAAGACCAAGATTGGTAAGAGGAATTCCCAAGCAAGTCTCAGTAAGAAAGATTTCATCCTTACAGTTGAAAAAGTTTTATAAGAAGGGTTGTCAATTATATGCAGTTCATATATCAGATTCATCAGAGGACAAGGGCCTAAGGATAGAAGACTTCCAGTTCTTGCAAGAGTTCGAAGATGTGTTTCCGGATGAAGTGTTGGGACTACCACCAAAGAGAGATATATATTTTACCATTGATCTTGTTCTGTGATGCACCTGCAACAATTAATTAACAAGAATACGCGAAATAGCAGAAATGACAGAACTCAGAATCACTTTTATATTGATCAAAGGCCACTTCGAGGGGGAAACCTCCTTTGAGCAAGCTCAATACAAATAACTTCACAGTGCCTTCATAGGTCTCGACACACGCTTATATACTAATTCTAGGCGCCAATACTATGGGTCAAAACCATGGGCCGTTACAAACTATGGATCACAATACTACGGGCGACTTACAAAGCATATGCACCAACAACAATAACACAAACTATTGATCAACAAATACTATGGGACGACTTACAAAGCATATGCGTCCAACAACAACATACTAACAAAGTAAAGACATGGGTTCCTAACATCCCCTCCCCCTTAAAAAAAGCTTTGTCCTCAAAGCTTTAGATGTGGAAATTGTTGTTGAATCTGAAGGAGTGGTTCCCATGTAGCATCCTCTGGTTGCATGCCGTGCCACTGAATTAAGACCTCTGTGATAAAGCAAGAGCGAAGCTGACGCGTGCGTTGACTGAGGATGGCCTCTGGCTCCAAAAGGATGGATCCTTCATTATCCAGTTCGGGTAAAATCATTTGTCCACTGATGTTGGTGCCAAGAACATTCTTCAGACAAGAGACATGAAAGACTGGATGAATGCGGGAAGGAGGAAGTTCCAATTTATAAGAAACGGACCCAATCTTCTGAAGAATCCGATATGGCCCATAGAACTTTGGAGTGAGCTTATGACGCCCTTTGAGTTTCAAGGATGATTGTTTGTACGGTTGGAGACGAAGAAAACCATATCGTCGTCTTGAAAAGTGCGCTCAGAACGGTGCTGATCAGCTTGTTGCTTCATGCGATTTCTTGCCATGTGAAGATTGTCCCGCAAAATGCGAAGAATCTGATCACGGTTTCGAAGGACCGTGTCAACTTCCTGAACTGGTGAACTGGTGGGGGTGTATGGAAGAAGAGCTGGAGGTGCCTGACCATAGACTGCTTCATATGGGGTCATTTTAGAGGCAGTGTGGTAAGAGGTATTGTACCACCATTCAGCGAGAGGGAACCATTTTGCCCACTGATGTTGTTGTTCCGAGGTGAAGCAACGAAGATAAGTTTCCAAGCATTTATTGACAATTTCAGTCTGACCATCTGTTTGTGGGTGATACCCTGAACTCATCTTCAGTTTGGTGCCAGTGTGGCGAAATAGTTCTGTCCAAAAATGACTGGTGAAAGTCACATCACGATCCGAGACAATGGAAGAAGGGATGCCATGAAGACGAAAGATCTGGTCCAGAAAAATTTGAGCGACGGAGGAGGCTGTATAGGGATGGCTGAGAGCACAAAAATGACTATATTTGGAGAGGTGATCAACCACAACGAGAATCACTGTCTTCCCGCCAGATTTAGGGAGCCCTTCAATGAAATCCATAGAAATATCTGTCCAAATCCGTGTAGGTATGGGAAAGGGTTCAAGCAATCCTGGAAGGAGTGTTGTTTCACCCTTATTGCGCTGGCAGGTATCACATTCGGCCACCATCTGTTGAATTGTCCTTTTCATGCCCTGCCAAAAGAAGTTACGCCGTGCTCGTTCATACGTTTTGAGGAACCCAGAGTGCCCTGCCGATGGAGAAGCATGGAGTTCATAGAAGACAGCTTGTTGAAGATCTGTGCTCTGGGGAAGCACCAGACGACCCTTGTATCGCAGAGAAGCACCATCCCAAGAGTAATGTGGTACAGTAGAAGGGTTGTTGGTCAAGCGTTGGATGATTTGAGATAAGGAGGAGTCATTGACATAACCCTGTTGAACAGATTGCAACCAATTTGGAACAGGCATAGAAATAGCTGAAAGAGAACCTTGGGCATCAAATGTGCGAGAAAGAGCATCTGCCACAATATTGTCTTTACCCTTCTTGTAAGTGATCTCATAGTCATAACCCATGAGTTTTCTAACCCATTTCTGTTGTGTCGGGGAGGAGACACGCTGGTCCAAGAAATATTTCAGACTCTGGTGATCAGTCTTGATGCAGAAATGATTACCTAATAGGTATGGGCGCCACTTCTGAACTGCATGCAAAACAGCCATCATTTCCTTCTCATAGGTAGAGGCAGCTAAATTCTTACCTGAAAGGGCTTTGTTGGTGAATGCAATGGGGTGTTCATCTTGAAGGAGAACAGCACCAAGTCCATTGCCGCAAGCATCACTCTCAATAGTGAAGGGCTTGGAAAAATCGGGCATAGCTAGCACAAGTGTAGTACACATAGCTTGTTTTAGTTTGTAAAATGCACACTGAGCAGTAGGTGTCCATGTGAAGGCATCTTTTTTCAATAGAGCAGTTAATGGAGTTGCAATCTTCCCATAATCCTTGACAAACTTGCGGTAGTAGCCAGTCAACCCCAAAAAACCACGAAGGCTCTTGAGTGTCTGAGGATGCGGCCAATTGTTCATGGCATCGATTTTGGCAGGATCCACGCGAACCCCTTGTGCTGAGATAATGTGCCTGAGATACTCAACTTCCTTTTGTCCAAAAACACATTTAGACTGCTTGCCATGGAGATGATGGTCAGAGAAAAGTTGCATGACAAGATCCAAATGCTGGAGATGTTCATCCCATGTTTTACTGTAGATGAGGATATCATCAAAGAATACCAGAATGAATTTCCGCAAGTAGGGTCGAAATATTTTATTCATTAAGGCCTGGAATGTGGAAGGAGCATTAGTGAGGCCAAAGGGCATGACCAAAACTCATAATGGCCATCATGTGTGCGGAAAGCTGTTTTAGGAATATCATCCTCATGAACCCGAATTTGATGATACCCAGAACGAAGATCCAACTTGGAGAAAAAGTGAGCCCCATGAAGCTCATCAACAACAGGAATTGGAAACTTATCCTTGATGGTGAGGTGATTAAGTGCTCGGAAGTCAATGCAGAGGCGCCATGACCCATCTTTTTTGCAGACAAGAATAACTGGAGAAGAAAAGGAACTAGTGCTTGGGCGAATAATACCTTGCTTCAATAAGTCCTGAACGAGCATTTCAATCTCTGTTTTTTGGTGAAATGGGTAGCGATAGGGCTTGATGTTGGGAGGAACACTGCCAGGAAGGAGCTGAATACGATGGTCTTCTGGCCTGGAAGGTGGCAATCCCACTGGTTCAGCAAAGACACCTGTATATCGATCCAGAATTTGTTGTAGATCCAAAGGAGTAGTGGAGACTGTTGATGGTTGCATCTGGATGGAATGGATCTGAGCGATAACACCATGTGAATTCTTCTTGAGGAGTTTTTCCATGTGATGTGAACTGATGATGCTGAGAGAACCTGGTTGTAATCCTGTCAATGTGTGTTTTTGTCCATTGAGGGAAAACCGCATCCAAAGTTCAGCAAAATCCCATAAGATAGGGCCAAGTGTGCGTAGCCATTGAGCGCCCAAAACCACATCACATCCGCCTAAGGGCAAGGAAAACATGTCAGAGCGCAAGGTATAATCTCCCATAGAGATACTCACATTTCGACACTTCCCTTTGCAAGGTAAGGTGCCCCCATTGGCAACCATGACTTCAAAGTTGGAGCAAGGATGGATAAAACAATCAGCTTGTTTGGCGATCCGAGGGTCAATGAAATTATGAGTGCTCCCAGAATCAATGAGTATTGTAAGAGAAAGCTTCTTGAAGTAACCCCTGACCCGCATTGTTTGGGGGGTGGTGATTCCAGCTAAAGCATGGAGAGATATCTCTGACTGGTCATCCTGAGACGGAGGGTCAATAGGCGATTCCTGAATGTCGACCGGAGCATCCAGTGTTTCTGGATCTTCGTCACCAATTTCAGAGGCAGGCGGAGACTCCACATCCAAGAGATAAAGCTTTTTCTAAACACATCTATGTCCCCGAGTGAATTTCTCATCACAATTATAGCAAATCCCCTTTTCTCTACGTGCTTGCATCTCTGTTTCCGATAAACGCTTGATAGGAGTCGATCGAGGAGCATGCGGTATAGGTGGTCACTGAGAACCCATATTTCGGAAGGGAACAAAAGTGGGCTTGGAGCGTTATTGGGCTGCAATCTTGTCTTCGGCCAACTTAGCCAACCCTAGTGCTTCCATCATTGTGTTGGGACAGAACATTTTGACCTCAGAGCGGATGGCATCCTTTAGACCACTGATAAAACAAATCCGGTAAAAGTCATCAGACAATCCTTCGATGTGGTTGGCTAGATTCTCAAATTCAGTTTGATACTCTCTCACAGTGCCATTTTGGCAAATTTTAGTGAGGACTCCTGTGAAGTCATCAAAAGCACTAGGACCAAATCGTTGCAAAAGGAGCTGGCAAAATTCTGGCCATTTGAGCTTTGGATGAGCCTTGATGTACCAACGGTACCATTGAAGAGCTTCCTGTTCCAAATGAGAGGATGCCAACGGAACTTTATTGACATCAAAAGTATTATGCAGACTGAAATATTGTTCTGCACGATAGATCTATCTAGTTGGATCGGTACCATTGAAGCGAGGAAAATCAAGCTTTGGACCACGGAAATTGCTGGAAGAAGAGAACCCATTGTCTGTTGAAGACTCGGATTGCCATTTGTTGTTCATAGCTGAATGTTCAAGATGGAGACCGAGAAATTTTTCATCCAAATCCTGGAGTTTGGCTTGGATGGCTGCAAGTGCATCCTCCATGGTTTTTGCTCCTGCACGGGTGACAACCATAACCAAGATTTTTTTATTTTTTTATTTTTTATTTTTTTATTTTTTTTCGGTTGACTGGGTAGGAAAACAAAAACAGAAGCTACTTTAGTAAAGGAAAATCTGGACTTGGGGAAAAATCAGAAGGGTAATTGGGGTTTGACTAGGTTTTGGACACTGTTGGGTAGATAGGGAAGCAAAAATGAGGATTTCTGAAGCGGGGGGCAAGAATGGAAAATTTTGGCAGAGGGGAACAAAGAAGCAGAATTCAGAAAGGAACTCTGTGGTAAAATTTGAAGGTGATTGGGTGAAATCTGAAGAAGTTATGGCAAACCCTAAAAATAGACAAATGTGGGATTTCGGGCTTTGGGAAGGGGAATTGGGGATAGGGTCTTCAAAACTGAAATATGCAGAACGGGATGACAGGGGTTCCCCAAAAATTTCAAGGGAAACAGAGTGAAAATAATGGAGATATGGAGAAAAAATTGAATTTTATACTTTTTTTTTTTCCAGACTGGAGCGGCTACGGCTCGAAAGGGATCTGGAACAGCGCCGAATGGATTAAAAACAACTGAATCTGGAACGGCTTGCAAAATGGATCTGAAACGGCGCAACAGTGATCGACAATAGTTTAGCTGAAAGTAGATATGGACCCCAGGTATGTGCGGCTTCCTAACAATTCAGGGGTTTCACTCGGCCACCAATGCTGTCTAACGGCTTGCGTATTGGGGCAGTACCCCTCACTCCACCGCTCAGGTAAAACTGATAACCGCTTTGCCACAAACGACAGCTCTTGGTTTACCTCACGGGTGGGAACTAGTCAATCAGGTAGGGGTCGTTGCCCTTTTTGCTGGCAGGTCCTCTCAATGGGCCAGCTACTTTGGGGTTCCTGTGGTACTCCTCAAAATGAGTTTTAGGGCTTATGCCCAAGTACTTCCCACAGTTAAGAGGATAGGGATTATTCCTAAATCCGAACCTGCAATAGATGCGAAAAAAAAATTTGGCAGAAATTTCACCCAGCGAGCCAAAGAAAGTGCTCTGATACCAGATGTGATGCACCTGCAACAATTAATTAACAAGAATACGCGAAATAGCAGAAATGACAGAACTCAGAATCACTTTTATATTGATCACAGGCCACTTTGAGGGGGCAACCTCCTTTGATCAAGCTCAATACAAATAACTTCACGGTGCCTTCATAGGTCTCGACACACACTTATATACTAATTTTAGGTGCCAATACTATGGGTCAAAACCATGGGCCGTTACAAACTATAGATCACAATACTATGGGCGACTTACAAAGCATATGCGCCAACAAAAATAACACAAACTATTGATCAACAAATACTACGGGACGACTTACAAAGCATATGCATCCAACAACAACATACTAACAAAGTAAAGACATGGGTTCCTAACATGTTCCAGGGGCGGTGCCAATTTCTAAAGATCCTTTTAGAATGAGCACGCTAGAATTGATAGAGTTAAAGATGCAACTACAAGAATTAATGGACAAGAATTATATCAGGCCAAGTGTATCTCCTTTAGGAGCACCGGTATTATTTGTCAAGAAAAAGGATGGGAATTTAAAGTTGTGTATTGATTACAGACAGCTAAATAAAGTGATAGTCAATAATAAATACCCATTGCCAAGAATTGACGATTTGTTTGATCAAATGAAGGAAGCAAAAGTGTTTTCAAATATTGACTTGAGGTCTAGCTATCATCAAGTGAGGATAAAAGAAGAAGACATTCACAAGACAACTTTTCTGACAAGATATGGCCATTATGAGTTCACAGTGGTGCCATTTGGTCTTACCAATGCACCTGCTACATTCATGTGTCTCATGAATAGTGTCTTCAACAAGTATTTGGATAAGTTTTTAGTGTTCTTGGATGACATTCTTGTTCATTCAAAGAATGATGAAGAGCATGAGGAACATCTAAGAATGGTGTTGCAAGTTCTTAGAGAACAGCAATTGTATGCAAAGCTGAGAAAGTGTGATTTCTATCAGAGGAAACAGTATTTGGGCTATGCTGTATCAGAAGAAGGAATTGCAGTGGATCCAGAAAAGATTGAAGCCATAATGGATTGTCCTACTCCAAAGAATGTTATAGATGTTAGATCCTTTATGGGTATTGCAGGCTATTATAGAAGGTTCTTTGAGGGATTCTCCAAGATAGCTCATCCAATTACATCATTTCAGAGGAAGAATGTTAAGTTTGTATGGTTTGAAAAATGTGAGAAAAGCTTTCAGTAGCTAAAGAAGTTGCTTACCAATGCTCCTGTTTTGAAGATTGCAAATCCAAGAAAGGATTTTGTAGTGTGCATAGATGCTTGCATTGAAGGGATAGGTGGAGTGATCATGCAAGAAGGATTTGTGATTTGCTATGAGTCAAGGAAATTAAAATAGCATGAAAAGAATTATGCCACACATTATTTAGAATTAGCAGCCATAGTGCATGCTCTGAAGATGTGGAGACATTATTTGTTGGGAAGAATATTCGATCTTAGGACAGACCACATGAGCTTGAAGTAATTGTTTGACCAACCAAACTTGAATGCCAGGAAAGATAGGTGGATGGAATTTCTTTGTGAATTTGATTTTGAAATTAAGCATGTAAAAGAGAAAGAGAATAAGGTTGTAGATTCTCTTAGCAGAAAATTCCATGTTCTAGCATTAAGCATGTGGAAATCAGATTTGAAGACAAGAGTTCTTGAATACCAACTCAGTGATGAAACTTACCTTAAAATTAAAGAAAAATTGCAGCAGGGAAATATAGATGAAAAGTGTGCAGGATATCAACTTGGTGAAGATGATATTCTCCTTTATAAAGGTAGACTGTATATTCCAAATTGTGCAAATTTAAAGAAGCTAGTGATGGATGAAATAAATCAAATTCCATACTCTGGACATCCATGATATCAAAAGACAATAACATCAGCAAGAAAGCAATACTTTTCGCATGGGATGAAGAAGGACATAGAAGAATACATTTCTAGGTGTCAAAAATGCCAACAAGTTAAGGCAGAACGTCAACATCCAACAGGATTATTGCATCCTTTTCTCATTCTGGAATGGGAGTGGGAAGTAATTTCTATGGATTTTATAACAGGTTTTCCAATGACAATGAGGAGGCATGATTCAATTATGGTAGTGGTGGACAAGCTATCAAAGGTGGCTCATTTTAATCTAGTCAAGTCCACTCATAAGAAAAATGACATAGCAAATATTTTCATGAACGATATATTCAGATTGCATGGATTTCCTAAGGTAATAATTTCATATCAAGATGCAAATTTCACATCCAATTTTTGGAAGGTATTATTTCAGGAACTGGGAATTCGACTAAATTTTAGTACAGCATATCATCCTCAAACAGATGGTCAAACTAAGAGGGTGAATCACGTTCTTGAAGACATGCTGAGAATGCATGTGATAGATAAACCATCCAAGTGGGAGGATTACCTACACTTGGTAGAATTTGCATACAATAATGGACATCAATCATCATTGGGAATGAGTCCATTTGAGGCATTGTATGGAAAATGATGCAGGAATCTAGTGAATTGGGATAGTATGGTGAACATTGTAGTGCTTGGGCCAGAGATGATAAAAGAAATGGAACAAGAAATTGTGAAGATCAGGAAGAATTTAAAGGCAACTCAGGACAGACAAAAGAGTTATGCAGATTTTAAAAGAGTGCATAAGGAGTTTCAGATTGGGGATCATGTTTACTTAAGAGTGAAGGAAAGGAACATTTCCCTGAAGTTGGGGAGTTGTGTCAAGTTGGAACCAAGATATTTTGGGCTATTTGAAGTCCTTGATAGGATAGGACCAGTTGCATATAGATTTGCATTTCCTGCTAACATGAGAGCCAATAATTTTTTCCATGTTTCTTTGCTTAAGAAGTATGTACATGATCCTAATCACAAAATTGATTGGAATGTGATACAGGTGGAACCCGAGGGAGAGTTCCAAGTGGAGCCTATGTGCATCCTTGACAAGAAGGTCACATTGCTCTCGAACCGAGACATCAGACAGGTAAAGGTGCAATGGAAGCACCTTAGTCCCGATGAGGTGACATGGGAGATGGAGGATGCCATGAGAGAGGAATTACCATTTTTGTTCACTTTTGAGAACACCGAGGATGGTGTTGTTCTAAGGGGGAGGGGATTGTAATTCCTCCATTTTGACCCTTAGGATATATTGGATTTTAATGTAAATATTGTATACACGCGATGTATTTTTCCTAGCGTGGAGCTCACGGCCAAGCCCCCGCTAGTGGATGCTCGAATTTTATTTAAAAGGAAAGTATTTGATATTATGTTAGGCATGTGTTATTAAGCCTTGGAACATTGTAAAATGATGTAACTATTAATATTGCAATAAAATACCAAAAAACCTGGCTATGGAAGAAACCAACAAGAGGGGGCCATGTGTATCCACTAGGGAGAGGTGAGGGGGTTGTGGGATTGAACTCCATGCTGCCAAATGTCATCTTGAGAACCCATTTGATCTTCATTGTTGACATTTAATTCAGTTGTAAGGAATTGGTTGAGGAAATCAGTCCATGGATTCAATGGTGCAGGGGCAGCCCTGAAATTTGTATGGCAGGGTATGGGATCTATTTTTCTTGACCCACAAGTCACTCCACCTTGGGGGAGGACATTTTCCCTCATTCCCATTCCATTGTTGAAAATAAATCCTAAGTGTTAATTTATCATGCATTACCAGCTGTGAGGAAAACCAAAAATCACGATTATGATCTAAGCCACGATTTGGAGTGCTAAAATCGCCCAAAAATTCATTTGGGAAGTTAAATCGAATGGGGGATCCATCGACTTGAACCCTTGGGGCAAAATTTCAGAGTGTGTGATGCTTAGAAACCATGAGAAAACCCATATTTGATAGCCGAGAATCCAGTTGCGAGACAAATCCTTTTGACCGCAACCCTGAGGAGATCCAAGCGTGAGAGACAAAGAAGAAGATAGAATAGAGGTTGGAACTGCTTAATAAATCCAGTGAAGGATAGAATCTCAAGGAATCAGTAGCTTGGACCTTTCTATGCCCACCCTGAAGAGCACTAGAGGGAAGGGGCGCTTGAGGGACTTTGTAGCAGAGAAGGGGACCTTCCTGTCAGAGATATGGATCTAACTAAACTAGTTTATCTATCTATGCAAAAAAAAATATATCAATAATAAGTACAGAAATAGAACAAGAGAAAATAGTACACTAGATATACGTGGTTCACCCAATTGGGCTACGTCCATAGGAAGATAGTCTTCTATTATCTCCATAATATCTCCCTCAAGCTTACAGAGAGCAATGCCAATAACCCCAATACAATATAGAAATATCATCAATATATGATCCACACTGGATGATCCACAAAGGATGAATGGATAAAGGTGAAAGACTCACTTGACTCTATTATATACCAAGAGATGGGGAGGAATTAGTCTCACATATTACATGTGGGATAATATAATTCTCCATAATAAGATCTCTTTATATAATAATGAATATCAAGAGTATATTTTACCATAATGAATATGGGATATAATGTATTACTCTTTTACATAAGATTATGGATATATTATGACATAATACAAAGACATTATTACCTTCCAAAGAATATAAAATATTCCAACACTCCCCCTTAATAATGGTTGGGGGGAAATCCCACTAACAAAGGAAGGAAGGAGTCATTACTGCTCCCCCTTGATGGCAACTTCCAGAAGATCCATAAACTGCAGAAGAAGAACACTTCGGTTGATGGAATTTGATGAAGAACAACCGCTTCTCACTGAATCATGAAAGTGCACATGAACCAGGTTGTAAGATGAAATACCAACAATATGCCCAGATCTAAAGAGAATGTTGTATGGCTACTAGATCCAATAGATGTCAAGAACATGTGACGCAATCCAATAGCAAGGTGCCCAGATCTAAAGAGAAGTCGTCATGGCTACTAGATCCACAAGATGCCATGATCACCACAAGAATCATCACAACCATAATTGATAGCTGAAGAACTCTGATATAACATCCACACCAATGTACATATACCTTCTCATGGATGATACAACAAAACATGTGGCTAAGAACACCACAACATTGTACAAAATATCTAGATGGCCAATACACATGTAGATAGCAGACATTGTTCCAATCAAGGTGCAATAGAAATATCTGTAGAAGACCTCAAACATTGAAGGAACAAGACCCCAATGGTCTACACATCGAAAATGATATCACACAGATGAACATCATGACTTTAACAGTAGAAGATGGTGCTTCATTATATCTGGAATAAGCTGAAAGCCTAAACAGAAAATTGATCTGCACAAGAACTTCCAAGATTAAAGCATATAAAGATCATAAAATAAAGGTGCTCATACATAAATGAAAATGATTATACACCAAAGGTTAGAAAAGATCATATAAAAAGATGGGAACATAATATGATCAAATAAAAAATTAACTTGCTCATTAAGGAAAATGACGTTACTTTTACACATTAAGTGTCAGCCACAACATATAAATAGTGAGCCCAAGATTTCACTTAAATATATGAAAATTTAGTTATCAAGCAACTAATCTGAAGCATACGTGCATTTCTTATTAGTATGATGTTAATATGCAAGAGATGAATCCCCTGAAAAATGTCAATGCTTCCATATAGGAACGTTAGATACAAATAACATATGTCAATGCTTCCATATAGGAACATTAGAGACAAGATAACCTCTGCAATCATGGGAATAGAAATCATATTGCAACAAGAATAATGTGCTCATGACAAATATTTCGAGATTGCTCAAAGCCATATAAATATTGAGTAAAAGATGATCGAAATAAACATGACACGATATATATAAATCAAAATGTTTAATATGATCAACATATAGCAAATTATGATCAACACATGATATCACTTATAAAAAATTATGAAATGACAAGTCACTAATGGTCTTAATCATGGCTTCATTTCTTGTTAACACTATGTAAATATGCAAGAGATGAAATGCCTTGAAAATGTCAATGCTTCCATATAGGAATGTTAGAGACAAATAACACAGGAACTAGATACAATCTCTACAATACATGAGAAAGAAACTATATCCCAATTCAATAACTTATGAGAAGCCAAAAAATTATGATATCACATAGATTCAAAAAATTGATTTTACTCAAGAATTTAATTAGCAAGAGCAGATAATGATCATAAAGATATTACTTATAGAACAATGAAATTGCTTTTACACAAAGGTAAGCAATAACATATAAATAAAGCAAATAATGATCAAAAGATAACACATATGAGATTGTTCTTATAAAATTGCTTTTATAAACATGACATGATTAGAAATCAACATGATTAAATATGATAAAAAAAGAACAAATTAGTTATTAAGTATATTGTTAAAAATATTAAGCATTAGATGGTTTATAGCTATCATCTTGACAAAATACTAGATATCCATGCCCTTAAAAGATGTCAATGTTTCCAAATAGAAATGTGAGACAAATATATATCAAGAACAAGAAATAATCTCTTAATAAACATGATTAGAAGAAAAACCTAAATGCAAAAAGATGAATAATAGAAAAATGACATACTTTACCGTACTGATCTGAATCTGCAAAAAACATAGTTAAAAAACAGTAAAGGAAAGAGAAAATTTTACTTACAACCCTTTTGATTGAGTGCCCAGACTTGCCCAGACTTCTGTTCTGGCTGCAATAGTGGACGCAGAACAGCTTCTCCAGTTCCAAAAACAGGTTATAATAAAAATTCCAATAAATATTGACGGAGTTATGGTCACTCGCATGTCTGCCAACAGTGGACTCGCGAACAAACACTGATACTTACGGGTTCTGCACGGAAAGAGTCACGATTACTCGCGGGTTGATAATATACTCAGCCATGGGTTCGCGGGTTTTAATGTAATGGAGTCGTGGCTACTCGCGGGTATTTGTACTGTAAAGTCGCGGTTCTACCAAAGCATGCACGAGTTCAGTACAGGAAGGGTCACGAATAGTCTGAAGCAAACGCAGGTTCGGAAGTGGAATAGTCGTTAGTATGTCGGAGCATACGCGGGTTTGCGCACTGGGATGCCGCGAGTCTACAGAGTATTTGTGGGTTCGCAGTAAGAACCGTCGCGGTTAACCACAGGTTCCTACGAAGAAAGGTTGTGAGTGTCTAGTATAAGGCCGAAAACAGTGTCGAATCTGTCGAACACGGAAACCTGCACAAAGTCTACCAAAATTGGATGAAAATTACCGTTTTGACAACCAGAAGATAGATCTCCTTGAGGAGAATCAGAAAATGATATAGATCTACAAAAAAAACATCAAGAAACCCTTGAAAAGTTTCTACAAAAATATACACAACAAGGTTAGGGTTAGAAATAAAAAACCGCAGGAATATGCCTAGATCTGAAGAAAAGCCTAATGGCTACCAGATAGAAAGAAAGTCTACAAGAAATAATCAATGCCCAAATGATAAAATATTGTTTGAAACCAATAGAAGGTGCTAGATCATAGCAACAAGCTCTAATACCATGTCAGAGATATGGATCTAACTAAACTAGCTTACCTATCTATGGAAAACAATAATATATCAACAGTAAGTATAGAAAGAGAACAAGAGAAAAGAGTACACCAGATATACATGGTTCACCCAATTGGGCTACGTCCACAGGAAGGTAGTCTTCCATTATCTCCAGAATATCTCCCTCAAGCTTATAGAGAGCAATGCCAATAACCCCAATACAATATAGAAAGATCATCAATATATGATCCACACTGGATGATCCACAGAGTATGAATGGATAAAGGTGAAAGACTCCCTTGACTCTATTATATACGAAGAGATGAGAAGGAATTACTCTCACATATTACATGTGGGATAATATAATTATCCATAATAACATCTCTTTATACAATAATGAATATCAAGACTATAATTTACCATAATGAATATGGGATATAATGTATTACTCTTTTACATAAGATTGTGGAAATATTCCGACATAATACAAAGACATTATTACCTTCCAAGGAATATAAAATATTCCAACACTTCCTTGTGTTGGGTGTGGTAGATATTGTGGGTTCCAAGGCTGTTGGGATTTAGTTTGAGATTCATGTAGCTCTCTAGTTGAGCTCACTGACTTAACAATCTCCTATATTGTCTTTTGCATTCTTGATAAACCCAATTGTGTGTTGGCTTAGCATGTTTGTTGGTGTGAAACCATAGTTGTGAGTGCACATGTTTAGTTCCTCCTTAGTTGATACATAACTCAGCTCGGGGGTGGTCTCTCAGTTGAAAGAATATAGGTTGGACAGAGACCTATGGTTGGGTGGAACATTGCTCTCACATAGCCAATTGCTTGGACAACTTCATCTTAAAAGATAAGTGCTCTCTATGTTTCTAAATGTTGCTAATTCCTATGTTGTGTTATCTGTTATTTCAAGTCAAATTGAGTGAAATGATAATATGGAATTAATCAGTAGGAATTCTGTGTATAATCTTGAAAATTAGGCTGGTTCATATCTGATTGTTTCATCATTTTCCTGATGTTAAATATGTTGTTATCCCTTCATGTTGTAGATGCATTAATCAGATTTAGTTCCACTGTGTATGTTATTATGCATTGCACACACCTGTAGATGGTTTATATTTGATCACTTGAGCTTAGGGGATGAATTAGACACCCCCCACTGTTGTGTTCATGATCCCTCTATGGGTTAGATGAAGGGAGGAGCCATGATAGAGTGGGATTAGTGCTTTTTACAGAGTGGTAAAGAGGCATGGATGAGGTTTGGGGCAACACTTTGGTTGGAAGAATGGAAAAATAAGAGTCCTCAAGTGTGGCAGAGGATCAGATCGTTGCATGGGGTTCGCCGGGAGATTTCCAAGGGTACCAAGTTTTCCAAAAATGGACTTAGGATGAGAAAGTTATCAGCCTAAGAAGTTGGCAGTAATAGGAGCATATGGTCGACTTCTAACTTTCCAAACCCGCATTGCGGAAGTCAGATGGGTGATTTCTATGAAGTTGCGCGTTGGAGTTCCAACTTCCAACTCCCGCATTGCGGATTGTGGAAGTCCGAGGTGTATTTTTCACGTAGTTGTGAATTCAATGTTATGACTTCCGACTCCCGCATCACAGATTGCAGAAGTCGGAGGTGTAGTTTTCCCGGAGTTGCCAATTCGGGGTTCTGAATTCCGAATCCTGCATTGCAGATTGTAGATTGTGGAAGTCGGAGGTGTAGTTTTCCTGGAGTTGTGAATTTGGGGTTCCGACTTTCGACTCCCACATCGCAGATTGTGGAATTCGAAGGTGTATTTTTCCCTGAGTTGCATGTTGGGGTTCCGATTTCCAACTCCCGCATTATGGATTGCGGAAGTTGGAGGCGTATTTCTTCGAAGCTGCAAATTTTTGGTTCCGACTTTCGACTTGTGGCTTGTGGATTGCGGACTGGAGTGATTGCAGTTGTGTGATAGTGCAGAGTTTAAAAAAAAATGATTAGGTTGTTCCCCCATCACCTCTAAAGGGATCGAGGGGATGAGGGACGTTACATTCAAGATGTAGAAACCTCAAGCTACTTGGAAGAGAATACAAATGAAGCAAAAGTAGAGATCCATGAGGTGGAGCACAAGTCACTGCAAAGTGACAGTAGGAGAGAATAAATTTTTGTAGAAGATGCATATGATGGTTGTCCTCTAGAGCCACATTTCCTTGTAGGGCCATTGAAGATGAGTGAAAGGGAGATTAGGAAGGCCCTGAGAACTTTTCATGGCACTAATACATTGGTGTCACATTATTGTTAGAGAATGGAGGACAAATATTCCATTGCAGACTTGCAGAAGATTCAAAAAGTAGTGACAGACATAAGAGGTTCATTTTTGCAGTTGATTTCTGACAGAGATCATCTTCTTGAGCTTGTGAAGATGTATCATAGTGCCTCACTAGAAGATTAAGAGGATATTGACAAGTTCACTCATGGTTTGGAGACTACACATGATTCTTTGAGGACCACTCAAAATGCCCTTCAAGAATCAAGGTTGCATATTGATCAACTTCATAGAGAGTTGAGCATGCCACATCCTCCATTCTGCATAGAAAATGATCATGTACACATGGCAGGAAACACTTTGAATATGATGGAGGAACCTCATGTGGGGGATGAACATGAGGAAAGTTCAAACTTGCAGGTGTTTTTGAAGGAAGATGCTATAGAATATTTTGGCTAAACACTTGTCTTGATGCAGAAAGACATTGAAGAAGACATACCATTCGAATATGGAAGCAAAGGTACTTATTTATCCAAGTATTGGGTAGATGAGTACATAACATAAATGAAGAGGCAGGGATTCACTAGTCTTGCTTGATTTGGTAGAAGACTCTTTGACACATCAATCATTGGGGAATCTAGTGAGCAAGAAGTGCAATTCGAAATGCATGTGCTTGAGAGGATAACTGTCATGGAGAAGGTTGGAGAAGCACTAGATGTGCACCAAGAGGATCATGGGCTACCCTTGTTGAAGAAATATTTGATTCTGGAGGTGGTAGTTAGATTTTCTCCACTTGCACCAACCAACAAAGATGTTGATCCATCCATGGATTGGGTTGAAAAGTACATCTCAGAGATGGGCACACATGGAGGTAAGAGTTTTGCATGATTCAGTAGGAAGTTGATTGATACATTCCTCACTCTCTCATCTTATGAGCAGCTCCATCAAAGAAATCCATGGCAATCATATGATGCATTCAGTATGCATGGTGGGCCTTGGAAATCCCAATTGATTCAATTGGATGGAGCATATTGCATTAATGCTCAAGGGGGGTTTCTCTTCCTATTGGAAAAATTCGTCAAAATTCCAACAAGCACTTGGAAGAGTGTACTTCTGATTAGGGTGTGGGATCCTAGCAACCCTTGGAGTGATGGATTGTTCCTAATGTCAGAGCAGCATAGGTAGTGGGATCCTAGCATTAGTTGGTTTTTCATTTTAGTAGCTGGAAATAGGGAGCAAGCCAACCATACTTTGCAGGAGTCTATCCATATGGAGCAGTGGTTTAGTTTCCTAGATGGGCTTATTGTTATCATGCTTGGTGGTTTGGGAGTCTGTAGAAGGTTGTTTGTGTTGACATTGTGTAGTGTAGAGGTGGGATTAGGAGACACTTCCCACTTCTCAGACTCATTTGGGATCCTGGAATCATTCTTGGTCTCAACTATTTCAGCTGGAGATTTCACAGAGTATTATGGGGACAGAGGCACCACTCATGAGGAACGAGATGTAGAAGTTCAAGTACCTTCCCAAAATTGATCTCCACCTTAATCCTCATCATCAGACTGGTATGGATGAATACATTTTGCAAGAGACATCTCCTTGTGTCCAATGTTCCTACTTGGGAATTTCATGCATGAACATTGATTTGGTTGATGCACCTATGACTTCACATTCCTAAATTAACAGAGCATACATCAAGCACTTTGGTAAGCTTGTGTTGGTTTTTTTTATTACATTTTGGTTCATGGTAGGATGTTGGAGAAGTACATTCTTGATTTGGAATCTATGTCATGTACTTGGGTAGAGCAATCATTGCATATCAATTTGTTTGAACATGAAATTGGAAGGATAGCGATATTGCATTTTGATCCTATGATTGAACATGGTAAGGATGTTGCACCATGTAGAGGAACCTTTCATTTCATAACACATGTGGCTGCCCAAGTAAGGAAATGAGTCTCCTATGGGGATGAGAATATTCAAAGAGTTCTCAAAAGGATAAAGAAAATGTTACATCAATGTTTTAAGCTTACCCCACCAAGTTTCACTTCAGTATGTGTGCTTAAGGGAGATGCTTCCAAAGAAGACATAGGAATGGTTTTGGTGCCAAAAAGACATCCCCTAAAGTTGCATCCCTGTCAAATACATTGTTTGCAATCAAATTCATAGAGGTGTTAGCCATTATACATGTATTGGCTAAGAGAAAACAATGCTTCAGAATGGACAAGTTTGAGGTTGAAGTTGACCACATTGGTTCAAGATCAATCTCAACACATAAGGGGCTCAATGTATGGTAGCAAGAATGGATTGCATGTGAGTCATTGTATGGGTTGAAGTATGAGAAGTGGTGCAACACATGGTATGAGGTAGAGCATATTCAAATTTGGACTATTCATATACGAAACCTGGGGCCTAACATGAACATATGCACTATGTTTAATAAAAAAAATAACATACCAATCTTAGAAGAATGTAATTTTGGGATTTATATCTATTTTCCATCAATAAAAGTCATATATTTCGGAAGGTGATCTGATTGTCTACTTTTCATCGTTTTACACCATAATTTAAAAAGTTGTGTTAGGACCTCTTAAAATTAATTTTAAATGCGCCATAAGTGGGTATCATTACCCTGCACTAGCCCAGCATGCCCTGTTAACAGAACTAGAGATGGAGAAGGAAAAAATTGAAACCATCTAGATAAAAATAGAAACCATGGAAGCTCAGATTGCATTTCTCCATTCAGCGTCGAATTTGTGTGCTCCTCCTTAAAAAAAATAAACATTATGATTATTATAATAAGCATATAATAACAATGATAATTAATTTTTTTATTCTTTAATTCTTTAGAATTTATTTATTGATAAATTTTTAAATACAAATTAGTGTAGTAATTCATACAATTTATTAGCTAATAAATTAACTTATAAATAATTTAGTTAGATAGTTATTATTTTTTGTTGATTATATATATAAAACTTGAATTAAACATACACATATTTTTAAAATGGTGATAAATTAAAAAATTAAAAATGTTAACCTAAACAAAGCATTATAAAAGAAAAATGTTTTTAATGCTCTACTCTTTTAGTATTTGGAAGATTATAAAAGAAAAATGTTTTTAATGCTCTACTCTTTTGTAATATTTAAGATAATAAATATATGAAAAAATGTATTTTACGAGATTATCTTTATTTATTAGTTTAAGTTTTAATTTTCACCATATATAAAAACGTACGATCTATTTTGTTTAGTTATTACTCCCACAAATATATTTACGCCGTAGGCGTTCACCATGGAGAAGCATTACTTCCACATCAGCAAGATTCCTCGCTCATAGAGCCAATGGAATCGTGCCACGTGGAAGGCTATGCTTCTCCCGACCTGCTCCTGGCAACACGTCGCTGCATTCTAGTGAGTTTCCAGCGATATGTTTTTAGGCTACGACAGCGATCCTGCAGCTGTACTGAAAAAAAACAGTCTTTGATTTCTAACATCCCATCGCGTTCCTTATTATATGTAATTTCATTCTCCCCAAGTTTGAAGGTTTCCAGCTTTGGCTACTGGGTAATTTTTTTAACCATGGATAAAACAGTTTTTTTTCTCTCTCTAACCTCGTCGCTTATGAACTTGGCTAATTTGGGTCGGCGCAGGTAGTCATACTGCAGTTAACCAATCTGTGTATGGTCTTTGTTAAAGTTGCCACCTTAATCTCTCTAGTAACCTCTGCTTGTAATGTTTATGTTTGTTACCTCTCGTTTGGGCGTCTAATATTTTATGTACAACAATTTGTATACCAAATAATCTCAGTTTTGAATGATGCGATATTTTACTGTTTGGTTGCTTTTGATTATAAAAGTTAATTCTGGTTATTCATTGGTGAAGTAGTAGTGATAAAGGCATGTGCACTATGTATTAATCAATTTTCCAGTCCAAGTCTGTGGATTGAGAAATGTAAATCAAGTTTCGTATACACATATTAAATTAGGTTTTTCCAATGCCAAAACGATGTTCATAATGTTATGAAATCCATACCTTCAGATATCGTTTTGTTCGGAATTGAAAACCCAATGTTTGAATGCTTTCATCTGCAATCGTCTCCAAGAAAAAGCCTTCCAATTTTCACCGTAGATGTATATCCATTGGCGCCTTTGCGACCATGGCTTCGCTGTCGCTGTTGGGAGTGAGCGAAGAATGTTATCCGTTAATATATTTTGATGGAAATAAAATATTCTTCACAAAAATAATGTTATTTACTAACTCTAATAAATCTAGCAATAATTTTTTTATTACTTTAAATTTAAAAACTAGGGAAGGAGGAACGATGCCACTCTTCTCTAGAATTGGAAACTATTAGCGTTTCTAAATCAATGAAAACCATATGTTTTCTATGGATATTCAAAGGCATTTCGATATGGATAGGGTTCTCAATAATGCCCAATCATTCTACAGACAGTACACAGTATTACAGTGTCACCGACTCAGCATGGTCGTCCTCTTAAAATGAATTTAGAGTTGTTATCTTTTTGAGATGTCCACAAAGTCATGAATTCAATTTAGATTCCTTATGCTTTCAATATGTCTACAAAGTCCTGATAGAATTTGTCATTATTTTGTATGTTTTTATCATTTGAAAGATGAAAAAAACAAATAGAAGATCCTAATTATACATTTAATTCACATCTAAATGTTGGATAGCCTGAAATTCTCATTATTTTGTATGTTAGATCACTTAAAAAATTGAAAAACAAAAGGTACCGACTTACATATTTCACATGCATCCATGAGTCAATCTTTAACCTCTAACGGTTGAACCAACTTGCCCCTTAAAATCCATCATTATTCCATTTCTTTATTTTTGTTGTTTTAGCTTCATTAAAAGTTTTACCATTTTATTTTTTTCTTTTAATAATATTGACATTATGAATTTGTAGAAAGCTTGTATATATAATGTTTCAATAAAGTCCGTTCCTATTTTGTTTGTAATAGTATTGATATTTTGAATTTGCACAAAATTTACAATGCTTTATCTTATGAATATGATGAAAACTCATTCATTATTATTTGAAATTCATTTGTTTTTTAATTTTTAAAGCCAGAAAAACAAATTTGTTAAAAGTTTTTAAATAGTTTTTTTCATGGAAATGGTTAAATACACTCTTCACTGATGAAAAAATAGTCTATCAAATTAATTTTTAATAAAAATTTTAATATATATTTATAAAATATAAATGGTTACTTATTTCATACATTATTCTCTACCAATAATAACTATGTATTAAAATTTGGGATGTCTGAATACTCTATCCTTCAGATCGCTCAATACTTAATCACTCAGGTCAATACTCAATCGCTAATTAACAGTTCAATATTAATGAAATTAATAATATAAAATTTATGTTCATATTAATGTTTAATATTTATATTTATATTAATATCATTATTAATATAATCATTAATATAATTATTAATAAAAATTTTAATAAACTTAACAATATTAAAAACATTAATAATGTTGTTAAATATTTTTTTAAATCAAATTTTAATCTTCAAAAATAATGTTTAATGTTTAATATTTAATATCTAAGGATAAATAGTAATGATGTTGAATATTAATTTTAATATTTAAAATTAACAATAAGGTTTAATTTTCATATTTAATGTTTAACATTAATATTTATTTAATATTTATATTTAATGTGTAATAACAAAAACAATGCATTATTTAACCTAATAAATAACTTTTGGAAATGGTCTTTTCGCACGTGCAAAGGGTGGGTGGTTCCACATTGTCCTATGAGCGGTTTGCAATACTGTTTTTCCACATGTAGACCTATTAAGAATGGACACGTGTGATGGTGGTTTGTATTCCGCAACCACCTTCCCTTTTATCGAGTGCGCACTTTTTCGACTCAGAGATGATCTCGTCTCTTGATCTCTTATATCACATCTCGACCGTCCATCATTGTTAAATAAACGGACCCACTCCTTCATTTAGAAACTAGAGAAGCTATTTCGAGCTTTTTTTTTCCATAGAATTTGGTTGAAGTATTCCTTTCGCATAATTTAAACGAAATTGTTCAAAATTCGGACCTGCATAGCCTGTTGCAGAAGCCACAAATCTGACCAAAATTGCATTGGCTTGCACCAGTGAGCTAGCTAGCGAGAGGCCGCCCATGGATAAAGTCGTCCGAAGGTTTGATACAGGAATTAATCAAGAAAGAAAGACATAATGTTTAATATGCAGAGCTCGCCATTGCTTCCTACATTTCCCATTCTGTTGCCTCTATTTCAATTGATCTGGATTGCTTTTCTGCCAGAATATTCCACCACAGTTCTCTTGAGATTCCAAATCTTCATCAAGACTGAGATTTTAATGCATTTCAAAGCTTCACACCGCATTTTTGCCAGACATTTTCGCCAGAAATTTCCAGTGCAGTGCTTTATTACTACAAATCTGCATCAAGAACAATGAATTTAATGAAAGAAAATTTTGAAATCTTACTATGAAATAAAATTTTGAAATCTTACTATAAAAGAAAAACACATACTTCACCATTAAACGTACTCAAACTATTCTCAATTTTAATGTTTTTAGATCTAAAAAATGTGAAAGAATTATGACTATCTGGTTTAGGATTCCAATTGTCTGCTTGGATCTCTTCAGATTCCAAATCTTTTACCTTCAGAGATTAATGAATTTTCTGCAACTAGACAATAGCTTTGTAGGTTGGTTTTAAAGAAATTGTCGCTGATTTTCTTGGATACTTTTGCAGGAATTGAATACCTGCATCACGGCCTTCCAGAACCGATCGTGCATCAAAACATTTCAGCCGCAAATATCCTTCTAGATCGACATTTGAGCCCTCATCTATCAGACTACGCCTTACAGAGACTGTTTGCAGACGACATAGTATTTTCAATCCTTAAAACCTCGGCAGCCATGGGCTACTTGGTGCCAGAGTACGCCACAGTAGGACGCCTTACACTGGAAAGTGATATTTACGCTTTTGGAAAAATACTCCTACAGCTTCTCACGGGAGGAAGGAAGGACATCAGTCTCAACAATCCTTCGACTTCATCGGCCCATCGCTCCATCAAAACCCTGGTGGAGTCGGGCAAAGTCGAAGAATTCATGGATCCTGGGCTGGACGAAAAATACTCGATTGCAGAAGGCACAAATCTGGCCGAAATTGCATTGGCTTGCACCAACGAACTAGCTAGCGAGAGGCCACCCATGGATACAGTCGTCCGAAGGTTTGAAACAGGAATTAATCAAGAAAGAAAGACGTAATGTTTAATATGCAAATCTCGCCATTGCTTCCTACATTTCCCATTTTGTTCCCTCTATTTCAATTGATCTCGATTGCTTTTTTCACCAGAATTTTCCACCACAGTTCTCTTGAGACTCCAAATCTTCATCAAGAACAGATATTTTAATGCATTCCAAAGCTTCACACCGCATTTTCGCCAGAAATTTCTAGTGCAGATCTTTATTACTACAAATCTGCATCAAGAACAACGAATTTAATGCATTTCAAGCTTCAAAAATGGTTCAGCAACTTCACAGATTATGGAATCTTGGCATCAAATATTTGGCGTTGGAGTTCTGTATCCATGGTCCCGGATATTTCAAAACTCTAACTGCTTTAGTAAAAGCCCGATCAGTTGCGATCTCGTTTGCAGTAGGGCTTGAGCTCTCACCATGCATCTACAAGCCACTAACCGTGTGTGGGTGCAGCTCTGGTCAATGTAAGCATGTGCCTAGCACATGGCTGCTCAAGTTGTAAGGATAATTGTCTCCACCTTCAGGTCATATTTGTGCGCTCAAGTTTACTTCAAAGATACCAATGTTTCCATACCTGGCAGTCCTTTCTCTCTGGAGAAGAGGAAGCTCAAACCCAGCCGAATGGCCTTCACGCACGCGGAGGGAGTGACCATCTTTTATGGGGGCACCCTGCTTTGGGACGGTGGGAGGAGGGCGTGCATACAACCCGCGTGGCATGCATGCAGCTTTGTCCTTCCCCGTGGGCTCCTTATGCCATTTACAGACGAGCGGCGAAGGAGGTCATGGCTCGGAGGAAGGACAAGGGTACGAGAGGGAGACAATGGGAGAGGCTGGTAGGTGGTATGTGGGGAAGGAGAGAGGAGCAGGATGGTAGGGAAAGGGTGACAAGTGGAAGAGGTTAGGAGATATGGTGGGCGAACAGTTGAGGTGGGGCTGCCGCATGGAAGAAATACATTCATCTCTGGGAATGTGGTTGAGTAAACGAGGTCTCAAATGTTCCTTTGTTTGGGATCCTTAGGTTCATTTGAAGACTCATCTCTAAGTGGTTTGGGTCTGCAAAAACATGGGTTCTTACTTTTGTGGCTTTGTTTAACTCCATTGGAGCCTAATGGTTTGAGTGTGGAAAACATATTAATGCTTAATGAAAGGCTTGTTTAACTTGTCATTATAGGGCTTTGTGGCATCGTTTTATCTTCAAAATCTATTTGACAAATGATTGTGGGGCAATACATTGCAAGAGTATGGAATATGCATCCACGGAAATGTGTGTTGTGTGAGGGTATAGATTTAAGGAAGCTTTTCACATCGAGGTTAAGCAAATGGATTTCATTCAAGAAGCTAAACCCCATTTGGACTAGAGCATTGGAAATCATGTGGATGCTCAATAAGCTCAATTTGAGGTCCAAATTGAATCTCAAGGGAAATAGGTGGATAAGCTACTTTTGGACATGGGTATGGCACATTATAATATGATCCTTGGTTTTGCTAGAAGCTCTCCAATGGTTGCCAAGCCTTTACTCTCTATTGGGTTAATTAAAGAGGTATGTATGAAGGATTCAAAAGTACAAGATGTGGATAGCTATGGAGAATATTGGGACAAGTTGATGATGGAGCTAAAGAACAATAGAGAACCAATTATGGAAGAAGCACATAGTGAGCATGGTCATAAATAAGTGCCTTAGGTTTTTATATGTATTGTCAATTTCTTTTGGTATGTAGTCAATTTGTTCGAATATATAGATATTGAAGGCATAGGCTACAATCTACATATAGTAAGCAAAGACAATTATTAAGTGATTATTTTAGAAAAAAGTTAACATTTTTAATTAGAATTTGGTCTTTTTAATTAGAATTTAGCATTTTTTATAAGAGATATTTTGAATTTTAGGATTTGTACTCTTGAATGTTTACATTAGTAACTTTTTTATATTAATGTACATTTACCCATTTCTATTAAAAAATAATTATTATTTAGTATGATTCAACATAGCATATTATACTTAATCTAAATTTTTCTTAATTGTAATTTATCAATTTTGGAAATAAAATCTTCATAGTGTAAATCTTTCTCAAATATATTTAAAAATAAAATCTCCATAAAATGATTTAATCCTTGTAGAAATGTAAAAGATAAATAAAATATATCAATAACTATAATATTAAAATTTATAAATGTATAATTAAAAAAAACCATGTGCCAAAGTAAATAGATTTGCTCTTTGGTTATCAAGAACATTGGGTAGGTTGTTGTCATTAAAATGTTGCAGAAATAACTGGGAACAAGGACGAGAATAAAAATGCCATGTCTAGATAGTTGAGAACTGTTTCCAAATAGATGGTAACAAAAAACCAGTTTTTCTAACTATACCAGTGAATTGAGAGATTACAGCACATCTATTCATATTGACCATAGGTGGAAGTGGAACTTTTGTAGGTCCGTCTAGGATATTGTAGGTTTTAAACAAACAGGTAACTCTGATTCTCATGAAAGTTTAGAGAATGAACTGTTAATTACAGAGGTGTATGACTTTGTTATTTATCAAGTTATATGCAATTTTATTACGGTCCACATTGGTTGGGCAGCTGTAACATCCATAGGAATTGAACTATGACCCTTTATAAAAGGGAAGCAAATATTTTACCAAAAGCTTCAATTTGAATTGAATTAGTCATCAATGACAAATGCAAATACTTTATTAAATATTTTATTTTAAATTGAATTAGTATTAAAGTTCAAAGATGACCATAACACTCGGAGGGATTTGAATTGAATTATCATTAATGATCAAAATGATCTATTACACAATATTATGGAAGTGTAGCCAGAGCCATTCCATTGAAACTAATGACCGAAAACTTAGTGACCAAGACATTGAAACTAATGACTGAAAACTTAGTAAATGTGGAAGAACTCTTCCTGAAAACTTAGTCACCAAGATTTCAACAATTTGTAAGAACATCATGGAAGAACTCTTCCTCGGCATCCTCTAGAATCCTATCCTAAATAAAATGAGTTCTTTATGCCTCCCTTCTATAAATTGTACGTGGTAAGTAAATCTTGATCAATATTTCGGCATTGTAGTTAGAGCCAACGCAACAATCCTTGATTTCTGAAGAAGACACAAAATCAGCTATAGCATTGAATTCATTCAACTCATTTATTTTTAATTCCAAAAATAATTGCCTTCAAACCTGTAAAGTTGTGACCTAATGGTTAGTAGGAAGCAATGTTGAATCTTCTAGAGAAGTTACCTGAATAAATAAGGATATTGTATTCAACAATCAACAACACTATTAGGTTCTCTTCAGAACACGATTTTCCTGTTAGAGAGTATTATTTTAAAAGAGAACGATAATTTTTAAAGAAGAGGGATAACAACTACAGATGTAATAAAAATTTCTATCTTACAGCCAGACCTCCTCAAAGAGGACATTCATGCAACCGATGTTAAGACAAAACAAACGATTTTCTATGATCAGCTTTGATGGTTGGGTTTATCCCCACAATGATGTAGAGAAAAGACCTCATCTCAGTATTTAAAAGTTGATAATAATTATTAAAATAACTATATATGATGTAGAGAAAATACCTCTTCTCAGTATTTAAAAGTTGATAATAATTACTAAAATAACTATTTATTTATAGTTTTTATTTTATATTACAAAATAATAAGATAATTAAAATGATAATTATCTCATTTTAAAGTAAACAACAATTTTATTTTATATTATATTATGTTAATTAACAATCTTTAATATTTGATATTACTAATAACAGGTTAATAATTAACAATCTTTTAATATTTGATATTATTCATAACATATTTAATATTTGATATTACTCATAACATATTTGATATTTGATACTGTAGATCTACATAGTTTATGATATCTAAATTTTATATCCTAAAATAAAATTATTTTATTAATTATCCATTTTCATAAATTATGTAAATTTATAAATATCAAAGAAATCAAGCCATTTATAAAAAAGAAAATACATGTTACTTAAGATTTTATCTAAATTTATGAATGTCAATGGAGTCAAACCATTCATGAAAAGGATGATACATGTCAAAAGAAAGCAAATTGTCAAGAATACATCTTTAAAAAGAAAAAGAAAATTGATTTTAAATCAGGTTTTTGATTTAATATGTCTCTTAACTATAGTAAAATATTAATTATAATAAAGTATTTCTTAACTGTAGTAAAATATTAATTATAGTAAAGTATGCAAAATTTTTCAAATCAACTTAATTATTTTATTATAATCTATCTTCATAAATTACAAAACATGAAAAAAATTAAATCGTTCATAAAAAAATAATATACATTCCATATTTAATATCTAAACTTAATTTTAAACAAGTTTTAAAAAAATAATATACATTTAACACTTAACATCTAAGCCTTAATTAAAATAACTTTCCAAAGCCTTATGTATAAGGGTTCTTATATAATATCTCTTAGCTCTTGTAGAAGGCCAACAAAGAATTCCATGAGTAAAAGCTTATGTATAAGGGTTTTCATAGATAATAAAAAACATTGACAAGTAAACTTGAATGGTCTTAGGCTAAATATGCATGATCTTAGTAGTGATATTTATTATAGATCTTATAGTTGTTTGGTTATTGAATGCTTAATGTTATGTTGACATAGATATTCAATAAGAAAAGTTTATATAAACAATGTTTTGAAGGTTAGTGATGATTTTTTTAATTTTAATTTCTCTTCTTAGGAAATTACTATAGTAAACATGTCTAAATTATCTATTGTGGAACATATATGATGAAAAATCCATAAATCAAGGTTCATTGCCTCATAAACCTTAGCATAACTAATCTGAATAAGTTTTGCATAATTTGTCTCCATATCAACTTTACTCATCAAATGTTTTTTAAAATTAAAAAAATACATACAAAAGATAACCGTGTCTTTATATAAATACCTCATCTACCATCTTTATTATGTAAGATAAAAAGAAATTAAAAATATTATTAAAAAATTACATAAGAAAAGATAACCATATCTCTATATAAATACATCTGGGACATTAGGTTATTATTAGATTTTATAACTCAAACCTTTTAGATTGATAATTTAGTATATTTTACCTAATATAATAGAGAAAATATATATTGACTCCATAAAGAGGGGGACATGATTGTTCTCTTTACTAACTCCACCTCGTCTCCCTCCACCCCATGGGCAATATTCATTTAAATAAAGTTCATTTTATGTATTTTTTAGCAAACCAATTCATAAAATTCAAATCGACCGATTTATGACCGATTCATTATTGATTCCGATTCCGATTCTGAGTTGACCCTCGACTGATTCCAAATCCGATTTCAATTTTTCAAACATTGATTAAAATAGGGCCCTGCTGGCCATTAATAAATTAAAATCTCACAAATGCCTTCATATTTTTGCAATCTGATGCTTGGGGGCTTGTATGGCACCCCAATAGGTGCCAAATAACCAAAATTGAAACTTTGGTTCCAACTTTTTCCGAGACCCATTTTTGGCTTTGTCAGACAAGGTTGACCAAGTCAAAACTGGTCAAATCATGGTAATGGCTGAACTGTATGCACCTGCAAATTCCACATTGGATTCCATGGCTTCCTTATTTATGTTAGTACCTTAACTATAAACATTTAGTGACAAAACACAAGATGATCATAATAAATAATTTCTCATAAAACAGGCCTAAGGCAAGGTGGGCCCACGACTTCTCATGAATTCTCCACAGTTATGCACATTTATAGATTTCGTCATCCAGCTAGGGACACTTAGAATTAGTTGTCCCTTACTCCATCTCACCTCCCAGTCCTTCTTTGGGACTCAGTGAGGAATTCAACCATTACATTCTCTTTCATTACAAGGCCAATTAATTGAAGACTCAAGTAGATAAGTTGTTGAGAGATAAGGAATCACTCATGGAACCGTTCTGGGCACAAGCATGCAAGCTTCAAGAGAAAGTCTCAAACTATCAAAAAACACTCTTTCAACAAATCTACAGTATCAAACAATTCATGGCAAGGATGCAGGAAATTGCTGCAAGCTCAATAGCAATGCATCAACGTTTGAGTACTACTGGAAACAAGCTTAACAAACAGTTAACTTGGAGAGAAAATAACCCAGCATTTCCTCCTCACCTCCCTCAAAAAACACTAGCGACAATAATGAACCTACTACAACATTCATGGCTCGGCATTCAAATCTCGAGTGCATTATTATTTTTTATTAACACAATAAACAACAACAATTGCTTGGAGAGTCTTACCTGTACTCAAAAGTTCAAATTTAAGGCCACCTTTTACTTGATTTGAAACCAATTTGAAATTCAAATTTAGGATTATAGTGTTGGAATCATTGTTTTTAATAAGCAATGAAAACTATAGGATACCATGTTAACCGGTGCAATAAAATGAAGCAACATTTTGATTTTAAATTATAATATGTTCATACAATATTTTGGTAGTGTTGTTTTACTTGTATCTTTTTGTACTGCATACTTCATGATTGAAAAGGAGAGTTTCATGCTTGAATTTTGCAATTGTGTTACAATTTGGAGAAATTGTTGCAACAACTGATCATGAAGAAGCAACAATCATACCATATATTGACTACTCCCGAATAGAGGAAAAAATGTACGAAGCATGTTTGAGATATATGTGAACATCAAGATACTTGTTTATATGTGAAGTTAAGAATGGTACGAATGTTGGCTGGTCGCCAATGGTTTTGCTTATAGTTTGGTGGCATATTTGCTTATTCCACTTCAATTTCATATCATTTGGATTTTTTTTCAATGGAAACTCATGAAATTATAACCTTCCCTTGCATCATTGTTAAAAGGAGTTCTTTTTATATGTTAGGAAGAGAGTTTAAAATGCTCATGCAAAGCAGCAATCAAGGACTCTGCACCGCCAATCAAGCTTGTGTTGTTGCCCACTTGAAAGTATTATTTTACATAAAGGTTGCACTGATACGTAATCTTTATTGACACGAATACACTACTTGTGACATCCTTAAATCAAAACCTAGTTGCACGCCATAGCTATATTAATTCTTATTCCATTTCAACAATTGGATTTTACATCCCTGATTTTGTCAACTATTAAATAACATAACAGTGGTTATGACTAAATCATTTGCAAAATTTGCAAAACCAAATCGGTAGGGACATCGCCACCACTCTTCCATATACCCATAAAATATTTCAAACAATTACATGTTGAATAGATAGCTCTCTTCCATAGCACACAAAAGGTAGGAACAATACACAGTAACTTAGTCTGTCCACATCACTTATCCAAAGTAAAAACAATACATAGTAACTTACTGCTAGAAATTTTATCACTTACCTATATTTTAGAAAACTAATGGCCCATTGCATTCTCTTTTGAATTTTTTTTTCATAAAACAAATTCTCAAATATTTTAGAAGCTATAATTGGAGGAAAAAAAATCATTGTTTGCAGTGTACGGGATGTGTAATCCATTTAATAGCTAAAGACCCATGTTCTTACTTTCCTCTGTAATGATGGTGTTTCAAAAACATTATGTGGTAGGTTACAGGCATATCTTATTTATATGTCTGGGCCCATGTTGCTCCTCTGCGGATATGTAATCCATTTAATAGCTAAAGGCCCATGTTCTTACTTTCCTCTGTAATGATGGTGTTTCAAAAACATTCTATGGTAGGTTATGGGCATATCTTATTTATATGCCTGGGCCCATGCTGCTCCTCTGCCTGTATAATGATTTTGTTTCAATAGCATCTTGGTATACCCATAGTATTACTTTTTTATTTTGTAATGCTTGTGTTTTCATAAAACTTTTTACTTTTCCTCAGATATTAAATGGCTTTGCTGTGAAAGAATATTTATGTTTAGTATACTGCGAAACAAGCATTTTCATATATTTATTTCCTTCTGTTTAACAATCTATTCTCCATGTTGACTTAGGCAGATCATTTTCACCACAACTATTCATGTTCATCATCCATGGTCATGATGCATGGTCATATTTTTTCAAATTGCTTATATATTCCAGACATAGTAGTAATCTATAGTGTTGATATTACTAGTACATAGATTGTGAAAAAAACAGTTGTAGTTGGCCCACTGTGTTGATGAACTTAACATTATTTGTTGTTATGGGTTGAGTGCCTATGTCTTTGTAATCTGAGATTGTTACAAACTTTGCTCTTTTCCTACCAGTATCCTTCGCTGCTTGTGCCTATGTTTTTGTTCCTTCTAACTTTCCTTTTTTCCTACTGGCATTCATTTTTGCCCCTCAAGGAGCAAATGCTAGTATAATCTAAAGTTGGAAGTCTCTTGGGATTATAATAAATTCCACATAAAGTTGTAGTTTGTTCTTCTTTTGCCCCTTCTTACGATCTTCTTCCGAATTCCGAATATAGTCTTGCAACAAAACACGTGAGTTTGGATTGGAGTGCAATAGCGATAGCATGGCCAGAAATCACAGTTTTGTCAAATGTGCGGAGAAAAGTGAAAACTTTTTGGAAATTTCTTTATGTCGAAATAAAGTCAGCATTGAATTGAGACTATGCAGAGGGACCCAGAAATATGCCTGGAAATTTCGTATATGAGACTAAATAAGAGCCTTTAATTCCCTGGAAGTTGTTTGTATTGACTTAAGTACCTGGTAACCCAATTGCCAGGCTCCAACGTTTCAAAGCTGTCGTGTGAGTTGTACGTGTTGACTTGACTGTAGCATAGGATACACAGAAGTCGCCAAATGCATAGAATACTCAGAGAAAACGCAATGGCGTGTTCACCCAAACGACTTGACTGGAACGGAAGCTTAGAAGCGAAAAATAAGTGGGCGACCGACAAAGTATTGGATAGTTTTAATTAAAAATATCTTATAAGTATAATAAACATTAATATACATAAATAATATTATTTTTTTATTTTTTTCATTAACATGAATATATTATAATAAAGATAATTTATTAAAAAATAATAACAATTTTTCAATAAATATTTCAAAATTATATAAAAATTGAATTTCAAATCTTATGCTTCAGAAAGTGTAATTCTCTTTTTCTTATTACACATAAATGTCACATCCATAGAAATTTAAAAAAAAAATACACAACTAAAATAATATAAAATAATATTTGTTCACATTTTATTGAAACAATTATCTTTACTTAGACCAAGAATAATAACTAATTCGAAATATTTTTTAACAAAAGCTACATAGTAGATAGTCCTTGGGGCTCTGTATAGGGATAATTAAATTATAAACATCGGATTAAGGTAAATATGTACTTATGCATTTGTAAAAAAAATATGATAAAAATATGATATATCATGAAATAAATACTAATCAATTTAATATAAATCTTAAATTAAAGTACACATATATATAAATATGTGAATAGAGATATTTATTAATAACAAGTTACTTTAAATAATATAATTTAGCTAAATATATATAACATTTAAAATTCTATTATCAAAATTTAAATGTTATAATATTTAAGATTGTAATATCAAAATTTAAATGTTATATTTATATATAAATGTTATATATAAATTACATAAATTTATAAACATAAAATTATAGCACCAATTTAATATTAATTAAATAAATTATAACATCAATTTAAATATTAATTAAATTTTAAGTGAATTTTAATTATATATATATATTTCAATAGGAAAATATCCATCACTTTAAATAAAAAGTGATCATGCACTGTCCTCTGGGGAATTCATTATATATCAAAAGGTATTACAATATTGTTCAAAAGTTCATAGGTCTGAATGCCATTAAGGCTACATAGAAAAATTCAAAATGCCTGTCTTCCCCAGTGTTTCCTACTGCCCATCAAGCACTACCTAGAACTAGATATCCATCAACTGATTGAAAGCTGGTTGATTGTTGTGAATGCCTGTTACCTCTAGTCTTCCAAGAGGTAATGCAAGCGCCAGTTTGGATAGGTAATCTGCTTTAGAGTTCAATTCTCGATAAACATACGAGAACTGGATATGATCAAAGTTAGAGATTAGAGCTCTGATTGCATGGAGGAGATGTTGAAGATGAGGTGCATTTATTTGGATTTTTCCATTTGCCCAGTCAATAGTCATTTTAGAGTCTCCGAAAAGTTGAATCTGCTTTATCTGATTCACTGCTGCAACCATCAGAGTAGCCCATAACGTTGCTAATTATGCTTTGCTATTGGAAGCCTGTCCTGGTGAAAAATTTATATCCCATTTCTTAATGTTTGAAAAGTGGATAATTCCACCAGCACCTCCCAAGGAGGGGGATCCTTGACTGGCTCCATCAAAGAAGGCCCAGGGGATATCTTTGTTGATGGAGGGGAGAACCAGTACTCTTGGAGATTTTTCTGAAGGTTGTGTTTTATATTCTCTTGTTTTCTGGATTAGAATCAGTACAGAGATTTCCGGAGGAATGAGTGTGTCTTGAAAAATCATCTTGTTTCTGGCTTCCCAAATCGTAAAAATGAAAAGTGCAGGATATGCTTGGAACAAACATACCCTGCAATCGTTCCACCAGTCCATAACATTTTTTTCCACTGAGTTCTGTTGTAGGTATGATGCAAAGTTGATATTCTCGGTTGAATTCCTCCAAACATAATCTACATAAGAGCAATGGCAGAAGATATGTGAGATTGAGTCCTCAGCCAAGTTGCAAAGGACACATCTACCAGGACCTTGAAAACCTCTTTTTTGTAGATTGTCCCAAGTGAGTATTTTATTACTCAAGGCCAGCTAGAGAGTGATGATGGATTTTGGAGGGGCTGCGATTTTCCATATTTTTTCCACCAAGGTCGTAAGTCCTCCCTTGCCACTGTGTCTATAGCAGCTCCATACCCTATCTTAGCAGAGAAAGCTCCATCCTTGTTGTTCTTGGTCCAGACTAAATTGTCTGGCTCACCTTCTCTGAGGAAGATGGAATCTTTTTTAAGGAGGTTGATGTACCAGGTCCATTCTTCTTCCTGAACTCCTCCCAGACCCATATGTGTGGCAGATTTCCACTCTCCTTTGCAAAAAAATCTGTGTTCATGATTGTAAGCATTGTACAGTGTGTAAATATTCTTGGAATGCAGATCTCTAAGGAGGTCAGCAGACAATCTAAAGTGTTCACCTGCCCCGACCCAAGGATCCTCTCCAATTCGAACACATTTCCCATCTCATATTTTCCAAGCCACCCAATTTCCAATTAAAGGGAAGGCTAGCACTAGTGCCTTCCAACCTATGGAGCAGTTCTTGAAGCTTTTGTTTAGTTTCCTGAACCATTATGTGATGGTAAGTGGGTGACAATATTTGGAGAGAAGGGTTCTCCCCCAAAGTGAGCTTGGAGATTCTGCTAATCTCCAAAGTGTTTTCGCAGCTAGAGCTTTGTAGAAGAGATCAGGGTTTTTGACCCCCCACCCACCCATGGACTTAGGTTTGGAAATGGTTATCCAGGAGACCAGCGGAATTCCCTCTCTTTGCTTGTTGGCTATCCAAAGAAAGGAGAAACACTTTTTCCTAATCTTGACTAGGATGCCTTTTGGAATGTAAGCTATCGAGGCCCAATAGACTGGGATGTTTTGAAGGACCGATTTTAGAAGGGTAAGCCTTCCTCCTCTAGAGAGGAAACGATTTTCCCATAAGGAGATTCTATCTTCAATTTTTTTATAAATCCATAGCTAGTCCTAGAAAGCATAGGCATTGGGTTTGAGTGAGAAACCTAGATATTTCAGACCCTCAGATAGAGGAGAAAGTAGAAAGGGCGAAGATTAAGTCAAAAAAGCCTTAATAGCATCTGAAAGATTGTTGTAGGCCAATATGGATTTCCCTGTATTAATTACCATTCCTGTGGCTTTTTTATAGAGGTCCATATTTTTGTAATGGTATTGAAAGTGCACAGGGTTCCTTCTCCAAACAGTAGAATGTCATCGACAAATAAGGTGTGGGTCAGAATGACTGAGGTGGCAACACTGATTCCTTTTAAGGACCCCTCTGTACTGGATTTATGTAACATCCAGCTCAATGCATCTGCTACAAGCAGGAAGAGGAAAGGGGACAGAGGACATCCCTGTCGAATTCCCTGAGATGGACGAAAGAAGGAAGAGGGGGAGCCATTGATCAGTACATCGTAGAAAGTAGAATGAATGCAGCCCATCATCCAATCAACCACTGGCAGAGGCATCCCAATCTGGATTAGCAATAGCTGGAGGAAGGTCCAATTGACTTGATCATAGGCCTTGGAAAGATCTAGTTTTAGAGCCAAAGATGGTAATTTATTTTTATTGGTAGTGTGGAAGACTTCTTGGGAAATAGACACTGCATCATGTATTTGACGATTAAAGAGGAATCCAAATTGTTCTTCGGTGATGGTTTTGCTGAGGATGGGTTTGAGACACTGCACTATGACCTTGGAGATTATTTTGTAAATCATGTTGCAGCATGCTATGGGTCTGTAATCGTCAAAGGTTTCACGTTTTTGTTTTTTGGGGATCAGGGTTATGAAGGTAGAATTGAGAGACCCCAGGATTTTTCCGGAGCTCTGAGATTCTTGGACCACCTTTAGTAAGTCCTATTTCAACAGTTCATAGAACCCCAGGAAGAATTCAACTGTGAATCCATCTAGCCCCAGGCTCTTCCCTTTGTGAAAGGAGTTTAGAACTGTGTGAATCTCTTCCTCTTTAACTTCCTCTTCTAAATCACATTTCATTTCATCTATGATTAGGGTTGGGAAGAGATTAATTACCTCTAGGATTTCTTCTATCGGGCATCCTGGAGGGGCCATGAACCGGTATTTGAAGTCTGCCTCCGCTGCTTTGGTATTTTCCAAAAAGGTCTGAGCCAGATTTCCATTGTCATCCTTGACCTCTATAATGGTGTTGGTATTCTTCCTATGAGCTCCAAAACGGTGAAAGAACTTGGTGTTTTTATCTCCCTCTTTTATCCAAAGTGCTCTGCTCTTCAATCTCCATAAATCTTCTTCCTTTGCCAGTAAAGAAGCCTTCTTAACTTCTAACGCTTTCAGCGTTAGTAATTGTTCACTGGAGAAAATTTCGTTGGGCTGAGAATTGTGCAAATCTAATAGTTTGACTTCAGTTTCCTTTAGATCCCGCCGGTCATTTTCCTCCCGTTCCTTACCCCATACTTTTGCAAGGGTTTTGATTCGCGATAGATTTAAGTCAAACTGTTTCATGTAGGAGGTAGAGGTTGAGGGAGTGAGAGGACACCAATTGTTCTTCACGATCTTGCAGAAGTCTTCATGCTCTAACCATGAGGGGTTGAATCTGAATGGGGATGGAGGCTTCTTTTCCGGCACAGTGATGGACATAGAAATTGGTCTGTGGCTAGAGGAACCCCCTACCTCAATAGAGGAGCGGAAAATAAGCTTTTGTTGAAAAAGGTCTTCCAAAATAAGAAATATGTCTAATCTCTTGGAGATTGCCTGATCTCCTCATCTGTTGTTCCTCCAAGTTGGAGTGATATTGACCGGCTGAAAATATATTAGGGAATTTCTTTCGAACAAATTGAGGAAGAAAGGTGTTAGAGAGTCCAGACATGCATTCTTTCCCCACAATTCTCTGGAACCAAGAGTCAGTTTGAGGTCTCCTGCAAGAATAAGCTTATGAGTATTCAACACACCTGAGAGACTTAGGGTGTCCCAGAATAATTTGCGATCATGGAAGGGACTGTAGACATTTAGAAAGGAAAACTGTTGGTTTAGCTCTGGGAATTCAAATTCCGTTATGAGGGATGAAGTGAACACGACAGTGGAGAGGAGCTTCACGTCTGGGCTCCACGTAGTGAGTAGTCCCCCAGAGTGACCATCTGCATCCAAAGTTTCCACATTCCTGTCCTTGAAAAGGTTTTTTATCACCTCTGCAGCTCTAAAGCTTTCCATCATCGTTTCTTGTAGTAGAAGAATTTTCGGGTTTTGTAACTCTACTAACCTTTTGAGGGAGAGTTGTTTGGGCCTTCCCCCTAGACCCCTTATATTTAAAGAGAGCGCTAACATTAAGAACCCTTCGAAAGGGCTTTGTCCACTCTACGAACCCTACCAATTGTTCTTTGTTTTCCATTTTTGACATCATTAGCAACCTGTAATTGCGCTTTGGTAAGAAGGGATCTTCTTCGTACCTTGGTGTTTGGAGGTGGATCCAAAGCGATACCACCTATGGATTCTGCGAGGGGTTCTATGGTAGAGTAGGACTAGAGGTCATATTTCCGTTTTGGGGGGGAAGAGATTGTTGTGATAGGACTAAGGGAGTGGGGCAGGGATTGTTGTGAGGAAGCAGGGACAGAGTGGAGCTCCGCCGAAGGGGCAACCGAATCCGTAATGGGAAAAGAAGGAAATGAAATGGGACTTAAGGGAGTACCTTTTTGCGCTACATCGTTATCCGAGATGGATCTTCCTTCAAAGTTGTTTAGTAGGGGAAGCACTTCATCTCCCAAAGTGACGGCTTCTGCTGCCACCTTTTTGCATGCAATGCCCTGTTGAGCTTGAGCTGTCACCTTGCAAGCCGAGATTTGATTATCCACTAAATCAACCAAGGGAGCTTCTGGGGTGTATCTGTCATCCTGCATGCCTTAGATGTGTTAACATCCAGGTCTTTCATAGGAGCTTCAGCAGCGACATTCGTCAACTTGGTTTTTCTAACCCAGGATTTCTTATATGGAGGTCTAGACAAGCTGGCTTGTTTCGGAGTGGTGCAGTCATTCTGTAAATGCCCGACTTGTCTGCAATTAAAACAGCTGAAAGGTATCTTCCAATAGTCGAGCCTTTGCGTCCATGTGCTCCCCCACATTTCAAGTTTGATATCCTCAGATAGTCCATCCCTTAAATCCATTTCTACAAGAATGTGAGCGCAGCGTCTATCCATTTTCGAACTCCAATATTCTTCCAGAGCAATGAATTTTCCTAATTTGTTGCCAATTGCTCTCAGAATTGGCTCTTGCCAAAATACCATTGGTAATCCAGGAAGGATGACCCAAATTTGTTGTAAGTTGTGAGGTTCTTTAGTCACATTGAAATCCACTGTCCAAGCTTTCAGAATTAAGCCTGAAAGTCCCCAACTCCATTGTTGGCTCAGTAGATCAGCTACATTCTGTTCTGAGCAGACTTTGAAGAGAAACCAGCCGCGTGGTAGAATGTGGAAATCCGGGATGTATCCAATTGTAGGAAGCCAATTACGCTCCATCCAGGAATAGACGGCTTCCTTACCAGTCATTTTGCTGCAGAAACGACCAACCAGGGCGAATTTTAGATAATCCGGTAAATCTGTAAGATGTATATCCTTGCCTATCACTAAATCAGGGCTAGTTTTTTGTGGTTTATGCTTCTTTTTTTCGACCATTTGTATAATGGTGAGTTGTACCATTGAACATTATTGCAAGGGTTGTGCGAAGAGGGATCTATTAATGATGGGTCAGAGAAATGAGATGGGGAAGGTGACGTGGAGACATCTTTGGAACTCATGCCGGGGAAGGGGGAAGAAGAGGGGTTACAGGGGTGATTAGAAGGGGACTCTGACATAGGCATAGTGAGGTGGAGCGAGGATTTCATTACTTTTATCGAGCAGTGTACCTCCTTATCCGTGCTAAAAATGGGGGCGTCAAGTGTGTCGAAGTCATAATCTACTTCATCTATTACCATGGTGTAAAAAAAGAACCCTGGGTCATCCGTAATGCGGGGTTACGTCCTTCCGTGATAAGGTGGCGGGGGTATGGAGGACGGGTAGGAACAGAGTTGAACGGTAGCAGAATAAGGGAACAAGAAGGGAAAAGAGAAAATCGCGTTGCGACATCGTGAGAGCGAGGCAAGGGACTTACGAAAAATGTGAACCGAAACCTTCAACCCTCGGACATGCGCACCTGTCCTTCGCTCCAAGCTCCATCTCTCCCATCATTTAATTATATATATATATAAATTAATATAAGAATATTTAAATTTTAGATATTTATAATATCAACAGGTAGTATATATTATTTCATATGTTTGTTTTTTTCAAAAATTGATATGTTTAATATTTGCTTAATATCAAAACTTAAATGTTATATTTATATATAAGTCTTTATATAAATTGCATAAATGTAAGAACATAAAATTATAACATGAATTTAAATATTAAATAAATTTTAGTTATTAAATAATAATTAACATATATATGAATTTATCTTAGTTAGTATAAGAATACAATATAACAATATTTAAATTTTATATATTTATAATATTAAAACATCATATATGTTTTTTTTCAAAGATGGTTAATATGTTAATTGAGTTATATATACATTTTGGATTCTTAAATATTTATATTACCCAAGATAGATGATGAACCAGAGAGAACGAAGATGGAGGATATCCTATAAGAACATGACCATGACCCAAGACCCATAATGAATCAGAGGGAACGGAGATGGGAGAAGATGGAGGATATCCTATAAGAACATGACCATGACCCAGGACCCATAGGGGAAATCAAACACATCCCTCCCTAAATTGGGAAGGAGAACATTTATTGTTCTTATTAAAAGAAAATATGTTTTCAGAACATAGTTTTTTTTTATGGTTATTTTTGGGAGAAAGGTCACAGTTTGTTCAAACCAAGCAGAAAATATGTAAAGCTAATTCAAATGATGGTATTATTAAATGTATATTGACTCTCACTTATGAAGAGAAGACAAGGCTGATAAAGTCTATGTAAAATGGATTATATTTAAATTAACATAATGCAATTTGTTTTTGAGAAACAAAAGATGTTAAACCATAAACAAAATAGGTACCAAGTTCAATGCAAATTTCTATTGAAGTTTTAATGCAAGTACAATAAATGGATGCTCTTTAATATATGTTTTAATGTAAGGACAATATGTAGATGCTCTTTAATGAACTAAGCCATATCTATTAATATGTGAATGAACTAAGTCGTATATCATATGCCACGATAATTAAAACATGCAATCATTTTGTAATAAGACCTCTGCTATTGTGACCAATTAAATTGCATATGATTCATTTTTATTATATTAATAAAAATACATGAATATATTTACAATGTTTAACTTTGAGAAAATTTTAATAAATTAAGAACATAACAAGAGGAGAGCTTTTTTTTTTATGAGAGCTCCAAGAAGTGGACAAGGAAAATGGTCGAACTGTAGATCAAGGAAGGACTCAGGGTTTCACATAGCTGATCGGACTGATAATTACAGGGATGGTTTGTACACAGGGGAGGGGTGCAGCCCCTCCTCAAATAACAGATGCAAAACAATATCATGAAGTTTCTCCCTCGAAGGGTAAGGAGGCGAGGATCGGAGGAGAGGGATTTACAGGACTTGTGGCAAATCCTCAACCTGCGCAAGGGTTTCCCAGCCAAGGATCTTGTATCCCAAAATCGACCAGTATCCCGACCATTCCAATAAATCCAACTCTAATCAAGGAAAAAATACAACATATGACAGATCACGCCCTTATTGGTAAATTTATCGGCATCTGGCCTTCAGAAAAAGATCTCATATGGTGGATAAACTCTACATGGAAACCAAAGGGCCATTTCGACCTCCTACTTGGATCAAAGGGTTTCTTCATAGTGGTCTTCTTACATATCGAAGACAGGGAGAGGATCTTTGAAGGTGGACCTTATTTATATTATTCTGTAGGTTTATACCTGAGAATCTGGCAGGATCATTTTAATCCGGACAAGGAAGACCTATCTATTGCCCCGGTCTGGATACGACTTTACTCTCTACCTACTGAATAATGGGATTTAGAAATATTGAAAGAAATCGGAGGTGCTTTGGGCCAATTTGTGAAGACCTCAGACCTCACTAAGCAAGGAAGGTATGTCTCTTATGCCAGACTCTGTGTTTACATGAATATTTCTAAAGACCTCCCTGAGGGATTAACCTTACCCGAGAAGACTCGAAATGGTTCCAAACCCTGGATTATGAGCATATCCCATTTAGATGTCATCATTTTCATACTGATGAACATCTGGTCCGAGATTTCCCTTTAACCCTACAAGCTGAGCTACTTGCTAATAAAATCAACGATAATTTGGACTCAGAAGGTTTTGTTAAGATAACCAGTAGAAAAAGAACTGACCAAAAGCATAATGGTATAGATCCAAGTAAAAAATCTAGTACTTCAAATAGTTTTGCAATACTAGAACAAAACCCTTCGGAGGTGTTGACCCTCCCCCCCCAAGGAATAGCAACTATAGCCCCAAGGTGTAGAACCTGGGAATAGGACCCTTAAAACTTAAAGAGACGAGACGAAAGCATAAATAAGGAGGTATGAAGAGAGGAAGGAAGACCAGTAGAGAACGGATTGGGGAAGTGGGGGCTCAGTTAGTAGAATCAGGACAGTATCCTACTATTCACGAAGCTCTACTCTATGTCAGACATCTTGCATGATGAAGATTCTATCCTAGAATATTAGAGGGACCAATGGTCCTCAAAAAAACAAAACGATTAAAAATAAGATCATGAAGGAGAAACCCTCTATTGTCTTCTTACAAGAAACAAAGTGCTCTGAAAATCAACTGGTAGTCAAAATAAGGAATTTACGGAAAAAATGTAAAACAATGGCGATAGATGCTATTGGACATGCTGGAGGTTTGGCGATCCTTTGGGATCCCAGCCAGGTGTCTTTGAACAAATTTATATCGATGACCTTCACTCTCTTAGTAGAATTTCACATCCTGGGCACAAATGCTCGTGGTGTTGTTACAAATGTGTATGGCCCTAGCATTTATCCAGAAAAACGTAACTTCATTACAAGTCTGGCTAGTTTGAGAAGGGATTTTGAAGGTCTACATTAGATCATAGGACGTGATTTTAATCTGATCCGCTCCCTTTCGGAAAAAAGGAGGTAGAAGAGTTCTTACTCAAGAAATTACTCTTTTCAATTTTTTCATTGAATCGAAGAACATGGTAGACATTGGCTTGGGTAGCAGAGAGTTTACTTGGAATAACAGAAGAGGAGGGGATCATCATGTAGCAACACGTCTTGACAAGTTCCTAATCTCGGAAAGTGTTAAGTTTAGCCTAAATTCAAAAGCAAGATCACTGAAAGAAACATAATCACAAGATAGACAAAGATTTACCCTGGGAAAACCTAATGGGGTAGAAAACCCAGCAAAGCTTTCCTCAATATAGATAATCAACCCAATATAAGATGTAGACCTCAACAAGAGCTCCTTCTCCTCCTATGCAGACCTCTCTCTCTCCTATGCGCCAATCACAAGTGAGTGAATGAATGAGATAAATGAGGAATACACCTCCTCTATTTATACTCATGTTCTAACTGAATTTTCACCCTAATGGGGCCGACCTCTCTTAAGAGAGTCTAATAACCCCTAAATAGCTAACTCAGGGCCGACCTCACATGCGAGATCTAACAACCCTAGTTACCACACTTCCTCGGAGGAATAAACATCTCCGGATATACAATAGGGTCTCCTCGGAGGAATGGAACATCTCCGGAATAATAAAATACAAATATAATATTCTTAGAAGTTACAATATTTCAACACTCCCCCTTAACGAGCAGGATATTATAACAACATCCGCAGGAGCAAGGAGTCATCAACTACATGGTACATGATACATCTATAAATAATTGGAAGCTTTTCTTTATACATCATCATCAGTAACTCATACAGTTACTGGAACATAATCAATACTGGAACATCAACATCTTCAGTACCGATTCTTCATCTTCTGCAACAATTGAACGGCTACAGCAACATTGTTAACATCTAGATCTTCTGGATCATCTCGATCGACAGCATCTGGATCATCTCAATCAACAACATCTGGATCATCTCGATCGACATTGTATGGATCATCTCGATCGACAACAACATCTCGATCATCATCTGGATCATCTCAATCAACATCATCTTGATCATCTCGATCAATAGTATCATCATCTCGATCATCTCGATCAACAGTATCATCATCTAGATCATCTCGATCATCATCATCTGGATCATCTCAATCAACAGTATCATCATCTCGATCATCTCAATCATCATCATCTGGATCATCTCGATCAACAGTATCATCATCTCGATCATCTCGATCAACAGTATCATCATCTCGATCATATCGATCAACAGTATCATCATCTCGATCATCTCGATCATCATCATCTGGATCATCTCGATCAACAATATCATCATCTCGATCATCTTGATCATCATCATCTGGATCATCTCGATCAACAATATCATCATCTTGATCATCATCACAGCATACTCTGCAATACACATGATCCTCCCTTTAAGAATTACGGGATCCTGGACAGTCCTTCCTTTCAGAATTACGGGACTCTAGTCCATCAACTCTGGTGATCCTTCCATTCGGAATTATGGGATCATGGACAATCCTTCCTTTCAAAATTACAGGATTCCTATCCATCAACTCTAGTGATCCTTCCTTTTGGAATTACGGGATCATGGACAATCCTTCCTTTCAGAATTACGGGATTCCTGTCCATCAACTCTGGTGATCCTTCCTTTCGGAATTACGGGATCATGGACAATCCTTCCTTTTGTAATTACGGGATTCCTGTCCATCAACTTTGGTGATCCTTCCTTTCATAATTACAGGATCATGAACAATCCTTCCTTTCATAATTACGGGATTCCTATCCATCAACTATGGTGATCCTTCCTTTCGGAATTACGAGATAACTGTCCATCAACTCTGGTGATCCTTCCTTTCGGAATTATAGGATCATGGACAATCCTTCCTTTCATAATTATAGGATCATGGACAATCATTCCTTTCAGAATTACGGGATTCCAGTCCATCACACATATCTTAGACAATCCTTCCTTTTGGAATTACGGGATTCTAGTCTAAGGATCAATATTTAAGACTATCCTTCCTTTCGGAATTACAGGATCACTCTCTAAGGATGATCAATCCTACCACAATCCAAGGATCAGTATTTAAGACTATCCTTCCTTTCGGAATTACGGGATCATTGTCTAAGGATGATCAATCCTTGATCTATTTAAGACACCTCTCATGTCTATGGATGATGAAGTCTAGATCTACTTACAAGATGATCAATCATGATCCATTTAAGACACCTCTCAGGTCTAAGGACGATGCAGTCCTCTCGTCCACTTAGATAAAGTATAAGGACCACATATTGACTTCATCGTCAGTATCACCAATACAGGTATCCACATCATCAACCTCACTGTCGGTATCACCAATACATGTATCCACATCATTGACCTTACTATCGATGCAAGCAATCTCATCATCAGTGACCACATCACTCCCCCTTTCGAGGAGGGTCCTTTTGAACTACACCAAGCTTGTCTCGGAAATACTCAAATGTTACTCGAGACAGAGGTTTGGTCAATATATCAACAACTTGTTCATCAGTGCTTACATACTCAAGCTTGATAGATCCTTTTTGCACCATATCCCGTATATAAAAATATCGGATCTCTATGTGCTTTGACTTATCATGGAACACTGGATTCTCTATCATCTTGATACAACTCTGGTTGTCACACAGGATCACAATGGGGAATGGAACACTGGATTCTCTATCATCTTGACACAACTCTGGTTGTCACACAGGATCACATAGTTGGAGAATGTCTTTGGTTTCTTGCTCACCCTAGTGGAGCCTTCAAGAGCTCCATATTTTTCTGCTCCTCGTATAATGTCTCTTGCCCATGCTGGATTTCTCTTCCTTGATATGTCTATAACAGGGGGTTCTTGTGGTTCTATCATGTCATGATCTTTAGGTGTTACATCTTCAGGGGTAGGTGCAGCCTCTGTAATTATGGAAGGTGCATCTTCCTCATATACTTCTTCATATTGGCATTTCCTGGATCTCTTGAGAGCTGCCTCTTCATCAAATGTCACATATCTACTTATTTCCATATGATGGAACCCTGGGATGTATATCCTGAATGCTTTGGATGCATCACAATATCCAACAAATATTCCTATCTTCCCAGAAGGATCTAGTTTGGTTCTCTTTTCTTTTGGAATGTGAATGTATACTGGGCATCCAAATATCTTGAGGTGACTTACCTCAGGCTTCTTTCCTGTGAACACTTCTTCTGGGGTCTTGAAATCAAGAGCAGTATGAGATAGTCTATTTTGTACATAGACTATTGTCCTGGCTGCTTCGGCTCACAGATACATAGGTAGGTCTTGATCATGTATCATTGTCTTTACTACTTCCATGATGGTTCTATTCTTTCTCTCTTCAAGACCATTTTGTTGAGGATTGTAGGGAGTGGTTAGTTCCCTCTTAATTCCAGCTTCTTTACAAAAGACTTCAAAGTCCTTTGAAGTGTATTCTCCACCATTATCTGTCTTGAGTATCTTGATCTTCTTTTCTAAATGGTTTTCTATCAAGGCTTTGAATTCCTTGAACTTTCCAAAGACTTAATCTTTTCCTTTTAGGAAATATATCCAAGTCTTCCTTGAGTAGTCATCAATAAATGTAAGGTAGTACACATATCCACTCAAGGATGTGGATGGCATTGGTCCACATACATTTGAATGAATCAATTCCAAAGTACCCTTGGTCTTTGTCTCACTCTTTGGAAATGGGTTCTTGATATTCTTCCCTTTTGCACATCCTTTGCATGTGCCATCAATCAATCTTTAAGTCTGGTAGTCCTATAACTAGCTTTCTCACATGAGGTAGTGCTTTGTAGTTAATGTGAGCAAGCCTTCTATGCCATAGCTCACTTGGGCTAGTGGCTTCATGAACAAGGGAAGCTTCAAGATGACCCTTGAGTTTATATAACCCACCTTCCTCTTCACCAATAACAATTGCATCCTCAATTGATTTTCCTTTGGACCACATGAGTACTTGTCCATCTATGAATGCAACCCTATAACCTTTCTTATCTAAAGCAGAGATAGAAAGTAAGTTCTTCTTCAAACGTGGTACATATAGGATTTCTTTCATCTTTAGTGGAGTTCCAGAATCAAGCTTGTAGCTTGCTTCACCAATTCCCTTGATGGGATATTGATAGTCATCTCCCAAGGATACCTTCTGAGGAGAGGACTTTTATTCTAGATTTGAGAGAGTTTTCTTTTGACCTGTCATGTGCTTTGAAGCACCACTATCAATGAGCCATGTATCTTCTCCAAATGTTACTGAACCAGAGAGTGCAGAGAATAGAACATACTCTTCTGCATCTTCTTCTACTACTTTAGCTCTCTTCCTTTTAGGCATTTCCTCTTCTTCTTCTTCACTACAATCTTCTGCAAGGTGTGCATGATGTATTTTGTGAAGATTCTTCTTCTTTCTTGAGGGACAATTTCTAGCAAAGTGTCCGGGTTTGTGACAACTATAACATTTAACTGAGGAGAGATCTCTTTCTGAGCTTACTCCTTCTTTCTTTTTAAATATATGTGGAGGATGAGATTTCTTCTCGCCATTCTTCGAGGAGTTGAAATGACTCCTTCTTCTTATGGTGTGAGTGGCCAAGGCTTGGTCATCTTCTTTGAGTAGGGTTTCTCTATTGGATACCCTAGCCTCTTATTGAATGCAATCCTCTCATACTTTCTTTTCTTGCACACATAGTTTGGATAAATGACTCCCAAGGTCTAGTGAGACCATTGAGTGTAGTCATGACTAGTTCATCTTCATCAAGGGTGTCTCCAATGGCTTCTAGTTGTTCCTTGAACTGGGAGACCCTTGTGAAATAGTCTTGAATAGATTCTCCTTTATTCATTTTGGTATTCTTCAATTGAGTTCTTAGATTCATCTTTCTATTGATGTTTCTCCCTTCAAACATTCTTCCTAGGGCATCATACATTTCCTTTGGAGTCTTCTTGGATGCCACTTGGGGAATCAAGTGGTCCTTGATAGAATCAACAATGATTCTCTTTTCCCTAATCAAGTCCTTCTTATACTTCTCTTTGGCTTCATCTTCTTCAGGTTCTACAATTTCATCTTTGATATATTGGACAAGGTCATTCTCTTCAAGAATGACACCAATCATGTATTTCCATGCTCGAAAATTCTCTATACCCTCTATCTCGTATTCAAGCTTAGTGCTTGGAGCCATCTTATCCAGGGGGGTTACAGAAATTAAAGTTTCTCAAAGATAGAATAACACTTATCAGGAGATATGCTTGATTGGATTGAGATAACTGGTGAACTCTGCTTCTGGAAACTTCAACTTTTCACCCTTCAAATCTAATCAGCAACTTTTAGATCTACAACGGAATTTATGGCTTTCTGGTTCGCACCTTTTCTGGTTTTCTGGTACACAGGTGCGCACTTTTTCTGGTTTACTGGTTTTTTGGTCCAAACCCTAAATTAGGGTTTGAATTTCTTGGAGTTCTACCCACTCAAAAAGTTCGATCTAGAGCTCAAAATTTCGATTTTGAGGAGGGCTATGCAGCCATGCAATCAGATTCCAAAAATTCCAACTTTTGCAGAAACCCTAATTTTCACCGACGGAGGAGAGAGAGATATTTTCACCTTGTGAAAGATGTCCTATTTAGGCTAGCTCTGATACCATGTTAATTTTAGCCTAAATTCACAAGCAAGATCACTGAAAGAAACACAATCACAAGATAGACAAAGATTTACCCTGGGAAACCCTCATGGGGTAGAAAACCCAGCAAAGATTTCCTCAATATAGATAATCAACCCAATACAAGATGTAGACCTCAAAAAGAGCTCGTTCTCCTCCTATGCATACCTCTCTCTCTCCTATGCACCAATCACAAGTGAGTGAATGAATGAGATAAATGAGGAACACACCTCCTCTATTTATACTCATGTTCTAACTGACTTTTCACCCTAATGGGGCCGACCTCTCCTAAGAGAGTCTACTAACCCCTAAATAGATAGCTCAGGGATGATCTCACATGGGAGATCTAATAACCCTAGTTACCACACTTCCTCGGAGGAATAAACATCTCCGGATATACAATAGGGTCTCCTCGGAGGAATGGAACATCTCCGAAATAATAAAATACAAATATAATATTCTTAGAAGTTACAATATTTCAACAGAAAGTATTATTCTTTTCGGCGGGGCCTTGACCTCTCGTCCTCTTGCCTCAGTCGGGTCAGATCACTGGTTGATTACTCTGATATGGAGTAACATTGGGACCATAATGACTAAGCCTTTCCATTTTAAGCAGTTCTATCTCACTCATTAGGATTTCCATGCTCAAATGGAGAGTTGGTGGAAAACAATTACCCCTCCTAAAGGTACCAAGATGTACCAATTTCAACATAAATTAAAGCTATTAAACATAAATTGAAGATCTGGAATAAAGAGGTCTTTGGTAATATAATGCTTGAAAAGATTAAGTTAGAGCACCAAATGGAAATAATCCAGGAAACCATTATGGAGAAGGGACTTACCGATGAGCTTTACTCTAAGGAAAATTTTGTCTCTGAACAACTCCAGGAATGAGAAAAACAAGAAGAAATACTCTGGAAACAAAAGTCGCGGAAATAGTGGTTAAAGGATGGGGACATAAATACCATGTTCTTTCACCGAGCTACTATTTCAACACATGCACCAAAATCAAATCAACAATTTGAAAACTCACACTGGTTGTTTTGTGGATACCCATGAAGATATTGTGAAGGAGATGATCCTCCATTTCAAGTCTGTCCTTACCGAACCTCATATTGATAGAAATGAGGCCATCAGGGAGATCAAAAGTGTTATCCCTAGGTTGGTTACCACAAAGCAGAATGAGATGATCATACGACCTATCGATCTTCAGGAAGTGGAGGGAGAAATCAACCAAATGGAGGATGGTAAATATCCTGGCCCTGATTGTTTAACGACAAATTTCTTCCACGACTTTTGGGATTTGATCAAGATTGAAGTCTGGGAGGTTGTGGAGGAATCTAGGAAAATGAGGGGAGTTCTCTCGAAACTCAACTCCACTTTTCTAACTATGATTCCCAAAATACCTATGGTGGAGAGACCTGAGATGTTCCGACCTATTACCCTATGTAACATCATTTACAAAATCATCACAAAGGTCCTGGAAAATCACCTCAAACCTCTCCTTCCTACCTTAATATCTCCTGAACAATCAAGGTTTGTGGAGGGAAGACAAATTTTAGATGGCATTATCTTAGCTGTTAGGAACCCATGCCAACCCTTCTATTTACTTTGTTAGTATATTGTTGGACGCATATGCTTTGTAAGTCATCCTGTAGTATTTGTTGATCCATAGTTTGTATTATTGTTGTTGGACGCATATGCTTTGTAAGTCGTCCCGTAGTAGTTGTTGACCCATAGTTTGTATTGGCCCATGGTTTGTATTGACACATGGTATTGACCCATGGTATTGGCGCCTAGACTTAGTATATAAGTTTGTGTTGAGACTAATGAAGGTACCGTGAAGTTATTTGTATTGAGCTTGCTCAAAGGAGGTTGGCTCCTCGAAGTGGCCTGCGATCAATAAAGTGATTCTAAGTTATGTTATTTATTCTATATCGTGTATTTTCATTAATTAATTGTTGCAGGTTCTTCACATCTGGTATCATAGCACTTTCTTGGGCTCGCAAGGTGAAATTTCTACCAATTTTTTTTTGCATCTGTTGTAGCTTCGGATCTGGAAATAATCTCTATCCGCTTAACTGTAGGAAGTACTTGGGAATAAGCCCTAGAACTCATTGTGAGGAGTACCACAGGAACCCCGAAGTAGCTGGCCCATTGAGAACCTGCCAGTGAAAAGGGCAACGACCTCTACCTGATTGACTAGTTCCCACCCGTGAAGTAAACCAAGAGCTGTCGTTTGTGGCAAAGTGGTTATCAGTTTTACCTGAGCCGTGGAGTGAAGGGTATTTCCCCAATACGCAAGCCGTCAGACAGCATTGGTGGCTAAGTGAATCCCCTAAACCGATAGGAAGCCGAACATACCTGGGGTCCATATCTATTTTCAGTTGAATTGTTGCCGATCACTTCCACGCCATTACAGATCCATCTGTTGCCGATCACTTCCGTGTCGTTGCAGATCCATTCCGAAAGCCGGTTCTGATCCAACCATTTCAGATCCATTCTAAATTTGTTTCAGATCCAGCCGTTTTCGATCCATTCTTAGCCGTTCCTGATCCTGCCGTTTTCGATCCATTCCGAAAGCCGTTTCAGATCCATTCTAGAAAAAAAATATTTTTTTTTGCCATATTTCCCTTGTTTTAACTTTGTTTTCCCTGAAACTTCACTGACACCCCTGCAATCCCATTATGCATATTTCATTCTTGAGGACCCTATCCCAAATTCCACTTCCCAAAGCTAGAAATCTCACATTTGTCTATTTTTAGGGTTTTCCATAACTCCTTCGATTTTCACTCAATCGTCCTCAAATTTTGCCATCGTGTCCATTCCCTATTTCTTCTTCTTTGTCCCTCTCTGACAAAGTTTCCCATTCTTTCACCCCGCTTCTGAAATCCTCATTTTTTTCTTCCCTATCCATTCCAAAGTGTCCAAAACCTAGTCAAACCCTAATTACCAATATGAGTTTTTCCCAAATCCAAATTTCCCTTTACTAAATAAGCTTATGTTTGTGTTTTATATCCATTCCCCCCCCCAAAAAAAAAAGAAACTCCTGGTTATGGTTGTCACCCCCGCAAAAGAAAAAACCATGGAGGAAGCACTTGCAGCCATCCAAACCAAAATCTAGGATCTGGATGAAAAATTTCTCGGCCTCCATCTTGAGCATTCAGCCATGAACAACAAACGACAGTCTGAGTCTTCATCAAAGAATGGGTTCTCTTCTTCCAACAATTTTTTTGGTCCGAAGCTTGATTTTCATCGCTTCAATGGTATTGATCTGACTGGATGGATCTATTGTGCAGAACAGTATTTCAGTCTGAATAATACTTTTGATGTCCAAAAAGTTCCACTTGCATCCTTTCATTTGGAACAGGAAGCCCTTCAATGGTACCGTTTGTACATCAAGGCTCATGACGAGCCAAAATGGACATATTTTTGCCAACTCCTTTTGCAACGATTTGGTCCTAGTGATTTTGATGACTTCACCGGATTACTCACTAAACTTCGTCAAATTGGCACTGTGAGAGAGTATCAGACAGAATTTGAGAAACTAGCCAATCACACAGAAGGATTGTTTGATGACTTCTACAGGAGTTGTTTTATCAATGGTCTTAAGGATGAAATCCACTCAGAGGTCAAAATGTTCTGTCCCAACACAATGATGGAAGCCCTAGAGTTGGCTAAGTTGGAAGAAGAAAATATTGTAGCCCAACAGCGCTCCAAACCCACTTTTGTTCCATTCTGAAATATGGGTTCTCAACGACCTCCCATCCCGCCAGCTCCTCGACCAACTCCTATCAAGCATTTGTCCGAAACAGAGATGCAGGCATGCAGAGAAAAAGGGCTTTGTTATAATTGTGATGAGAAATTCACTCGGGGACATACATGTGTTCAGTAAAAGCTCTATCTCTTGGATGTGGATTCTCTGCCCGCCTCTGAAGTTGGTGAAGAATCTCCAGATACATCGGATGATCAGGTCGACATTCAAGAGCTGCCTATTGACCCCCCATCTTAGGACGACCAACCAGAGATATCTCTCCATGCTATATCCGATGTCACCACCCCACAAACAATACAGGTCAGGGGTTACTTCAAGAAGCTTCCCCTTACAATACTCATTGATTCTGGTAGCACTCATAACTTCATTGACCCTCGGATCGCTAAACAGGCTGATTGTTTTGTCCATCCTTGCTCCAACTTTGAAGTCATGGTTTCCAATGGAGGCACGTTACCTTGCAAGGGAAAGTGTCACAATGTGCATATCTCTCTGGAAGATTATAACCTGCGCTCTAACATGTTTTCCTTATCCTTAGGCAGATGTGATGTGTTTTTGGGCGTTCAATGGTTATGCACACTTGGCCCCATCTTATGGGATTTTGCTAAACTTTGGATGCAGTTTTCAGTCAATGGGACACAACCCAAATTTACGAGCTTACAACTAGGGTCTCTCTGCATCATCAGTTCACATCGCCTGGAAAAGATCCTTAAGAAGAATTCACATGGTGTCATCGCTCAACTCCATTCCATTCATATGCACCCACCAACGGTCTCCACTACTTCCTTGTATAGATATGCAGGTGTCCTTGCTGCACCAGTGGGCTTGCTGCCTTCAATAGACCTTTCCAGTAAGCATTTAGCTGCATCTACATCTTAGCTGGAAATGATGGTTATTTTGCATACAGTACAGAAGTGGAAGCCATCACTCTTAAGGAATTATTTCTGCATCAAGGCTGATCTCCAGAGTCTGGAACATTTCCTGGAACAACGGGTCTCCTCCCCAGCACACCTGAAATGGGTTATCCAACTCATGGGTTATGACTATGCGATCACTTACAAGAAGGGTAAGGACAATATGGTGGTAGATGCTGCTTCTCGCACATTTGATGACCCAGTTTCTCTTATAGCTATTTCTCTGCTTGTTCCAAATTGGTTGCAATCTGTTCAACAGGGCTATCTCTTCTATGAACTCCATGTTTCTTCATCGGCAGGGCACTCTAGGCTCCTCGAAACCTATGACCAGGAACAATGTAACTTCTTTTGGCAGGGACTGAAAATGAAAATTCAACAGATGGTGGTTGAGTGTGATACTTTCCAGGACAACAAGGGTGAAACGACACTCCTTTCGGGACTGCTCGAACCCTTCCCATCCCTACATATATTTGAACAACTATTTCTATGGATTTCCTAGAAGTGCTCCAATGGTACAATACCACATCTAAAAGGACACCATATGAAGAAGTCTATGGAAAGGCACCACCAGTTCCTCTTCCATACCTTCTTAGGAGCTCCCCAATTCAGGCAATTGACTCGGTTCTTCGAAACCGTGATCAGATTCTTCTCATTCTGCAAGACAATCTTCACATGGAAAGAATTCGACCGAAACAACAAGCCAATCAGCACCATTCTGAGCGCATTTTTCACTCAGCTGATATGGTCCTTCCTCATCTATAGCCTTCCAAGAAATCCTCCCTGAAACTCAAACGGCATCAGTGGGCCGGAATGCAACTCGAGGATGCTACAGGGGAACCACTCCTTCAGATTCTGCATCAATTTCCACATCTAAAGCTTTGAGGAAAAATATTTTTCTAAGGGAGAGGGGATGTTAGGAACCCATGTCAACTCTTCTATTTACTTTGTTAGTATATTGTTGTTGGACGCATATGCTTTGTAATTCGTCCCGTAGTATATGTTGATCCATAATTTGTATTATTGTTGTTGGACGCATATGCTTTGTAAGTCGTCCCGTAGTAATTGTTGATCCATAGTTTGTATTGGCCCATGGTTTGTATTCACACATGGTATTGACCCATGGTATTGGCACCTAGACTTAGTATATAAGTTTGTGTTGAGACCAATGAAGGTACCGTGAAGTTATTTGTATGGAGCTTGCTCAAAGGAGGTTTCTCCCTCGAAGTGGCCTGCGATCAATAAAATTGATTCTGAGTTTTGTTATTTCTGCTATCTCGTGTATTTTCATTAATTAATTGTTGCAGGTTCTTCACATTAGCCCATGAAGTTCTCCACTCTCTCCGGGTGACTAAAAAATCCGGTATGATGCTGAAACTGGATTTGTCTAAATCTTATGATAAGCTTAACTAGAAATTTATGAAACAAATTATGAGCTCCTTTGGTTTTGGATATGTTTGGATTAGTTGGATAGCAAATATGACTTCTTAAGCTTTCTTCTCTATCCTTATTAATGGAACCCCTTCCGCAGTCTTCGAACCGTCGAGGGCCATTCGGTAGGGAGATCCCCTATCCCCTTTCATTTTTGTCCTAATGATTGAAGGCATGGGCTGTCTTATCTCTCATATGTTGAATCAAGGGAAGATCAAAGGCCTCCGGTTTCCTCCGTATGAAAAATATTTGACTCATCATCAATTCATAGATGACACTCTTCTCATGGGGCATTCATCGGTTCAGGAAGCGATACAACTCAAGAAGGGTTTAAACTTTTTTCTCAAAGCCTATGGATTAACCATAAATGAGGACAAATCTATGGTGTTCTTTATTAAGACTTCTCCCATTATTCAAAGGAACATACTTCAGATCTTGGGTTTCAAACAGAGCTCCCTTCCTACCAAATACCTTGGTGCACCTTTATTTAATTCAGTTTTGAAAAATATTTCCTGGAAAGAGATCCTCAATAAAATAAAGGAGAAACTCTTGAGATGGACGTTGAGGTCATTAAATTTCCCTGGAATATTGGTTCTGGTCAAATCTATTTTACAGGCTATGCGGTTGTATCTTTTCTCAATATTGGCTGCTCCAAAGTCTGTGATGAAGGAAATATGCAGTATTCAACATTCCTTTCTATGGGGAGGTACAACTGATCATCGGAAATGGCCACTAGTCAACTGGGATACTCTGTGTAAATCTAAGATGGATGGTGGGATGGGACTTAAGGACCCTGCGAGACTTAGCATTGTGTGTGGGGAAAATTTTTGGTGGCGATGGATCACTTATACGAATGAAACTTGGGAAATTTTTTGGTGTAAGAAGTATGCACCTGATACTCATCAACAAGACCTTATCTGAATTGATGGACCTAAGACGGGATCCCACATTTGGAAATTGGCAAGGGCGGGTAATTTCTTAATACAAAAGCATAGCTTTTGGGAGGTTCGAGAGGGCTCATTGGCCAACCTATGGAATGAATCTTGGCAACAAGAGCCAACTCTTCAAAATCTTATGGATAATCCACCATCTCCTTATCCCCTAGAGGATCACAATTGGAGGACTGTCCAAAACTACTAGCAAGAAGAGCATGATGGCAGAGGCTTCAGGAAATGGAAACTGGTATATTAGTGGCAGGACAATTATGGTATGGTTGAAGGGGATCAAATTTACGAACATTCTTAGAAACCGACTGATAAAAATTCAGGAGGGTCCTGATATAATTTGTTGGGGCTACTCCCTTAAAGGAATGTTTAGTATTAAGGAAGCTTACTCTCTGCAAAAGGATTATGGGGAACAACCTATGGCCCGTGAATGGAAGCAACTTTGGGCTACCAAATTATGGCCCAAAATCACATTGTTCCTTTGGGTGGTCTTAAAAGGCCAAATTCTCACCTAGGATAACATCATAAAAAGGGGCTTTGAGAGACCTTCATATTGTGTTTTGTGTGGTGAAGTGCCAAAACAATCACCCATCTCCTAGACATGTGTAGCTTTACCTTTGAACTCTGGGATAAAGGTGTTGTGAGATTTCATCTAACGGACAGAGTCCACTGAGACCCTATCACTTCAATCAAACAATGGAGGGATGAACCCTTCCATGGCAGAATTCCAAATTGGGTTTGGCAGCTGTTTCCAGGATTTCTCTTCTGGGAGGTTTGGAAGGAATGTAACCGATGTATTTTTACAGGTAAACATCATACTAAATAGTTAGTTTGGAGTCAAGTTCAAAAAGTGATTTAGGAGAATCTTAAGTTATCAATATGGACGGAACAAGATTTTCTTATTTCAAACACATATAGGCTTCTTTTGCGTACTTGGGGAATTATGACTCTCCCCATCTACATTGGAAGCTTTCAACATCGACTATGCTCTCCTACTAGTCCGATTGAATGGATTCCACCACCTCCAGGTTGGCTCAAGATGAATTTCGACGAGGCGTCCAAAGGAAACCCCAGAAAAGTTGGTTATGGAGGAGCCTTCTGTGACAAATTGGGTAAGGTGACTATTCTTTTATATGGTTACCCGGGGGTGGAGACAAATAACGTGGCTGAGATTGAAGCTCTGCTACAAGGACTATGCATGGCAGGTCTTCATGGTTACAACAGACTGCAAGTGGAAGGTGATTCAAAGTATGTGCTCCAGCTCACGATCAATTTGTGTAATGGGTCCCATGTCGTAAAGGTGGCACCCTCCTTGTGTCTGGCTTAGCATACCCATTTTCTTGGGGAAATCCTATCTACGTTAAATGTTTTCACCTTCCACCACATTATACTTCATGCTAACACATTGGCGGATCATCTCGCTAACCAAGGCACCACTTTTAATATGGATGGTTGGGAAGGATCATTGCATGACATGCTTGCTGACGAGTGTCGTATTAATTGTATGTAGATCGAAGGCGTCTAAATGCGAACCAAGGATCACTCTTCCAGACTCAGGATCTCAAATCTGAGTGACGTGATGTCGCTAACAGAGACCTCCACGTTACGGATTGGACATATGGCTCCTAAACCGTGAGGCTCTTTAAATCGCACATGATCTTTCCTTCCTCTCTCCTTGTTATTGAGCATTATTACAGGAGGTTGGGGGTGTGCAAAGATGATGTTCGTTCCGTCTCCCATGATCCAGCTGCGTGATACCATTAAGGGTTTTAATTTGCTGAGGATTTTCAAGGACAATGCTGATAACAGATGAGTCAGGGTCATGATGGTCAGAATTTTGCCTCTAAGCGGGTTTTTCCCTTTAAATTTCCATCCTCTGTGCATGTTTAGCTATCTCTTCCATTGATCTGTTGTTGATTCCTCTATCCCTTTTCTGTATTTTGATCCTCTCTATCCTGTCAATGGGAGGAAGGAAGAAGAGAGTATGCCGCATAGAGGAAGACCGTGTAGGGGAGGTCGCCGGGACCAAGGTGATCCGAGTCGGGACCAATGGAACGCAGCTACAATGAGGGTTTTCTTTAAACGTATGTTCCCACTGGAAATTTAGAATGATATTGAGGAATTGGAAGAGAATCTATGGCTGTGGGTATGGTAGGAAGAACCTATGTCGGAGGTTATTGCAATGGCCGATTGGATCCAGGACCCCGAGAACACCTGGGGTAGAATGGTCGTTTGCAACCACATCGTGGTTATGTTCTAGATCACCAAGACTCTGATCACTCAGTCAATGGAGGCTAGTGTTAATGTCCTCTCGGGTTCACAGAGTTTCAAGGATCATGATGAGAGGTTCCCAAACCATGATGAAGATTCTCGCTTCATCCACGTGAAGCTTGATGCCATTGGTGAACATCTGGGCATCTCCTTTTTACTAAACTGAAGGTGTTGAATCAGCCCAAAGTTATTGTTCTCAGTAACCAGCCAATGACAACTAGGGCTCCTCAAGTTTCTACCAAGGATGACGGTCCTGGTCCTTCTGTTTAATTCTTCCGGGTCCTTCGATGTGGCTGGGTGGGTTTTCGGTTTTACTCTGTTATTTTAAAAATCTGTCTATTTTCAGCCTGTTCAGGCTTAATATCGAGTCTGTATAGTCTGTTAGGTGTCTTTTGTGGAAAAAGGGGAACACTGTGATGCACTATTGCGAAAGTTTTTACCTGGTCCTTATAGTGACTTTTTGGAGGATAAGCAGTAATAGTTACTATGTTCAAGTTGATAATTCTAGTAGAAGCTTTTTTTTCTCTTAGGGGCAGTTATGTCTCTGCAATACAAGATGACAAGAATCCGATTGTAATCTTTTTCAGTATATAATAGAAGGTTTCCCTGTTTTGCTTAAAAAAATGTTTAAATTTGCAAAAAAAATTAAATTTTAACTAGTCAAATTTGATAAAATTTAAACTAATAGCGGTCAACTAGATATAGATTACAATATACCCTGCTGCATAATAAGACAAAAATATTAAGTTCCAATAAGATCTATTGGTTTCTCCATATTCATATTCCTGGATGTACAACAATCCTGATTCCTTATACAACCCTTGCTTCTTCTGCTCCCTATACACATGAGAGAAGGTTATCTGTTTGAAAGAGTTTTGCCACGCATTTGATTTTGACATCCATTTGATCTTCAAATACTTGTGTCTCAATTTATTCATAAGAGTCATAAGTGTCACTCCCATTATGGTTCTAAGAGCCAACAATCCTGTTTGATTATTTGATTTTTTTTACATGAATCCACTGTACAAAATGATTCTTTATTAAAAATATCACACCACCAATTCTTCCTTGATACTCATCCATCTCATAAGCTCCATCGAAAAACTCCCTTAGCACCGAGTGATATATGATGATAGGTGTTGTCATTCTTTTCTTTTATCTACACTTTGTAAACCTTTGTAGTTATGCACATGACTATAGAGACCTGAGTGGTCTGCATGGTTCTCCCTTCACCTTACCCTACCCTTAGAAACCAATCGTGTCACAGAGTTATATAAATAAGTTATTCATTTACAATAAAATTTAATATTTAACATGGTGTAGTATAAATATTCTATGTTTTCAACTTTTTTCGAACATATTTTCCATCTAATTTTGTTCATATTTCAGTTGGAAATTTTTAAAAAATCTTAGCATCACATATATTAGCTATGGAAATTGCATAATTTGGGTGCCATAGGGGCATTTGAGGGTGTTGAAGCTATTTATGGATTCAAAAATACAATTTAAACACATAGAAATTTATATTTTACCAAAAAGAATTATCGGATTCCGGCCAAAACCCACCTTAAAGTCGAAAACGTAAAATAAATAGACTATTCCATTTAATATTGGTTTGTTATTTTTATCAAAATAAATTTACACTATTAATATTTGTTTATTATAATCTTTTGAGAAAACATTTGTGATATCCCTAGGTAGTCATAATGGTTTTTGATAACTAGGGAGTCGACTTTATTTGAATTTATAATTTATGCCATCCCATACATGCAATATGGGAATGCTAATTCCAATTGTTTTTTAAATATTATATTTTTTTCTTAGGATTGGATGACACAATTCACACCTTGATTTTAAGTATTAGTTACCCTTACGCATTTCAATCTTTTTAAATGTATCATTTTTTTTATTTAAATATTATAGTTTATTGCAAAATTTATTTCTTTTTTCAGATTGGATGACACACTTCATACCTTAATTTTAAGTATTTGTTAATTTTAATCATTTCAATCTTTTTGAATGTAACAGTTTTTGGTTTATTCACTAGAATTTATTTTTCCATTCAAAATTGATTAAAAATAATAATTTTCTATATTTATCACAAGAGAAGGTTGATTATATCTAATACATAAAAAATATATATATAACACACACACACATATATATATAACACACACACACACACATATATATAACACACACATACATATATATATATATATATATATATATATATATATATATATGGTTATAAACACTTCAATATTATAAATTTGGTAATAACTTCCTAAATATACAGTTTATTAATTCAATTAATTATTATCTACTCAAATCTATAAATTAAAATATTTTATACTTAAAAATCTTTCATTGTTTTGAAACATAAAGCCACTATGTAGAATTTTGAAAGCTTACTTGAGTTGCATCTAGTTTTGGCTCATATTTTCTTGTCCTACTTATAATGGATCAAGATTTTGTGGATAACATATAATTTAGAATTGTATGTCCAAGCATGCTATGCAAAATGTGTCCAAATATTTTAGTGCATTTTTATAATATTTAGGATCTTCACTTATGGTGAGAAATGAACTGTTTATAAATTAGGATAATTAATTAGTTGAGTATGTTTTTAATTTATGAAAGTTTATCCTCTTATAAAACAAATACATTTTTTCTTTTATAGAACATAGTGTGTTAGAACAGTAATCCATACTCAGTACCATAGTCCATAACTATTGTCAAATTTTTATTGTTCATGTGCTTAATTACACCATAGTTTGGACTAGGTGACTTTAGTTGGTCAAATACCCACATTTGAGAGTGTTCACACCCACTTCCAAGCAAACCAGTTCACCCAACCTCCTGTTTTGTCCACAAGTGTGCCCTCATTAAATGCTGGAGCACCCTCTCTCCTTGATTTGGGGAATTTCAGTTGACTAGGGGCGCTAGGGTGGATTTTGCCCAATTTTGGCTAGATTTGGAGCATTTATTGCTGCCTTGGTCCTCCCAAACTCCTCTACTTGCTCACACACGCCTGCCTTGGCCTCATTAATGACCCAGCATGCTTCAGCCACCTTCACACCTGAATTCGTGACTGTTTGGGATGATTGGGATTGAGTTGGACCCACCTAGGGGGGATTGAGGCCAATTTGGCATTTTTGACTTGTACACTCATCTTGAGCTAACCAATGCTCTCGAATTTCTCATGGATGTAATAAAAACCTGTTCTTAACATTTTCACATGTTAGACAGTCAGTTAATGAAAAGATTAAGCTCACATTGTGTGTAAAATTATCTCCTTTTTCAAGTTTTTTCACTGGTTTTGCAAATTAATTCGATTTTGTGAGGTTCTCCATAGCTCCTAGATCTTCTGTGATCAAAATACTCACATAGTGAAGAGCATGTGTTGTAATGACATAATGGGTTGTTTTTTTTTTAGCTAACCTTCTTCCATTGATTAATATAGTTGAAAATTTTGACACCAATTATAGTTAGAGACATTGTTGTGGTGTTGCAACAAAAAAAGAGTTTTTATATCCTCTATAAGAAGGGCTAAAAATACAAGCACCATAAGATGTGACAAGATTTATCATTGGGAAGATTATTTTAAATTTTTATAAAAGTGTAATATTATGATTGTGATATATCTTTAAATAAGGTTTGTGGATTATTAGAAAATTCATTTATTGAATTTCTATTGAATTTCTAATTAGCTAATACCCAAACAGTGTAAATTTCATACATGACTATTTCCTTTAGACTAATAATGAAATCAATGTAATAAATGAGATAAATAAAAACAATGAACAAATAATCACAATCACGAGGTACCTTTCAAAACCATAAAATAATACTATAATAGTAATATGATCATTTATCTTATTAACTATTAAAAAGAACACATATTAAATTATATCGACTATGGAATATGGTTGTTAATATAACACTCATTTCTCATACACGGTCATTCTACTCAAGGTCATGGGGCTAATATAACACTCATTTCTCATACATGGCCATTCTACTCAAGATCATGGGGCTATACCATAATAAGGTTAGTTATTATATGTGATATCCTTTGAAATTCCCCTAAGAATGTGTGTATAGATACATTAAGTTAGTTAAGGCATATCATATTATTTAGAAATATATAATAGAATAACTAAATGGTTATAAAAACAAGAAATAGTCTATTCAAACAATTACGAAGCATACAAATTTGGAATAATCCTATTTGTTGATAGATATCTCTGGAGAGAATACATGAGAGAATAAGAGAATTATGAAAAATAATATATATTCATATGTTTATATCTTCATATTCATTATTGCAAGGATGGTATATGCATAGATGATGATCATCAATCTCTATATGACAACATAGTTAATGGATTAACTTCACTTCAACATAAATCTTATTTTGATTTTTTTTTAAATAAGTGCATGTTAGAGAAAGGTGAAATCACATTATCATCAATGGATAACCACAATTCTTATTTTGATTTTTTAGAAATAAGTGCATGGAGGAGGAAGGTGAAATCACATTATCATCAATGGATAACTATAATAAGAAAACCATCAATGCTTTCATGTCCATCACATGGGATTCGTTGGGGAATATATCCAATTGGATGACCGAGAGCCTTGAGCACATGTCCTCATGGTATGGTGTTTATTGTGGATAACATGGACCCTTGTAAGTCCATATTGGAAGGTACCCTTTTGTTTACTCTTACCAATCTCTTATTATTTTGCAGTTTGAATCTTTCTAACAATTTTTGTTTGTTGGGAAGAATTCAACTTGAGTTTTTATATTTTAAACCATTGGGATTAATTTATTTATTGTGAATTAATGAAGATGGATAACACTTTTTAGTTAAATATGACAACAAAATTTTGACATTTTACATATTTTTAAAATGGAAACCCTCAAAACTCATATACCCTTTGTGAATTTTGAAGTGTAGTAAAAGAAAAATTTGTAGGGAATTGTGTTGTCTCTTTCATGATATTTTATTCAAAAAAATTTAACATCATTTAATGTGTAAATTTTTCATTTAAAAGATGAGCATGATATACATAGAACATAGTCGATCCCATTTTTTTGAGGGGTTGAAGGGGGTAAATTATATTTTTTATTATTTTTAGAAGTCGACCAGTTAATACTTGAATCATGTTTTATCAACATATGTTCACATAAAAAATTTTCCTATTGTTTACTATAATTTCCCCAAATTTCTCATTTTAATAATTTGATTAAAATCATCAAATTTGTCCTATAGTACCATGCATAATTAATTTAAGTCACGAAAAGGTAATGTAGGACCACGATTTTATATATTTGATTATCTAATAATTGTTTTATGAGTTGGAACTAGTCTACGTTTCCCAAGGGGGCACATAGAAGGAGGGATAAGTCCATGTGATTTGTCTCACTCAAGAAATTTGGAAACAACATCTAAAAGCAAGAAAGACAACCTAAAAGCAGGAACTTGGAAAAAGCGAGAAAATCAATACAAAAGCAGAAAGGTAGAAGTTTCTTGATTTTTACACTCAAGAAGGAATATCAAAAGTAAAAAAAGATAAAGGATCCAAATTTATCTAGTGAGGGTGCAATTGATGAGGAAAGTGGGTCCAAATTCAAAAGCAACTTCCCAAAGAAACCTCCACTCATCAAAAATTCGAATTTCAAGAAGGAAGGCTCTAGAGAAAGAAAGAAATCCACTAGAGGGTTATAAAAGGAGTATGAGAGTATCCTTAGGAATATTTTAGCATTTTTACTTTGTGATATTCATGATATTGAAGAGATATGATATTTTCAGAGGCTTAGGTGGTGTGCCACTTAACATCATTGGGTGATGTGCCCCTTTGCATTCATTGATCCAACTAAGAGATCGAAAGATCCTTCTGTTGGAGTTTGAGGAAGAAGACATCTAGTCCTTTTCATGGATATTATTGCATCAATTTAATTTTATTTGCAAGTATTATATAAGTTCCAAAATATTATGGTCAAGCTTTAGTTTGGTGAGGAAGAATACTATAACATCAGTATTCTAATGTAGTGAGTTTTAGCCAATGAAGAGTAAGAATTGAAGGTTTGTGCCCCTTGTGACCTATAGCAGTTGTCCATGAACCTACAGTGAGATATATGATGATGTTATATTGATCATGGTTCTAATATAGTAGTAAAAGGTCCTCCTCTTATTCTCATATAATCTAATTCTACTTCTATGTTGTAAAATTCCAAGTATAGTGGACATTATGTTAGTTTGGCTCCAATAGACTCTTGATTGCATCTATGAAAGTCTATTTATAGCTTTTTCCTTGAGGCTCAACATTCTCAGATGCCTCAACTATTTTTTTCGATGCAATCATCGTCACTCTTGATCTAGAAATGTTTACAGATATATTTCTTGATGCCATTCTCCCTATATCCAAAAGGTAGAATTTTAAAATACAACCAACAAACATTCATAATCCAAACAAAATCAACTTCAATATTCACTATAAACTATATTTGAAAAATGTTTTAAAAAATTATTATGTTTTTTACCCCTACCCTACCTTGTCCCTCCTCCCCTTCCGTCATAGATAAAACTAAATAGAAAACAATTAAATACCTCACTACCCCATAAACCCCCCACACATAAAAATAAAATATAAATTACCCCCAGAACTTAGGAAACAATAAAAACAATAAAAAAAATTAAACCCCGTCATACACCACCATCACCCAACCCCCTAAACTATATAAAAAATATATAATGAATAATTTAAAAAAAAATGTAAGCCTACCCCCTAACTCCCCCTAAAATATATAATAATTTTTTTTTAAATGTACACTTTCCCTCTAACCCCCCCTAAACTATATAATAAAATATTTAAAAAAAGCATTAAAACCTAACCCCCCCAAACTACATAATAAATAAATTTAAAAAAAAAATAAAACCTAAACCCCCCCTAAACTATAGAATAAAAAATTAAAACCTAACCCCCCCTCGTGCCCCCCTTCCACCTCCTCTCTGCACCCCTCCTCCTATTGCCCCCTTCCCCCTCCTCCCCCTCCGCCTCCCCCTTCCCCCTCCTACTGATGCACCCTCCCTTCCCCCTCCTCCCCTCGCTCTCCCACCGCCCCCTTCCCTCTCCTCCTCCTCCTCCTCCTCTCTTCTCCCTTCGCGGTCCTTTAAGGCCCGCGGAGGGGGAAGGGAGGAGGAGGAGGAAAGGCCCGCGGAGGGGGAAGGGAGGAAGAGGAGGGGGAGGAGAGGGAAGGGGGAAGTGGGAGGATGAGGAAGGGAGGGCGGGGGGAGGATGGGGAAGGGGGAGGAAGAGGGAGTGGAGGGTGAAGGGAGGGGAAGGGAGGAGGTGGAAGTAGGAGGGGGAGGGGATGGGGATCGAGCGCTCAACTTGCTTGGGTTCCAAAGGTGCACCCTTCATGGGAGGCCCTTTGGAACCAAAGAGAGCTAAGCGCTCGCGCTCCCTCCCCTCCCCCTCATCCTTCCACCTCCTCCCTCCCACTCCCTTCCCACTTCTCCCGTCGCTCCCTCCCTTCCTCCTCCTCCCGCCACCCCCTTCCCCCTCCTCCTCCCTTATCCCTCCATAGCCCTTTGGTGCCCAAGAGAGTGGACAAACGCCCATGGAGGGATAAGGGAGGAGGAGGAGGGGGAGGAGGGGGGATTTGGTAGGAGGAGGAGAGGAATGGAGGGTTGGGGGAGGGAGGGAAGGGGCGATGGGAAGATGGGGGGAAGGGAGGGGGGTGACGAGAGGAGGGGGAAGGGGGAGGCGAAGTGGGAGGAGGCAGGAGGATGTGGAAGGAGGAGGGGGAAGGGGGAGGAGGAGGGGGCCCGAGGAGGAGAGTTAAGGGGGCGGTGCGATGAGGGGGAAAGGGGAGGAGGGGGAAGGGGGTGGAGCGAGGAGGAGGGGGAAGGGGGCTGTTACACCAAAATGTCTTCACCCTTGTGCAAGTGTCGCAAGTGTTGTGTTAGGAACCCATGTCTTTACTTTGTTAGTATATTGTTGTTGGACGCATATGCGTTGTGAGTCGTCCCGTAGTATTTGTTGATCAATAGTTTGTGTTATTGTGGTTGGCGCATATGCTTTGTAAGTCGCCCGTAATATTGTTGATCCATAGTTTGTAGTGGCCCATGGTTTTGACCCATAGTATTGGCGCCTAGACTTAGTATATAAGTGTGTGTTGAGGCCTATGAAGGTACCGTGAAGTTATTTGTATTGAGCTTGCTCAAAGGAGGTTGCCCCCTCGAAGTGGCCTGTGATCAATATAAAAGTGATTCTGAGTTCTGTCATTTCTACTATTTCGCATATTCTTATTAATTAATTGTTGCAAGTTCTTCACATCTGGTATCATAGCACTTTCTTGGGCTCGCTAGGTGAAATTTCTGCCAATTTTTTTTTTTCGCATCTGTTGCAGGTTCGGATTTAGGAATAATCCCTATCCGCTTAATTGTGGGAAGTACTTGGGCATAAGCCCTAAAACTCATTGTGAGGAGTACCACAGGAACCCCGAAGTAGCTGGCCCATTGAGAGGACCTACCAGTGAAAAGAGCAACGACCCCTACCTGATTGACTAGTTCCCACCCGTGAGGTAAACCAAGAGCTGTCGTTTGTGGCAAAGCGGTTATTAGTTTTACCTGAGCCATGGAGTGAGGGGTACTTCCCCAATACGCAAGCCGTCAGACAACATTGGTGGCCGAGTGAAACCCTTGAACTGTTAGGAAGCCACACATACCTGGGGTCCATATCTATTTTCAGCTGAACTATTGTCGATCACTGCTGCGTCGTTTCAGATCCAGCCATTCAGATCCATTCTAAAAGTCTTTCCAGATCCAGTCGTTTTCAATCCATTCGGCGTCGTTTCATATCCCTCTGTTTCCGTTCACTTCTAGGTCATTGCAGATCTATATGTTTCAGATCCCTTCCGAGCCGTAGCTGCTCCATTCTGGGAAAAAAAAAAAAGAGACAGTTTTTTCTTCATATCTCCCTTGTTTTCACTTCGTTTCCCTTGAAACTTTCGGGGAACCCCTGTAATCCCATTCTACATATTTCCTTCCTGAGGACCCTATCCCAAATTCCACTTCCCAAAGCCCGAAATCCCACATTTGTGTATTTTTAGGGTTTGCCATAACTTCCTCAGATTTCACCCAATCACCTTCAAATTTTACCACAGAGTTCCTTTCTGAATTTTGCTTCTTTGTCCCCCTCTGCCAAATTTTTCCATTCTTTCACCCCGCTTCTGAAATCCTCATTTTTTGCTTCCTTGTCTATTCGATAGTGTCCAAAACCTAATCAAACCCCAATTACCCTTCAGATTTTTTCCCAAATCTAGATTTTCCTTTATTGAAGCAGTTTCTATTTTTTTTTTCTTTCCAGTCAACAAAAAAAAAAAAACTCCTGGTTATGGTTGTCACCCACGTAGGAGAAAAAACCATGGAAGAAGCACTTGCAGCCATCCAAGCCAAACTCCAGGGTCTGGATGAAAAATTTCTTGGCCTCCATCTTGAACATTCAGCTATGAACAACAAACGACAGTCCGATTCTTCATCAGACAATGGGTTCTCTTCTTCCAGCAATTTTTCGTGGTCCAAAGCTTGATTTTCCTCGCTTCAATGGTACTAATCCAACTGGATGGATCTATCGTGCATAACAGTATTTCAGTCTGCATAATACTTTTGATGTCAACAAAGTTCTGCTTGCATCCTTTCATTTGGAACAGGAATCTCTTCAATGGTACCGTTGGTACATCAAGGCTCATGAAGAGCCAAAATGGCCAGACTTTTGCCAGCTCCTTTTGCAACGATTTGGTTCTAGTGCTTTTGATGACTTCACAGGAGCCCTCACTAAACTTCGCCAAATTGGCATTGTGAGAGAGTATCAAACCGAATTTTAGAAACTAGCCAACCACACTAACGGATTGTCTGATGACTTTTATAGGAGTTGTTTTATCAGTGGTCTAAAGGATGCCATCCGCTCTGAGGTCAAAATGTTCTGTCCCAACATAATGATGGAAGCCCTAGGGTTGGCTAAGCTGGTAGAAGACAAGATTGTAGCCCAATAGCACTCCAAGCCCACTTTTGTTCCCTTTTGAAATATGGGTTCTCAACGACCACCCATACCACAGGCTCCTCGACCAAATCCTATCAAGCATTTGTCTGAAACAGAGATGCAAGCACGCAGAGAAAAGGGGATTTTCTATAATTGTGATGAGAAATTCACTCGGGGACATAGATGTGTTCAGCAAAATCTCTATCTCTTGGATGTGGATTCTTCGCATGCCTCTGAAATTGGTGACGAAGATCCAGAAACAATGGATGCTCAGGTCGACATTCAGGAACCGCCTATTGACCCTCCGTCTCAGGATGACCAGCCAGAGATATCTCTACATGCTTTAGCTGGAATCACCACCCCCCAAACAATGTGGGTCAGGGGTTACTTCAATAATCTTCCTCTTACAATACTCATTGATTCTGGTAGCACTCATAATTTCATTGACCCTCAGATCGCCAAACAAGTTGATTGTTTTATCCATCCTTGCTCCAACTTTGAAGTAATGGTTGCCAATGGGGGCACCTTACCTTGCAAAGGGAAGTGTCGAAATGTGCGTATCTCTATGGGAGATTATACCTTGTGCTCTGACATGTTTTCCTTGACCTTAGGCGGACGTGGTGTGGTTTTGGGCGCTCAATGGCTATGCACACTTGGCCCTATCTTATGGGATTCTGCTGAACTTTGGATGCAGTTTTCCCTCACTGGAAAAAAAAACACATTGACAGGATTACAACCAGGGTCTCTCAGCATCATCAGTTCACATCACATGGAAAAACTCCTCAAGAATAATTCACATGGTGTCATCGCTCAGATCCATTCCATTCAGATGCAACCATTAGCGGTCTCCACTACTCCTTTGGATCTACAACAAATTCTGGATCGATATACAGGTGTCTTTGCTGAACCAGTGGGATTGCCACCTTCAAGGCCAGAAGACCATCGTATTCAGCTCCTTCCTGGTAGCGTTCCTCCCAACATCAAGCCCTATCGCTACCCATTTCACCAAAAAACGGAGATTGAAATGCTCGTTCGGGACTTATTGAAGCAAGGTATTATTCACCCAAGCACTAGTTCCTTTTCTTCTCCAGTTCTTCTTGTCCGCAAAAAAGATGTGTCATGGCACCTCTACATTGAATTCCGATCACTTAATCACCTCACCATCAAGGATAAGTTTCCAATTCCTGTTGTTGATGAGCTTCATGGGGCTCAATTTTTCTCCAAGTTGGATCTTCGTTCTGGGTATCATCAAATTCGGGATCATGAGGATGATATCCCTAAAATAGCTTTCTACACACATGATGGCCATTATGAGTTTTTGGTCATGCCCTTTGGCCTCACTAATGCTCCTTCCACGTTATAGGCCTTACTGAATAAAATATTTCGGCCCTACTTGCGGAAATTCATTCTGGTATTCTTTGATGATATCCTCATCTACAGTAAAACATGGGATGAACATCTCCAGCATCTGGATCTTGTCATGCAACTTTTCTCTAACCATCATCTCCACGCCAAGCAGTCTAAATATGTTTTTGGACAGAAGGAAGTTGAGTATCTCAGGCACATTATCTCAGCACAAGGGGTTCGCATGGATCCTGCCAAAATCGATGCCATGAACAATTGGCCGCATCCTCAGACACTCAAGAGCCTTCGTGGTTTTTTGGGGTTAACGGGTTACTACCGCAAGTTTGTCAAGGATTATGGGAAGATTGCAGCTCCATTAACTGCTCTATTGAAAAAGGATGCTTTTACATGGACACATGCTGCTCAGTGTGCATTTGACAAACTGAAACAAGCTATGTGTACTACACCTGTTCTAGCTATGCCCGATTTTTCCAAGCCCTTCACTATTGAGAGTGATGCTTGCGGCAATGTACTTGGTGTTGTTCTCCTTCAAGATGAACACCCCATTGCGTTCACTAGCAAAGCCCTTTCAGGTAAGAATTTAGCTGCCTATACATATGAGAAGGAAATGATGGTTATTTTGCATGTAATACAGAAGTGGTGACCATACCTATTAGGGAATCATTTCTGCATCAAGACTGATCACTAGAGTCTGAAATATTTCTTGGAACAGCGTGTCTCCTCCCCAGCACAACAGAAATGGGTTAGCAAACTCATGGTTTATGACTATGAGATCACTTACAAGAAGGGTAAAGACAAAATTGTGGCAGATTCTCTTTCTCGCACATTTGATACCCAAGGTTCTCTTTCAGCTATTTCTATGCCTATTCCAAATTGGTTGCAATCTATTCAACAGGGTTATGTCAGTGACTCTTCCTTATCTCAAATCATCCAATGCTTGACCAACAACCCTTCTGCTGTACCACATTACTCTTGGGATGGTGCTTCTCTGAGATACAAGGGTCATCTGGTGCTTCCCCAGAGCACAGATCTTCAACAGGATGTCTTCTATGAACTCCATGCTTCTCCATCGGTAGGGCACTCTGGGTTCCTCGAAACATATGAACGGGCAAGGCGTAACTTCTTTTGGCAGGGCATGAAAAGGACAATTCAACAGATGGTAGCTGAATGTGATACCTGCTAGCGCAATAAGGGTGAAACAACACTCCTTCCAGGATTGCTCGAACCCTTGCTCATACCTACACGGATTTGGACAGATATTTCTATGGATTTCATTGAAGGACTCCCTAAATCTGGCGAGAAGATAGTGATTCTCGTTGTGGTTGATCGCCTCTCCAAATATAGTCATTTTTGTGCTCTCATCCATCCCTATACATCCTCCTCAGTCACTCAAATTTTCCTAGATCAGATCTTTCGTCTTCATGGCATCCCTTCTTCCGTTGTCTCGAATCGTGATGCGACTTTCACTAGTCCTTTTTGGACAGAACTATTTCACCACACTGGCACCAAACTGAAGATGAGTTCTAGGTATCACCCACAAATAGATGGTCAGACTGAAATTATCAATAAAAGCTTGGAAACTTATCTTCGTTGCTTCACCTATGAACAACAACATCAGTGGGCAAAGTGGCTCCCTCTCGCTGAATGGTGGTACAATACCTCTTACCACACTGCCTCTAAAATGATCCCATATGAAGCAGTCTATGGTCAGGCACCTCCAGTTCTTCTTCCATACACCCCCAACAGTTCACCAATTCAAGAAGTTGACATGGTCCTTCGAAACCGCGATCAGATTCTTCGCATTTTGCGAGACAATCTTCACATGGCAAGAAATCGCATGAAGCAACAAGCTGATCAACACCGTTCTGAGCGCACTTTTCAAGCAGGCGATATGGTTTTTCTTCGTCTCCATCCGTACAAGCAATCCTCCCTGAAACTCAAAGGGCGTCATAAGATCGCTCCAAAGTTCTATGGACCATATCGGATTCTTTAGAAGATTGGGTCCATTGCTTATAAATTGGAACTTCCTCCTTCTTCCCGCATTCATCCAGTATTTCATGTCTCTTGTCTGAAGAAAGTTCTTGGCACCAACATCAATGGACAAACTATTTTACCTGAACTGGATAATGAAGGATCCATCCTTTTGGAGTCGGAGGCCATCCTCAATTGGTGCACTCATCAGCTTCGCTCTCGCTCTATCACAGAGGTCTTAATTCAGTGCCATGGCATGCAACGAGAGGATGCTACATGGGAACCACTCCTTCAGATTCAACAACAATTTTCACATCTAAAGCTTTGAGGACAAAGCTTTTTTTAATGGGGGGGGATGTTAGGAACCCATGTCTTTACTTTGTTAGTATATTGTTGTTGGACGCATATGCTTTGTAAGTCATCCCGTAGTATTTGTCGATCAATAGTTTGTGTTATTGTTGTTGGCGCATATGCTTTGTAAGTCGCCCGTAGTATTGTTAATCCATAGTTTGTAGTGGCCCATGGTTTTGACCCATAGTATTGGCGCCTAGACTTAGTATATAAGTGTGTGTTGAGGCCTATGAAGGTATCGTGAAGTTATTTGTATTGAGCTTTCTCAAAGGAGGTTGCCCCCTCGAAGTGGCCTGCGATCAATATAAAAGTGATTCTGAGTTCTGTCATTTCTGTTATTTTGCATATTCTTATTAATTAATCGTTGCAGGTTCTTCACATGTTGCAAGTGTCGTCGTCATGACCTAGTGTCATCATCATGACCATTGCAAGTACTGTCATTATGACCAAGCATTTTCATCATGACCATTGTGATAATGTCATCATCTTGACCATTGTGTATACATCCCTGAAGTCATCTGGACCAAGTATTCATTTGAGAGGATTTGTACTCAGTTTGTACAACCTTTTGAGAGGTCATCGCAGGTTGCACACTAGCAACATGCGACGTCGCAGGTTTCTCTTTAGTAAGGTGCGACGAGGTCTGTTAATGGAAAAAAATAGCCATTTCGATATTCTTCTCAAAACTTGCCTATGTGGGGGATTATTCCTGATCTCTTAGAGAGCTGGTACTTGACCCCTAACCTATTGGGAAGATCCCCTATCTCTCTCCTACCATTTCTCATCCTATCATATCCATAACCTCATCCACTTAGTCCTATATATGTGAGGCTCACTCCCATACCAAGGGGAGGAAGACTATGGTATCTACATGATGGTGAAATCTCTCTTGGACACTTTCCCTCACCTCTCGGAGACCCTCATGCTTCCTTGGAAGAGCTTGGCAATTGGCTTGTGTGGAGAAGGGCTACTACATTAAGTCATTGGTTGTAGTTCTATATCTCTATCATGTACTCCTCTATTTGCAGTAATACAAATGCTTTCCACCAATATTGTCTCTCATGTGTGATGATGTTGTGCTGTTTACCTGCTTAACTGTTTACATAGATCTCTTATTGTATAGATGCTCTTTACTCGTTTCTCTTTTCTATGTCTTGACAGGTCTTGTAGCTTGGATCTGACGACCGTGGGACATGGAGCAACATAGCAGGAGAAAGGATAGCGAATCAAAAAGGTAAGACATCTAGCAATTGATCCTTAAGTAGATCTAGGAAACACATTTGTAGTCTGTTTTATTTGTTCTAGACTTGCATTGAGCTAGGGAGATCCGGCTTGCCTTCGGTCGAGTGGATTGTCCATTAACAAATCTGGCGACTCCGCTGGGGAAGAACATTGTTGTTTTCAATCTGAATGTCAGTTTCAATTGGTTGCTTTTCCAAGCCATCTTTTTTCCTCTTAAGCCTTTTCACCATCAGATCTTCGCTTTGAAGAGTCTGATTGCCTTCCTTTGAGTTTGTACTTCTCATTTTCATACCATTTCATTGTTCATTATCTGGAGAATTGGTTCATTTTTGAACTTAGATCTCGCCTGTCGCACCTGGTTAGTGTACCCAGAGTGACACTGTGTCATTTTTTATCTCTATTCTTTGCCTGTTAGTTTGTCGTCACAGCCCTTACATTGGTATACTACGATGTCGTCACACTTCCCGCACTAGTGAACTGCGACATCGCACTGTGCATAAGCACAGAGTGCGCCGATCTGCCATTTTTTTTCCATACAGGCACCTTTTCTCCATTTCTGATTTGAGTTTTGGTTTGTGTGCAGAATCCTCTGCATTGTACCTTCCAGGAAGAGACCCTTTTGTCCAGCAATGTTTTGTTTGGCTTGTTTGTATTGGTTTTTGGGTCTTTTGAGTTTTGGATTCATGTTTGGCCCCTTGAGTAAAAACTAGTGTTTTGCTTGCATTTTTAAGCGAAATGGGTTCTATTTTTGAAAAAAAATTCCCCCTCATGGTCGGGGGGGTGCCATGAATCGTGCATTCTTCAGTCATTTTGACCCATCTCAAGGTTTTGAGATCATTTTATGGTTTGGCGTGATTGGCTTGTTTTAAAGACTTGAAAAGAGTGGGATGTCCATGTCTTTTTTAGCCTCTCTTTCTTGGGTTATGCATCTTGTTTCCTTTACATGATAAGCTATCTTATGGTTTTTGGGAAAGATTGATTCTTTGTCTCCACTTTAGTTCAAAGAAAAGCTTGATTTTATCACTCTTTTGCTATATTCATGAAATTAGAAAACATAAGTATTCTTCTTACTTTATTTTGATCATTTGATATTCTTGGTCTTATCATCATAAGAAGAAGAAAGGCTTGTTTCAGATTTCTGTGCATTTGAGTTAGATAAGATTGTTAAGTGCTTATCTTTGTCTTGCATTTGATTGGAAATGTTTGTGGAATCCTTCTTTCCATAGCTTAGATGTGTCTTTTTCAAGTGTAAAAGGATAGGAAATGAGTTACAATTATTGCATTTGGTAGATTTTGAGCCTCTCTTGAGTGCCTTTGAGTTGTTTGGGTGCTTGCCATTTTTCTTTGGGAATTTCTGAAAGATTAGAGTGTTGTAGATATCCTCTCACTTCTTGTATATAAATATGAAAAGCGTTTAGTTATCAAATTCCATTTTTGGTACATGCATTTGAAAATTGAAATTGATTCATTATCTTGTCTTATACATTGTTAAGATTTGCTGCATCTTTCATTTTCTTTACGCTTTTTGGTTGATTATTGCAGAAAGTTAGAATTATTGCACTCTAGTAAGGAATTCTTCTTTTCGCTAATACTTAAGTACTTTTGGTTTGAAAGAAAGAAAAATATCTCCCTACCTTAAGTAGTTTTCATTGAAAAGGAAAGGAAAATGTGCATTATCATGTAGTTGAGGATTGCATTATGTTTACATTTATGTACTCACCTCATGCATCCACCTAACCGTACAAGATAAAATTAACTCTAGCTTAGGTTAAAATCATTTAGCAACTTGTGTGTAAGTTAAAGACATGTTCCGGCGTCGTTAAGCTTGGCAGTTGTCGTTATTTTCCAGCATTGTAGTCCGGGGGTATTGTAGTCTTCCACGTACATTGGTATATCGAGCTCCTTCACATACCCACCAAGTACCATAATCCGTACTTGGCATATATCGAAGGGTGTATCACATACTCGACACATATATCGGAAGGTCTCGTGCCAACGGCTGTGCATTAGACAGCACCACTACGGATTTGAGCTCCCACGTACCTTGCGTATATCGGGAGACACCATTAGGATTCTTGAAACCAACCGAGTCAACCATTTGGCCGTCTTGGCAAAGCAATACACCGAGAACAGCACTCGGGGAGATTAGCACGCACGTACTGTCCAGGTAATCGGGTATGTAGGCAAGGGTATGGTCCCAATCCTCCTTGTCGCGTCATATTGTTGGACCCTGCAGTATATAGAGGTTTGCGATGCCTTGATAATCCTGTGAGGTTCCAGACTTTGAATCCACTCCTATTCACGTAGTTTGCTTGTTGCTTTTAGACTTGAGTAGTGTTTGTCTTGTGTGGTACTTTAGAGACTCTTAGGAAGTTTAGATATGGAAGATTCTTCCAGGACTACCAACCAAGGCACTCCTTTCCAAGGTATGCCATTTTTTATTCCCCCTTGTGGAACTGTTGGTCCTCCCTTTATGGCTACGTTGAGTCTTCCTGGATTGACGATAGGATTACCAGTATGGTTATTCTCCAATCTGGTTACGCCAAGTGCACCAATCGTGTCAGACCTAGGTCCTTCACCACATGAGCATCAATCTCATGATGACCCTTCTCCTTCTCCGTCGAAAGTTGAATTGGCTTCCATCTCTTCCTCTTCTACTACTAAAAACTCTGATGTTAGTAAGAAGGATGGTGTGAAGAAGAAGAAAGGGAAGATTAAGAAGAAGAAAGATAAGAAAGAGACCAAGCATCAACCATCTACCTCTGATGGCACTCATTCTATGAGAACACCTCGTAAGCCAAAGTTCCCTTGGAAACTTTGCAAGGGTGATCACCTTCTCAAGAATTGTCCCGGTCTTTCCCGTGTGTCAGAAGTGTGGTCTAAAAAAACAAAACCACTTGTATCGTCAACCTATGACCATCATATTGATGATACTCCCTCAACCAGTGACCCATTGTTGAAGGGTCGAAAGGGTAAAGTCCTGTATCCCTGTTTGATATGCAAGGGTATGCACCGTACTTACCTTTGTCCAAGCATGGATGAAGCTTCACGGTGGTTGGAAGATATTACTAGTTCTCAACAGGTGCTTCCAACAAGCGATAGTAAGTTGTCCCTCGATCCCCCGCTGGTTGACCAAGTGATCAATTCAGTTTCATCTATAATCGATCCCACTCTTCCTTCCGAGAGTGAAGTGATCGAGCCGCTGTCATCTCCACTCGATCCCGCTCTTTCTTTAGAGAAAGTCTAGACTGAAGCAGTCACCATGACACAATCTTCGTCTCATTCTTATCTTCCAAGTGAGAGTGAATTGGAAACCGCTGATGTTTTCCAAGTCAGTTCAGAATTTCCTAGGAAAGGGGAAACCCTATCCATTCCTACAGGACCCCCCCCAAGTACCGAGGTCATTTCATTTGATTGGAATCAGCTAACAGAATCTCGTCTTCCTTCGAGTATTCCTTTTCAAATATCTGTAGGAGTTTCCGATAAAGAAATATTTCATACGATAGTTGATGAAGGAGCTTCTGTTAGTATTTTATCCTCAATTGCTTGGCAAGCTATAGGTTCTCCTCAGGTTGTGCCAGTAACTAACAAAATTTTGGCTTTTAATAGAAGGCCTACCGGACCTTTAGGGATTCTCCCACAGTTACCTATCACGTTGAGAGGTAAAACTGTTTATGTTGATGTCATGGTTGTCCAAGGTCCTTTAGATTTCAATATGCTCCTTGGACGTGATTTTTTCTATGATATGAAAGCTGTAGTGTCCACACTCTTTCGAGTGATGTATTTTCCCTATGATGGGAGGATTGTGACCGTTGATCAGCTTTCCTTCGTGACACCAACTCATCATATGAATCCTAGTCATCAGACTTCCCTGAATGTTCCACATGTTTTAGTGGTTTCTTCCCCCTAAGAATGGGGGCACGAGCATAGTTTATGTTATGTTTCAAGCTCGTTAAAAAATGAAACTGAATACCCTAGCATGGTTTACCTTTAGTTTCAAGCTTGCATAAAAATGAAACCAATCCACTTTACAAGCACGGTTTATGTTATGTTTCAAGCTCGTTAAAAAATGAAACCAACCTTCAAGCAAAGTTTCTCTTTGATTTTAAGCTTGCATAAAAATGAAACCATTTCACATGAGCATAGTTCCCGTTCTATGTCAAGCTCGTTATAAAATGAAACCAACCACCCTAGCATAGTTTACCTTTGGTTTCAAGATTGCATAAAAATGAAATCAATCCACTTGGAGCATAGTTTTATTCCATTTCAAGCTCGTTAAAAAATAAGATGGGCCCCCTCGAGCATAGTTTTATTCCATTTCAAGCTCGTTAAAAAATAAGATGGGCCCCCTCGAGCATTGTTTTATTCCATTTCAAGCTCGTTAAAAAATAAGATGGGCCCCCTCAAGCATAGTTATTGTCTATTTCAAGCTTGTGTAAAAATGAAATAGATCTCCCTCCCATCAGTTCGAGTCTCTCGCTAGAGTTAGAGCTTGAACCTTCATTTCATTTGATTCTCGTTTTCCCCCCCTTGGTGAACATTTTCATATTAGTAGCCAGGTTGGTAGTTGGGTTAGAAAGCATCATTTTCAGACGAAATGAAGCTTGGGGGCATGTCACATGTCGTACCATCAACAATCATGTTGAAGGAACACTACCATGTTAAGGCACTAGCAATCATGCTGGGGGCATTTTTTACCAACCTCTGGGCATCATGTTGGGAAGGAACCTGTCAATGGGCCTTAACCTATGAGCATAGTTCCCTTTCTGTGTCAAGCTCTTTAAAAAATGAAACAAGTCGTTCGAGCAGAGTTCTATTCCTGTGTCAAGCTCCTTAAAAAATGAAACATATCATTTCCCTTTGAGTTGAGTCTCCTAGTAGACTTTGTACCTGAACCTTCTTTTCACCCGCCTATGCCTTAGGTGAATGAAATGAAGCTTGGGGTTGGGGGCATGTCTTCAACCTCTAGAAGTTATGTTGAAGTCAACACGATCGCCTCTCCACACCACGTTGGAGCTAAGACACTTACTTCTAGCAATCACGTTGGGGGCATGTACCAACATTTGGATTTCATGACAGGAAGAAGTTCACCATTGGGAACATTTTCAAGCATACTTTCCTTTCTTAGGTTTCGAGCTCATTAAACCATGAAAATTATCCTGATCATAGTTCATTTTCTGTTACAAGCTCATTAAAAAATGAAGCAGACATCATGAGCATTCTTCTAACCTATCTTCGAGCTCGTTAAAAGCAGTAAGATGGTGTTGAGCTTACTTTTCACCTTTTTTCGTGCTCTGGTTGAAACATGAAAAGTGGTTTGAGCTTAGTTTTTACTTTTTTGTGCTCTGGTTCAAACATGAAAAAGATTCCGAGTGCTTTTGATACCATTCTCGTGCTCGTTAAAAATTTGAGTTAAAAATGTGTGTCTAACAAGTATAGGTTTATCACTTTATCCGGCCTCGCTAGACTATTTACGAAAAAGGAACTGTGCCGAGTTTACTTTTCCTTTGTCGTACTCGGTCATCAACCATGACAAAGTTTTTCATGGAGTCCTTTTAAGCTCTTTTCAGACTCCCTAAATAGGAAAAGATTTCCAAGCGAACTTCATGCTTTCATGCTTGTAAAATCATTTGAATGATCGTCTTTCTGGTGATAGTTTATCCCTTTTTTCGGACCAGGAAGTACTATTTACGAAAAAGGAATACTCCAACCAACCATGGCTGGAAGAGTCCTCTCCCGTGTTGTTTTACCCTTTTTCGGGCGATGAGGCTAACTTTACAAAAAAGGACCATTGGAGTCTCCTTTAGTTCTTTTCAGACTCTCTAAACATGAAATGACGCCGAGTTTTCCTTCTCTGGACTCGTTAAATTTTAAACATTGATGGGCCCATTATGGGACGAACCCCTCCTTTCCTAGGTTCGTAAAACATTTGGGATTGGACTCATCTATGAGATGAGCTATACCGAGCATCTGGTTACCCTCATCAAGCTCGTTAAAAAACAAGTGAGGCACTCATCATTCATGATGGGGAAAAAGGAAAGTGTTTGTGTTACATACCTTAGTGGCAATATATAGTTGTTCTTGAACATGGCACTCGTTTGCATTAGCATTCAGTACTTGGATAATCTGTTTGTCCTCGAGTCTTGTCAATTCCATGAGTCGCGTCGCTCCTTTGGATCAGCCAATGAATGCTTCCACCATCAGTTGCATTAGGGGTTGGTATCATTCTCATTGTGTCAATACTGCCAAGTCATGCCATGCCCATATTCAAGAACACATTCATCACTCATCATTTTCAGTCAGTACACACGTCGTCATGCCGTTGTTACTTTGAGTCAGTCTCACATGTTATTGTACCATCCGATCCACTCTACACATTTTTGTCATGTTTCATGTCGATTGATGGGGGATTCATTATGGCCCTCCTTCGATGGATTCATCCTTGTCGACTTCAACTAATCATCCAAGGATTGAATCTAGAAACCAGTCAAGTACCTTGGTCCTGCATGCCTCAATGGCAGGTCACCTCGCTTTCATCATGAGTTTACATCATTGACTCTTGATTGAAAGATTTCATCTTGCGTTCGACGCCAACTCATTTATTCATGCTTGATGATATGTACTGTGATACCTTGGGAATCATTGACATTAATGGTGATCTCCCTCGCACTTGTTAACGGTTTACATCAATGATCGGTAATCAAGTGGTTTCTACCATGTTTGACGTCAAGACATTTGTAATCACATGGATAGATTCGTATCATTGCGGGTTCAGCTTGAAGACCCTGGGAGTCATGTTTTACCCAGGTTGCGATGGATTTTGTATTGAGTCATATTACATGGATCCACTTTTGTATTGGTCGTGGCTGTGTTATCATCTCATCATGGATCTACGCTTGTGTCTAGTAGCCATGATTGTGTTCAGTCGGTCATTACTCCCATGGATCTGCAATGTATTGGTCGGCAGCCATGTTGTACTACATATGAGATTGTTAGTTCAAAGTCAGTTGTACTGCAGCAGCATCCTTCATCCGACAAGTCTTTTGCCATTCTTTCTATCAAAGCATTTCACCTGTCTCATTCCGTCAACTTCATGCTTTGGGGGGCATTCTGTTACACCAAAATTTCGTCACCCTTGTCCAAGTGTCACAAGTGTCGCAAGTGTTGCAAGTGTCGTCGTCATGACCTAGTGTCGTCATCATCACCGTTGCAAGTAGTGTCATTATGACCAAGTCTTGTCATCATGACCGTTGTGATAATGTCGTCATCTTGACCATTTTGTATACATCCTTAAAGTCATCTGAACCAAGTATTCATTTGAGAGGATTTGTACTCAGTTTGTACAACCTTTTGAGAGGTCGGCGTAGGTTGCACACTAGCAACATGCGACGTCGCAGGTTTCTCTTTAGCAAGATGCGACGAGGTCTGTTAATGGGCAAAAATAGCCATTTCTAGATTCTTCTCAAAACTTGCTTATGTGGGGGCTTATTCCTGATCTCTTGGAGAGCTGGTACTCGACCCCTAACCTATTGGGAAGATCCCCTATCTCTCTCCTACCATCTCTCATCCTATCCTATCCGTAACCTCATCCACTTAGTCCTATATATGTGAGGCTCACTCCCATACCAAGGGGAGGAAGACTATGGTATCTACATGCTGGTGAAATCTCTCTTGGACACTTTCCCTCACCTCTCGGAGACTCTCATGCTTCCTTGGAAGGGCTTGGCAATTGGCTTGTGTGGAGAAGGGCTGCTACGTTAAGTCATTGGTTGTAGTTCTATATCTCTATCATGTACTCCTCTATTTGCAATAATACAAATGGTTTCCACCAATATTGTCTCTCATGTGTGATGATGTTGTGTTCTCTACCTGCTTAACTGCTTACATAGATCTCTTATTGTATAGATGCTCTTTACTCATTTCTCTTTTTTGTGTCTTGACAGGTCTTGCAGCTTGGATCTGACGACCGTGGGATGTGGAGCAACATAGCGGGAGAAAGGATAGTGAATCAAAGAGGTAAGAGATCTAGCACTTGATCCTTAAGTAGATCTAGGAAACACATTTGTAGTATGTTTTATTTGTTCTAGATTCACATTGAGCTAGGGAGATCCAGCTCGCCTCCGGTCGAGTGGATTGTCCGTTAACAGGGGGTGGCGGGGGAAGGGAGGGACGCGAGGAGGAGGGGGTGGGAGGGGGGTGAAGGGTTAGGTTAGGGAGGTTTTTTTTTTTTTTTAAATGTAGGTTAAAATTTAAAAAAAAAAAAAAACTCATGGGATATGGGGAAAGCCTTGCTTCGATTTATACTACATGAATTTTAAAAAAAATACATTATATATATATATATATATATATATATATATATATATATATATATATAACCCAGAAAGTGGTAGAGCCTCCTCTCTTGAAAGTGCTAGAAGCTCCTCTATGCAATATTCTTGTTCTTCTTGAAAACCCTTCGTGAATTGCTCCAAAGTCTAAACAATAGTGTATTAATAAGATAGATTAGGTTTAAGTTTACCACTCTTAAGAATGTGACATAAATAAAATGTAAAAAAAAGGCAATAAAGCCATAAAATAAGCATTGCCAAGTTAATAAATCCATAAAATAATCATTGCCAAATTAACAATAAAACTAGCTAATTTATTAAAAACGGAAAAAGCACTAACCTTGAAAGTGTTACTAAATTGCTCCAAATTAAATTATGAATAGTAGGAAATGTAAATGGTTTATATAGCCTAAATTAGGTTTAACATTACCTGTTTTACGAATGTGGGATTAAAAAAATGAAATTAGTTAATGCATTATTATTAAATTTATATAAAATGGGTTTACATGAAATATTATTAATGTTATGAATATGGTAGTAAAAAAATGTAAATAGCCATTACTTTATTACAAGTTGTATACAAATAATTTTACAAAAAATTTTACTAGTCTTATATGTTTGGGATATAAATATGTAATTAATTAATACATTATTTCAAAGTTTTTTATATCATAAATTCGTTTTTTTACTAGGTTTTTGAATGTGCCAGAAATGTGCGCTTTAATTTTGGAGGGAAAATTTTGAATGAAAATTTTGGAGAGAAGTTTTGGAGGGAAACATTTGGAGGGATATTTTCATTCTCATAGCTATAAGAGTGTTGGTTGACAGTTGCACCATTCTACTTTTTGGTGAGGACTATGGTAACATTTCATTTTCTTATCTATTAAGATTTTTCTATAATTCTATATTTTAGTGAGAAGTTATGGACTCATCTGAATTAAATTCCAATGACAATGAAGAGTTGTATTGTTCATCTAGCCAAGAGACTGGTAGTGCAAGCAATGTAATCAACCATGTTCTTCAAGAAATTCTTAATTATGAATATTTTGAAGACACTAGTAATGAAGGGAAAGAATGTGATGATTATGATGATCTTCCTCCAAGTGGGGATCCTAAAGACAGTAAGCAAGATGATGACAATTTTCCTCCCAGCGAGGATTTTCAAGGCACCAATGATGATTTTCCTGAAAGTGAGGATTTTGATGGGACTAATGATGCTTTTGTTGAGCATGCATGTACAAATAATGTTGATGGTTTTCTTCATAGAAAGGATTATAATGGGACAAATGATGATTTTCCTTCAAGCAAGGATTTTAATGGGACCAATGATGAATTTCCTCCTAGCGAGGATTTTTATGGGACTGATGATGATTGTCCTCCAAGTGAGGATTTTAATGGGACAGATGATGATTATGGTGAGGAAGAAGACATCAATAATGATGAAGATGATTTTCCTCCAAATGAGGATTTCAATGGAACTGATGACGATTTTCCTCCAAGCGAGGATTTCTATGGCACCGATGATGAGTTACCTCCAAGCAAGGATTTAAATGGAACCGATGGTGACTTTTCTCCAAGCGAGGATTTCAATGGCACCAATGATGACTTTCCTCCAAGGGAAGATTTCAATGACACCGATGATGGTTTTCCTCTGAGCGAGGATTTCAATGGCACCAATGATGATTATCCTCCCACCGAGGATTTCAATGGAATCGATGATCATTCTGTTGACAATGAAGACACCAATGATGAAGACAATGATTCTCCTCTAATTAAGGATGTAACAGGCACCAATGATGAAGACAATGATTCTCCTCCAAGTAAGGATTTTATAGGCACCAATGGTGTCAATGTTGAATCTCAAGAGTTCCCTTTCAGTGAAGAATTTAGTGGCACCAATAGTGTTGATGGTCACATTGATCTGTCAGTAATTGATCAACTTATTAGTGATCATGACAATAATTTTCATACTGAATTTGGTGATGAGATTTTCAATGAGGGGGGTCATATGCATCTCAATGAAAATATTCATTCTAATGAAGATGTTGTTGCAGACATAATGGTACATGAAATGCAACGACACAATCCAATAATGAACAGGATTAAGTGTAGGACTAGACATTTTTATGTCAATCCAAAGTAGTCCAGTTATACAAGGGCTAGGAAAGAATTGCTCACAAGTCCAAGTTGAATTACTCATTTGATTTCGAGTGAGTGTTGCCACAAAAGTTGTTTGAAAGGTATAGGCTACAATTATGCCTTAGAGAAAAGGAAGATTTATTTATCAATGAACAAAAGTATGAAAAATTCACATTTAGTGGGGTGCATGATTTCTACAAGGACAGGTTATGATTATCATGTTGGAAATGTTCTTTTTTTTACAAAGGAATTCAAATAGGTTCACTCAATCGGTAATCTTCGATTATCAAGAATCCAAACAAGACTGGAAAAGGATCCTACATTTTATTCTGACGATTATCAAGGATGAATCAATGGGCCATCAATGCACATTGCAATATCATGGATGCATGATTTCTTTTCCAAGCATGGAGAGAGTATGCCAAATAGAGAAACAATACACATTCCAGATAATTTCACAAGGCAGGAAATCTACAACTTATACAAGGATTATGTTTAAGGTGATCAAGGAAATGAAAACTTCATCAGATATGCATATTTCACAAGAGTATGGAAAAAGAAGTTCAACAACGTTCGCATTCCAAAGAGGTCAAGGATGGGGGTCTGTAGTGCATGTGCTTCTCTTAAAGAAAGAAGGGATAGAAATAAGTATGTTTACAAAATTGTTTTATTTAGATAAATGTCAATTATTAAAACTAGCTATCAATATTTTTTTGTTATGTTATTTGTATATTCCGTAATCAATGCACTGTAAGAACATCACAATTAGCAATCAAATGAACGACAAAATTTGTACAAACATCGCAAGAAGTGTTATGATGTTCCACATAAGTATATGGGTTTGATAATTGATGGCATGGATAAAAAAAAAACACTCTTGCCACATTTTGTCCGTGTGCCAAAGAATTTAAAGGAGGAAAATTTCATTCAGTTTCACTTGGTTGGGTGTATGGTTTTTAATGGTGAAATGTTTCCAAGGGTTTACTTTATAGATCCAAATATTCACAATGATGAAAATTTGACCATCACCATTATTCACCATGTCCTTACTCATTGGCTTAGTGATCTTCCTGAAGTTCTATATCTACAATTGAATAACACAAGCCGAGAAAACAAAAATCAGGTCATGTTTGGTTATCTAAGCATGCTTGTTGAATTGGGAATTTTTGAAAAGGTAAAAGTTGGTTTCCTTCTTGTTGGGAATACGCATGATCATATTAATCAAATGTTCAGCCATTTTGCAAGGACATTGAGGAGGAAGACAATAGGGAGCCTACCATCATTGATTGAAATTATAAGAAAAGCATACCATCCAGATCCTATTGTACAGAAATTGGAAGAAACTGTTGACATGCAAAGATTTATGTTTGGATCGCATGGTGAAGAAAGGTGCATTTAAAAACTTAATGACATTAGCTTTCGGCATCAATTTCGTATAAAAAAAATTGATGGAAAAACACTACTGTGGGGAAAGAAGTACTCAACTAGCACCGAATAGGGGCCTTCATCAGGTTTGGAATTTCTGAAATTCATCCCAGATCGTCAAATGTATGCTTCAAATTTATTGTTATTGCAATAATCTGCAGAGATTCATAATGCAAGGAGACATAGTAGAGATGTTGATTCTTCTCAATGCTGGAAAGAAATAAAAAATTCTATTGAAGATACATATGAGTACTTTGATGTTGCTAATTTTGTTTGGTGGGAGTCTTTTTTCATGGAGCAGAGTGACATAATTTCAAACTCTACAAATGGAGATATATATTTGAAGTATCCATTTGCTTGGCCATAAAGTTTATCAAATGAAAACGAGGTGACAAATGTTGAACCTCGAGGTGTTGAGTTTTCTCAAGTATAGGAAAGATAAATGTATATTGGCTCTAGAAGATCATTCGCAAAGCATCAAGAGATGGACGAAATTGATAGGCGCTCAATACAAGATATCAAGGAGGGTTGAATGATTGCAGTTTTGGCTATAGATGATGCATGTCATTATCCATTTTGGATTGCAAAAGTTATGAAGGTCAATAAAGAAAATGAAGAAGTAGTATCAGTAGAAGTACATTGGTATGAAACAGATACACACCCATTTGATGGTGTGTACAAGGCAGAGATGGTGGTTGAGAAAAAGGTTTGCAGAAAGAAAAAACGAAAGGGTCAAAAAATAAGTCATCGCCGCATTGACATCTTGAAATTAGAGGAAGTTGATATACTTGTTTATGATTTCAAGTTGACAAAGAAAGACACTCTTCACACCAAGACTATAGATATTGTCAAGAGGTTGCTGCCAAAACAAGAAGTTGCAAGATGGGCGTCTATTAAACCAAGCCGTAGATCCCGAAGGAATATGACATTTGAAATGATGGACATAGATGTAGACTTAGATGGTGCACCCATTGACAATAGAGAAGAATATGGGTTATTTACATCTTCATCCGGTCCTTCATCTGCAAAAAATGTAGATTCTGATGGGGTGTCAGAATCCATGGATGAATTTGAATAATTTCACATGCAGCATTTTAGATGTTTTTTATTAGTATGATGTTTGTAATTTAAACTTTAAAGGAATTTTTGAATATTTATATGAATCATTTGTTCTTGTATGGTCTAATATATTATTTCTTTATGAATTGCCTCATAATTTATTTGTTTTTATATGGTTAGAGTGGTGAAATTATTTATGAATTTTTGTTTGTTTGTTTAATATGCAAGTTTCAAAAAAGTTGTAATTTATCTCTTGAATAATTTTTTTTTCCAATTTAGGGTTGATTTTATAGTTTTTGTAAACAATAGTATGGTATGTTTAGGCCATGGCTCTATTTCTTACCCCTGACAAAAAAAATGTGTATACTGGTATCAACACTTTTCTATTTGGGGGGTGTTTTTGGTGTTTTTTTTGCAAAAATCATCGTTTTTATGGTTAGAGTTCTCATTCAAAGTATAAATTTCCCATTTCATAGTATAAGTGGTTTTGTCAAGTTGTCTTCTTTTAGGTCAACTCATCCTCCATATTTTTCTCTCTAAAATCCATCATCACATTCCTTTTTCATCACTCATTAGCTGCCATTCCTGATTTAGCTAATTCGTGAGCCTCTTGACTGATTTGGAAAGTGATTTTTCCACCTTGGGATTTTTGCTAATCTAATCCCACCATGTGTGAGCTACTCGAATTGCCTCTAAGGCATTCAAATTTCCTTCATTGGATGTTTTATATATTGTACTTTGATTATTCATTAAGAATATGATGAGAGTTTATCAAATTCAATTCTTTCTTTTGTGTTATTAGGTCATTCTTCTTCTCAATTCTCTGCAAATATCTGTTGTAATTCTTAGTGATGATTACATTGTTGCTCATATCCTTAGCTTGTGAGATTCTTGGATGGCATCAAGGCCATAGAATTTTGACATGATTCACTCTCCTTTTGATACAAAAACATATGAAGGTTCCAGAAGGAACTAAAATATAGTAGAAGGGTCTAGAAATTCTCTCCTCGAAGAATCTTCCCTCATGCATCTAGTGCATATGAGCAATGCATGGGCCTAGTCGAGAGATCTATATGAAGAATATTGGATATTTGGATATTGGCTTCTTCTTATAACACTTTCATGAATAGTTTTAAACAATGACATCCACCTCTTTAAGATTATGGGATTTGAATCCCACATCCATGAGCCGTTTAAAAATAAATTCATGTCCAAAGCATATCCAAAAATGAAAGTGAAACAATTCCTAGTGAGAACATAAGCATTTAGAGAATACTCTAGAAGAAAACATTCCATTTTACAAAGACCCAATATTTTAGGCCCCTTTCACTTGACTTTTGGCTAATGAATCGACCAACAAGCTTCCTTTCTCTCAGATCTACAACTTCATGCATTTTTACTTCTTCACTTAAGACAAGGTTTAGAGGGGTGGTCCTTTTCTTGATACACTTCAATTCAACACTTGTTTCCTTGAGCTACATTCTCTACTGGGGTTTTCACTAAACATTTAGGTACCGAAGGAATTGAAACCTTAGCATGTTCAAAAGAATCTATACTCCTAGTCATCGAGGGGCTTCCACAAATTTTAGAACAACCAAGCACATGTCCAATGAAGACTTCACCTATAACCCTACTGATTGTCTTCTCCTCATCTCTGGGAGAAAATGTTTATGATCTTGTAGGTCTATAAATGTGATTTTTCTCCAGACACAACTAGAGGTCATTTCCAAAACTGAATTCGGGCTTAGGAAGGTAAGAGTGGAATGCACTTCTTGCTAGGAAGTGAGTGTGTTCATTAACCCTTTTCCCTTTCAAAACTGAACTAGTGATATTGTCCAACCTCCTATTTGTAGGTGCATACATAGCCTGACATGAGTCAAGAATGGGATTGATAGTTTTGGTGTTTTCCCATGTTGATGGGTTTACCCTCTTTGATATTTAGATTTATAGTCCATTCGCACTGTTAAAAAGTGATCAAGGGATTAGGCGCATCACCTTTACCTCTAGAAAACCTTACTCTTCACTCTTTATGGAACAGACCCATATCAATATATTATAATTTATTATAAAGTTATAATATATTTTATATTCTATAATTATATAAACATATATTCTATTGTGTATAATTTCATAAATATTTTTAAATATTATTATTTATATAATTAAAATATTATAAAAAATTAATCAGTTTTGAATCATTTTTTTGTTTTATTTGAATATAAATAACTATATCTATCTATATATATAGCAAAAGTAATGTTTCACTAACATGAAAATATTTTGAGGTATATAAAATTGATCTCTTAAAACAAATTTTAAAAATAATATTTGAGAAATATTTAATATAATTTATTTTATCTATTTAAAATATTTTATTGATTTTAAATAATACTGAGCATTATTATCTTAATAATTTATTAAAAATTATTTTTTAATAATATGATTTTTAATTCTTCTTCATTTTTATTAACAATTTTCCAATATAAAAAATAATAAAAGTACTTTAATCATTAATACAATTAATTAAAGAATATTTGAATAATATTTAAGTGGATCATTTTACGTCCTTTATTTAAAAAAGAGTAAACATTATTATTATAATAATAATAATAACCCTTTAATAAAAATGATATTTAAATTTGTTTTATTCTTTAATTCCTTAGAAATTATTTATGAGTAAATTTTTAAATACAAATTATTATAGTAATTAATATCTTATTAAATACTGGGGTGGCAGGTGCGGGTGGGGTCTTATTTGACCCCGGAGGAAATAAAATTGAAACCTTCTCGTGGGGATTAGGTAGCAAGACTAACAATGAGGCTGAATGGCTTGCACTCGTCTTCTCACTCAATATGGTCTCCTCCTTCAGCATTGACAACCTTAGAGTATATGGGGACTCTAGACATGTCATTCAAATAATGAGAAGGCGTGCAGCTCCTCAAGGCTCAAAAGCTTATAGATACATCCAAAGAATAAAAACCAATCCTCATTTCTCTAAGGCCTCATTTTTCCACATCTGTCGAGAGAATAACAAGCTAGCGGATGCAGCGGCCAATAAAGGAACTTTGTTAGACATTGGGCACGTTGAGGGCCTCAATGGTGCCAAGGGGTTTTATTTCATCCCCTAACCAAAATGTCAAAGGTAAAATTTGTCTTGGTTAAGGATAAGGAGGGGTCCGTAGGCACCAAAAGGGTCCCCCTCATCCCGTCTACCTTCGTCGGTGATGTGCCTCGATCCTTCCCCGTAGCTCCTGCCACACGCCACCCTTTCCCTCACGCTTGGCACATGGCTCCTAGTTGTGCTGTCAGCTCCCACGAGCCGCTATTTACTTCTCCACCTGCTTCTTTCCCGTTGTACTTCGAAATGGCTCGCCCTCCCCTTTCCACTGCGTTGAGCCAGCTCTCCCTCTGTGATTTGGGTACTCCTCCCTCCCGTCCCCATCTGTTGATACCTTTCAGTTCTGGCACAATGCAAAATATCATGGCAGCCATAGCCGCACTGAACCGCACTATGGTTGATATCAAGCTCTCAGTCTGCAACACGTACAATGCAATCTGTACCAGTATGGACCAGCACGAGGAGATGGCTAAGGATTTAAGCTGCGCTGTCAACCAGCTTTCCTGTCAGGACTCCAGGATTGACGACCTGGAGAAGAATTTGTTTAAGCTGATGGGCAAGGTAGATAATCTGCAAGAAGACATCGATGTTCTCACCGGGAAAACTCAGGGAAGCTGTGTCCAGGATAATCTGACGGTCAATCAGGAGATTAAGCAGGAAAAGAAGGATGCAGCCTCTGCCCATTTCAAAAGTTATGGATAATTTACAGTCTTAGTCCAGGTTCCACAATTTTGATGTTTTAGTTCCTATGTTTTTTGTATAATTCTCAACAATCAGTTTATCAGGGTTTATCCCTGCTCTACTATGAACAGATTTAGAAAGACAATGTTTAGAACTTATACAGTCATGCTGTTAGAAACTTTAGATCTTTCAGACATTTGCTACTCTGTTTTGGAAGCTTGTAATGAATGGCTGTGCACAGCCTTTATAAATATATCTACTTCCCCTGTTCTTGTTAAAAAAAATAAAATCTTATTAAATAATAAATTAATTCATAAACAATTTAGTTAGATAATTATTAATTTTGGTTTATTATGATGACGATGATTATCATTCACTAAGATTCTTTGGTAAGAGGGAAAGGTATTATTTGGAATTTTGTAAAATTTGCTTCTTATGATTAAAAAGTTGAGAGAGAAGCGTTCCTAAGTCTTTATAGTTTTGACAAGTTAGGAAATCTTCGAGATTAGAATTATAGCAAGGCACTCTAAAAGTGAGATTCGTCCTCAACCCTTATATATAAGTTGAAATAAATTCTCATATATATAAACTCTCATGTATATATATATATATATACACATACATACATTATAAAAAAATGTTTTTAATATTTTTTTTAATATTTTCAAAATAATAAATATATAATATATTAAAAACATATATAATTTATTTGTTAGTTATTATTCAATAGAATATTCTAATATAAAATTAACCTTCGCTTTTTGAAACAAATAACCTTGCTTATAACAAATTCCATATAAAGTTGGATTATATGGAGTTTATTCTTTTTAGCTCCTTATTCCAACTCATTCAACAAATTCCATATAAAGTTGGATTATATGGAGTTTATTCTTTTTAGCTCCTTATTCCAACTCATTCAACAAATTCCATATAAAGTTGGATTATATGGAGTTTATTCTTTTTAGCTCCTTATTCCAACTCTTGTGATTAACATCTCTCATATAGTCTTGCAACCAAAGACATGTGAGTGGGATAGCATTACCAGAAATCGCAGTTTTGTCAAATGTGCGGAGCAAAAGTGAAAACCTCTTCGGGAAATTTCTTTATTGAAGAAAGTCGACCTCGACTTGACCTTACGACGGCATAGGGACCCAGAAATATGTCTGGAAAGTTGCAAATTTCGTATATGAGATTAAACAAGAGGCTTTAATTCGCTGGAAGCAGTTCGTATGGACATAAGTGCACGGAAACCCAATTGCCAAACTCCGACATTTCAAGCCGTGTGGTTGTAGTATTGACTTGACTGTGGCATAATATGCATAGAAGTCGGAAATTGTGTAGAATTTGCAGAGAAAATAAATATGGTGATAGAAGTCGGCAAATGCATAGAATACACAGACATAAAGTAATGCCCTGTTCACACAAACGACTTGACTGAATGGGAGTTTAGAAGCGAAAAAATAGGTGGGCGGCCGAAAGACTTGACTGAACTGGGGCCACAGAGGCGAAAAAATAGGTCGGAAATTGTGTAGAATATACAGAGAAAAAAAAATCTGGTGATAGAATTCGGCAAATGCATAGACTTGACTGAACTGGGGCCACAGAAGCGAAAAAATAGGTCGGCGGCCGAAAGACTTGACTGAACTGGGGCCACAGAGTCGAAAAAATAGGTCGGCGGTCATATTAAAAGAATTCAGCACGTTTTCCTTTCATCTCTATTCCCCAATCAATTGCAAAATATTGTCGGACTCTACTTCATATGCATAATGCGAACCTTTGTGATTGTATATATAGATAGCCAAGGAGACATAACTCACATGCTTTGGAAGACGCTCAAGCCCAATCCGGGAAAATGGATCGCAACGCTCTTCTTCTCATGGTGCTGCTTGTTCTGTGCATGCTTGCCTCTCTGCATGCAGCGACGTCTACTAATTATTCCTCAACTTCCGACCCATATTCTCATCCTGCTTTATATGATGATCATCAATCTCTGTATGATCATATGCCCGCTGGATTGACTTCGCTATATCATTCTGATTCTGAAGGCATGCTGAAGAAAGGTGAGGTCACATCATCATCAATGGACGCCCATGAGAAAAGAGACCTCGATGCTCTCTTGGCATTCAGAAAGGCCGTCACAAGGGATCCACATGGTTGGCTGTCCAACTGGACGGCCGAGAACGCCGAAAACATATGCTCGTGGTACGGTATTCGCTGCAGAAAACACACCAGAAGAGTGATCGGCATAGAGCTTTCTGATTCTTCAGGACTTTATGAGGAAGCATTGGGAGGCACCCTTTCGCCGTCTCTCGGCAACCTTTCATTATTAAGCACTTTCAATCTTTCAAATAATTGGTTGGTTGGAACAATTCCACCCGAGTTCGGTCAGCTGAAAGCGTTGCGAGTACTTGACCTGAGCAACAATATTATCAATGGTTCTATTCCTGGCGAATTGGGCTTGCTCAAGAAACTGCACACCTTGAATATTTCTCTTAATTATGAGCTGAGTGGAAGAATTCCACCTGAGTTTGGCAAGCTGAAAGCGTTGCGAGTACTTGACTTGAGCTACAATGATATCAATGGTTCTATTCCAAGCGAATTGGGCTTGCTGAACAGACTGCACACCTTGAATATTTCTAATAATGATTTGCGTGGAAGAATTCCACCCGAATTTGGCCAGTTTAAAGCGCTGCGGATACTGGACCTCAGCGGGAATATGCTCGGCGGTCCTATTCCAGTCGAGTTGGGCCTGATGCAGAAGCTGGAGTACTTGGATCTCGGCAACAACCAGAACCAGATAATCGGGCAAGAATTCTCAGGCAGTATACCACGACAGTTGGGTAATTTAACACAACTTACATACCTATCAATTTCAAGCTTTAATATTTCCGGTTCTATTCCTTCTGAAATATTCTGTCTTCCCCTCTCCTATCTATCTCTTGCTCTTAGTGTTAACCTCATAGGGAACATATCAAAATCCATTGCTAATTTGACCAGGTTAACCCACTTAGTGATTTTCGAAAGTGGAGTTACTCACATCCCCGAATACATTACCAATTTGAACAAATTGACTTACTTAGATCTCTCTCGGAATAGAGTCACTAACATCCCTGAATACATTACCAACTTGACCAAGTTGACTCACTTAGATCTCTCTTTAAATAGAGTCACTAACATCCCTGAATACATTACCAGCTTGACCAAGTTGACTCACTTAGATCTCTCTTTAAATAGAGTCACTAACATCCCTGAATACATTACCAGCTTGACCAAGTTGACTCACTTAGATCTCTCTTTAAATATAGTCACTAACATCCCTGAATACATTGCCAGTTTGAGCGAGTTGACATACTTAGACCTCTCTCAAAACAAACTCACATCTAGCATACCTAAAGCCATTTTCAATTTGACTCATTTGAACACATTATCACTTCATTCAAACATGCTCACGGGTATCATCCCTAAAACCATTCGCAATTTAGAGAAGCTTGAAGACCTTTATCTTTTCAACAATAGTTTGGTGGGTGCAGTTCCCAAAGCTATAGGAAAGCTTCATTCATTGCAAACGTTACGTTTAGACTCAAACAAATTAATTGGACCCATCCCATATAATATAGGTCAGCTAAAAGCTCTCTACTATCTAAACATATCCAATAATAGTATTTCTGGGAGTATTCCTAAAACCATAACCAATTTAAAGAAGCTACAATACCTTTATCTTTTCAATAATGATTTGATAGGCACAATTCCAAGAGCCATAGGAAAGCTTCATTCATTGTATTCGCTACATTTGGGTTCAAATAAATTAACTGGACCTATCCCATATAGCATAGGTCAACTCAAGGTTCTCTCTTATCTAAATTTAGGCTCAAACAAATTAATTGGACCTATCCCATATAGTATAGGTCAACTAAAGACTCTCTATAGTCTAATCATAAATAATAACAGTCTCTCTGGTAGTATTCCCGATAGTATTAATGGTTTGGTTTCACTTGCAATATTGGATCTATCAGAAAACAACTTGGAGGGTCCGATTCCTAATGGCATTGGAAATTGCACTTCTTTGCAAGTTTTCTCCGCTCATTCTAATAAATTTTCTGGGATGCTTTCTGAATCTTTGGCCCATTGTACTCAGCTTCAGATGCTAGATTTAAGGAAAAATCAATTGGCGGGCGAGCTTCCTAGATACTTGGCATTATTTCAAGACTTGGGAGTTTTAAGCCTCGGTTATAATAATCTGCATGGTTCTATTCCTCCTCATATCACAAATCTCACTAAGTTGCATGTGTTGGATTTATCCAACAACAAATTTAGTGGAAGAATACCGGTGCATCTTGACAGACTCTTGGGATTTGCAAATATACCAAATATGGTTAAAATCTTCATGGAGCTGGAAATTGTTATAAAAGGGCATGAATATAATTTGCCATATATGTTGTCTACAGAAGCTATATTTGATTTGTCTTGCAATAATCTTACAGGAGAAATCCCCAGAAGCATAGGTGGTATGAGTCATTTGCGATTATTGAATTTATCTTGGAATAAATTAGAAGGGTGGATACCTGCATCTCTTAGTGGAATATCTAATTTGGAACAGTTGGATTTGGCAAAAAATCATTTGAGTGGACCGATTCCCGAAGAGCTCTCTGAATTACATGAGTTGGCCATTCTAGATGTTTCATCAAACATTCTTTGTGGACGAATCCCATCAGGGACACAATTTTCCACTTTCAATGTATCTTCGTTTCAAAAGAATAAGTGTTTATGGGGTTGTCCTTTAGATTCATGCATTGAAAATGGAGGACAAACAAGGAAAAGTGGCAATGATAGTAAGGGTAGTAATGTCAAAGTGGAATGGCTTAGTCATGTGGATGAAAACATGTCATTGATAGCATTGGGGATTGGAATGGGAATTGGATTTGGGGGAGTGGTTGTTCTCTTTATGTCATGGAAGAGAGCTAAACATTGGGTGGTTCCCCGAAACATGCCACGACCCTTTTTTGGGGTATATCGATTTCCTACATAGACATGTCCTCCTAGGTCCAAAGATTTAGATAAAGAAAGATTATTTGTACTATGTATAGTTAAGTTGTACCACTCATATATTTTGAAAATAAAATTAATATAGTTGTATATTAATGTTAAAAAACAAATAAACAATTAAAAAAAAAATATTATTATTTTCTATATTGTTATGATGTGCCTCCAAATTACAATCCAATCAAATCCAAAAAAAAAATACTTACAAACTCATGCACAGAAAAATAAATAGATCAAACTACAAAAAAATGTTACTCCTTGTTTTATTATATATATTGTTATGATGTGCCTCCAAATTACAATCCAACCAAATACAAAAAATACTTACAAACTCATGCACAAAGAAATAAATAGATCAAACTATAAAAAATACTTACAAACTCATGCACAAAGAAATAAATAGATCAAACTATAAAAAATGTTACTCGGTTTATTATACATCTCGCATGGTGTAAGGGAAGACGTTTAAAAACTAAATCATATAAAAATAATTATTGTTTCAAAATAAATTTTGAACAAGGAAAATATCAAGGTACAATGAATCAAGGATTAGAGAATACCTTGTATTAGAGAGAAATTTTTTTATTGTTATTAGGATATATGGCGTTTCTCAAATTTTTAGAGCATTGATGTATTATTGATGGAGATAATTCAATTAAAAAATAATAATAACAATTTTCCAATCACTATTACAAAATTATTTAAAAATTTATTTCAAATCTTATATTTTAGAAATTATAATTTTAAAACAATTAAAATGAAAAAAAATATTAAATATAATCTATTTTTTTACATTGTATTAAAATTATTATTTTAAGATAAATTAATCTCTATTTTTAAAAAAGAAAACAAAAATATTTTAAAATTATTATTTTAAGATAAATTAATCTCTATTTTTAAAAAAGAAAACAAAAATATTTTAACATAGGGACTTATAACAAATTCCAATTATGATTAAAGATGAGAGTAAGATTAAGTGTCAATAAAACCTTTGGGTTATCCATCTAAATAGTACTTAATGAATTTATGGTATCTATCTAAATTTATTGATTTTAATAAAAAATAAAATTTGACATTAAAAAAATTGATTGGATTACATTTGAATATTATATATATAAATAATTTCAAATCATAATAAGTGTATGTCATTATATATAATAAGATTAATTATGTAATTTTTTTGGTTGCTAATTTGCTTGTGATTTGTAGATTTACAATTTTATAGAATTCAAATTCAAATTATCATATAAAATGACGTACATCTAAATCAATCATACGGGGACCCGGAACTGACCACCAGGACAGACACTGGCCTACAACTTTATTAACATGGCCGACAAACAGGGGGGAGATACCAGACAATACAAAGTGGATGCTTTTAAAGGCCGGCCCCGGCCCACCACGGCTTTCACAAGACATAAAGCAAATCTAATTACAATAGTAGATACTCAAGCAATCATATGGGTCACGGACTCACGAGCATGCCCACAAAGGCATACAACACGGTCTCCAATATCAACTCCGCCGCTATAAAATGAAGTACATCTAAATCAATCTATAGCGAAATTTCGCAATTATATAATTACATTTAACAATTATGTAATTACATATAATATTTTATACACTTAGTTGAATTATTGATGTCAGAACTCAAGGCTTTGAAAGACGTTGATGTCTAATGTCTAATTATAGGGGGAATGGATCACAACACTCTTCTTCTTCTTGGATTATTGCTTCTGTGTATGCTTTCCTCTCTTCCTGCAACGACGCCTATTAATTACTGAACCTCCAATCCATATTCCCATATTGCTTTATATGATAGGTCATCAATCTCTGTATGATCATATGCCGAGTGGGTTACTTCGCTCCCACATCATTATGCTTCTGAATGCATGCTGAAAGATGCCCACAGATAGAGTGAATTGATATTATCATCAATGGACGCCCACGATAAAAGGAACCTCGGTGCTCTCTTTGGCATTTATAAAAACCATCACATCGAATCCATATGGTTGGATGTCCTGTTGGAACATTCTTTTTCTTCTTTATGTAATTTTCCTAACTTTAGTACTTTAGATCTTGGTTAATGTAATTAATTGGTCGAATCCATGTTTAACTCATTGCATGCCTAATTCCACCTAATTTACTTGAAACTTAACCTCCAAAGCGCACTTCTCCCTTGAATTAAGGGATTCCTTCCTTGAATTAAAGGTTTTGGTCTTTTTCTTGGAGTTCCTCCTTATTTTATGGGTTAATGTCCCCTCTATTCTTGGGTTCTGGAAGGTAATGCCCACTTATAAGCCACTGGTACATGAATTAAGTGTTAGTAGGACTATCATAGGTCTAGGAGTGCTATTATTAGTAAAGTAGTTTTTAATTAAGTCTTTCTTAATTTAACATGCCATTTTTGTATAACCTACTTAGGTTGAATTGAATGGCATTCATAGGATTCAAGAATTCTACATGGTATTAGAGCTACAACATATAATGCCTTATATACCTCAGCATAATGGTATTGCTGAGAGAAAGAACATGTCTTTAGATGGCAAATTGTATGCTACAGTGCAAATCCTTAGCTCTAAAGCTATGAGATAACACTATTAATTGTGTAGCATATATTTAGAACCATGTTCCTCATAAATCATTGAAAGGAATCACTCCTTTTGAAGGTAGGATCAGTAAGAAACTGGAAGTCACACACTTTCGTATTTTTGGTTCTCGTGCATAGGCACACATTCCTACTAAAAAGAGAAGGGATTTGTAGCCTCAAAGCCAAGAGTGTATCTTTGTTGGGTATCCTAGAGGTGTTAAGGAGTATATCCTACTGCACCCTCTCATTGAAAATATTTTCATTGAGTGAAGTGTGAAATTTGAAGAAATCCCCTTGCATGCAGATTCAGAGGACCTTGTTAAGGACCTACCGGTTGCCACTGATGAGGAGGTCAGGGATTCTTCTTCGAGCACTTCAAAGCAGCATTATGAGCAGGTTTGATATTTATATTTAGAGTTTGATGAGTAGGTCATGGCTGATCCGACACAAAGACCAATCGGGGAAAAGCAAATGTTGTAGGATGTTAGGAGGACTAGATCTCAATTTTTTGGGGCTCCCCAAGCCCTGGCTACCACAAAATATTTGCTACACATGAATTTATACATACCCCTTGTTGTAGATCCATAATCATACTTTGAAGCCACCAGAAACCCCTTCTGGGAAGCTACGATGGATGAAGAGTATAGGGCTCTCATAGAGAACCAAACTTGAGACTTGGTTCCTCTTCCTAAGGTAAGAATGTTTGTTCGATGTTGGTGCATATATAGGACAAAGATGGCTACAAATGGTGAGATAAACAAGTACAAATATTGGCTTGTAGCCAAAGGCCTCTCACAGGTTCATGGGATTGACTACACTGAGACCTTTGCACAAGTTGCAAACATGGATTCTATCATGCTAGTTTTGGCCATTGTAACTTCTCAACATTGGGAGATCCACCATATGGATGGGAAGAGTGCTTTTCTTTACCAAGATATTGAGGAAGAGATCTACATGAAGCAACCACAGGGGTATCTCCAGAACTCTTCACTTGTGTGCAAGTTAAACAAATCTTTGTATGGCCTAAAACAGGATCCCCAAGATTGGTATGCAAAGATCACGGGGGGGTCAGTTGGTAGGAAATATCCTATCACGTCCATTCGTATTGGGGAATAAACTATGATACAAAAATGAGAAAAGATATTGCCCTATATTAAGGGGCCAAGGGGCCTTAATGATGTTATATGGACATTATACAAATATTTAGGGTATATTTTATTACATTTTGTGTGGAAGCAATGGAGGGGAGGCAGAGGGAAAATCAAGGGACAAGGGCATGAGGTGTTGAGTTTGATGGAAAAGGGATACTCAATCAGGATGTAGGATGGTTGATGCTAGTGCTCTATTGAAGGGTTTTCATGTTGCTCATGTGTTTGGTTGGTTAATAGATCTTCAAATTGTTGATGGAATTGAATTAATGAAGGATTTGGCTTTCTATCTTTTATGTGATTGTTAAAAAATTGGAAGTGTAGTTTAGGTGCATATTTCATGTCTAGAAATCATGTGTTTTTTTATTCCTTCCAATGTAGCTTTCCTCCTTTAGTCCATTTGAATTTTTTTTTCTCTAGAAATTTCCTTTTGTGCAATAATCTCTAAAATCAGCCCATCCACTAGAGAGCATCTAGGTTTTTGCATTATGACCTTGTCCATTTCTAATCTTCCTAAAGAAAGCCTCATGCAATCCTTGGTTGACCCCATTTTCCCATTGTATAAAACAATAGTCTCTAATTCCTTCATGACTCTTATATTTTACAAAACCAAAAACACCTTGTTTTTCTAAAGTTACTCTTAATTTTCACCATGTAATCCATTGTTAAACTCTAGTAATCCTACCCTAGGGACTCCACCTTTGAGCTAGAGAAGAGATAGCCTAAAGAGACAAAATATGTTAGGTGTGGTGACAATGGCCTTCATCTTAGTTAAGAGAGGCTAAGCGAGAACAAGCATGTTCTATGGCTCTACCACATTCTGTTTCAATTGAAGAAATTGAGAATTCTATTATGTATATTTCCAGTCCTTCACCAATATAAGGCAGTAGTTCATATCACAGTTCACCATTCCCACTTCACTTTGATTTTGAGGCACCCAAGGATACAAAGGATGCCATTTCCCATACATAATGAAGAAGTCCCAGAGTTAATATTAGGTTGATTAGCTCAGTTAATGAGATGCAAATTCGATCATCATTGTCAAAGACATGTTAGGTTGGTAATTAACATTGTATGTTCAATTAAGAATGTTAGGGATATTAGCTTGATCGAAAAAATGTGTGTTGGAGAGGCATGTTAGGTTGGTCAACTCCATCAATAACATTTATTTTCAATTACAAATGTTAGGACCATGTCACATTGGTCAACTCAATTACTAGCATGTACATTTGGTTAGCATCATTAGAGACGTGTTAGGTTAGTCAACTTGATTAACAACTTGTATGTTTGGTTAACATCATGTACACTTGATTATTACTATTAGAGGGGTCCAAGGGTGGTCCAAGGTTACTCAATTTATTTACATTAGGGAAAAGAATCAATGGGGGATTTCCTTCTAGGTGAAAGCAGGGAATTATTATTGCCCCAACATGAGTTCAATTTCCCCATGTGACATGTTCACTCAATATAGGCTAAATTGACTTCATGAGGGGATTATTTATTGCAAAGGGTCCCAGATGCAAGCCTTGGGTAACTTTAGTGGAATAGGTAACCCCTAGTCCCCACTTTCAATCAAAATATATGTTTTCCTAGTTTTTTAGATTCTTTTACCACACTATAATATCTAAAACCAAATAGTTGTCACCTATTATGTTCATTGAAAAGATTTCAACCCTACAAAAAGGTAGGTTAAAGTTAGTAAAAAATCCTAGAATCAATTGATCCAACTCACCACCCCTCCTTAACTGACCTCCTTGATTTCTCTTGTTGGGATCAACTCCACACCCCTTGCTATATGCCACTCACTTCATTGTTACGTCTATGTGTTTATATCCAAAAAAATTTACCAACTTGACCAATGTTACACCTTACAAAACAATTTAAAAAGCATTGTTTCATCTACACTGTGTATATGCCACATACACATATACACAAATTGTATCTATCCCTACCCTTAAGTTAGGTAAATATTCCTTATATTTCTATGTGGATATTTTAGTTGCAACCCTTCACTACTCCGAAAACCATCAACCCTACAAATCTCCTTGCATTAATCTCATGACCATGTCCGTTTTGTAGAGATTCCCTCAATTGATTTCATGACACCCTCCCTTCAAATCATTTCTTACAATTGCATAGATCCACTTGCTTGAAAACTTGACAAACATTAAACACAAAGCAATGTTAAATTTATGGTGGTACTATATACAAAAATATACATAAGAAATTATGCACTAGCATAGATCCATCTTAAGCCTCGAAATGATCCAATTTTTTGAGGTTGTTACAACGTAATTTTCCACCTTGTGAGCATCAGCACTCTTTGGCCTGCAGGATCCATTCTACTGACTTAGATCCACTTTATATCCTTCAGACACACTCTTTTCCCTATTTTTTCCTCTGTATGCTAGCTGCATCATTACAGTGGGCGTACCCACGAGTTGCATCACTATAGCCCGTGGGTAGCATGTAAAATGGTAAAAATCACTAGTTAATTACTTTTTACTCCCAGAAAGCGGTCATTAGGTGACCTTTGACCCTCCATTTTCCCCAGAACGCCTTGTTGTGTCCTTTCACTTACCTTTGGGAGGACTATATATTGAGCACATATGGCTTATGGATAGGGGGAGGAAAGAGAGCAAGAGAACTCTAGTGGATTTTTGCCCTATCTTGAGTCTACACTCATTGATCCTTGTAGTTGTGAACCCTTTATGTTCACCTTCCAAACTCCTATCATAGTTTGAGTTTGCCATTCCATGTAGGATTGAAGTGGTGGAGGCACAAGTGGAAAGAGCCAGATCTTGGTTCAAATTGGTTGCCGACAAGAGGTCATACCACATTGTACTTCTTGTTATTTATTAATAGAAATACTCATATTCTCGTCCATTGTGAATGTTGTTTGTATTACATTGGGTTGCATTTACTTATAATATCATGGACCATTTCTATTGATGATGTTAATGCCATTTATATATTATATGCGCTTGTTGTATATTGGCTGTCAAGACTAATTTGCAGGTTCAAGTGCACGGATTGAAAGATCCATCAGGGATCTATATCAAATGTTTGGATCAAGGTTGGTTATGCTCTTAATTATCTTAGCATCGTCATTTATATAGCATAGAATTGAGAATTGAGTTAATTTCTGGTAGTCAACTGTGAATTGTGGTCCACCCCAAGCCGTAGGAAGTTTTCTCCAACACAGAAATGGCATCTCCATTGGGGAGAACATCTATTTTGGGGGATTTTTGAGCATTAGTCCTTATTTAGAGTTGTTGTGTGTCGAGTCTTTGTGTCATTGATTGGCCGTTAGAATACTCTATAGAAAACATCCTTTTTTTGAGCCATTGGACTCTTTTTCTACTCATTTACTTTTCCCTACTTGTGGGTGAGCTTAGCTCTGCCCGCGTCTACCCGCTTCTGTCTACACTATAGCTTGCGGGTACCCGCACTTTTTCCTTCGACAGTAGCGTACAACTTCGGGGTGATTTGTTTTTGGCCTTTGGTTGTTGCTGGGTTGATTCTGAGTGTTCTTGAGTCTTCTTTGGCCTTGTTCCTGACTATTCCAAGCCTTGTTTGTGACCAGAACTCCTCTTTTCTCTTGGTTTTGAGCCTCATTGGTTTTCACCCATTTTTAATTTGTAAGCTCATTCCATTGGCTGAGTCTTACTGTTTAGGATCTGCTAGGTTGTTTGAGTGATTCCCTTGGCATTTTTGTAACTGAATAGTGATATTTTGCTTGCATTTTTCATTTCATTATATTGAAAAATACAAAAACATAGTTTTGCATTTTCCTTTTGTTTATAAGTGAAAATACAAAAAAAAATTATTTTCATGTACTGCATTTTGCATTTAGTGCTTGCTGCTTTCATTTAGGTTCTGCTTGTGTATTGAAAATATAAAAGAGTTGCATTTTTTATTTTGAAACTGTTGGATTGATTTTGCATGTTAGTGACATTGTTTTTATTGGATAGATGAGTCTAGAGTTTGACGATTTTGCATACTTTTCAGTCATATACATACTAGTTTCACGACCATATCCTTTGAGTAACTACAACCATTAAAATTAACGCTTAATCTAAAATTGATTAGAACGATTTTGTTTATAGGGTACACCAACTAGTATAGGTTTAGAGTCTTGGAATAGATCATTGTGAGTAAACGATCCAAGACTACTAGATGAAACATTATGTGTCTGACCAGGGAGTGGTGAAATCCATGGTATACAACAGTGTTCTAAGGAAGCTCTACTCAGACCAGAGTTAAGCACGAGGTCACGGGAGGTTGGCTGCAGAGATATCCCTCCAATACCGGTTGAACGTGGGAGATATTTCCATGGTTTGTTCATATCTGGGGACTCTTGGGGGATTTTACCCTCTTGATTTTCGGTCTTAGCTACCCTTCCCATACGACGGATCCCACCTGAGACTTTCCCCCTGAGCATTGGTTATACTGCGGTGACCATAGTTGCCTTACCTAGGTATCGCACAGGGTACTTGCAGTGGTTATATTGTTTGTGTCCTGAGTCAGATAAGGGTTGGACAACACAGTTGTTTGTTGCCGAGGGTTACGGCCCTTTGCACACAGTGATTCCTGGGTGCCTCTATAACTGATTCTGTTACCTCCGACTACAATTTGGGAGTCTCAAGCCTCTCCTAGGCGAGACATACCGGCTCTAGTGTGGGGAGCTCATTTAGCCACTCTGCTTGTCTGTTCTTAGTTGTAGTTTCTCTAGGTGTGTTCTTTTGATTTACTGTTTTTGATCGATAGTTTGGCCATTAGGGGACGCTTTGATTTTATATTCTCTTTGGATATATCGTGGCATGGAGTTTTACTCTCCGCCGATCCCTTCGATTGGTTGGTCTAAAACTGGTCGAGCTTTCACGCCGTGTCGCTAGGGGATGCCGGTGGGCTCCCTCCGAGTCTTCGGATTCTTACGAGACATATGTCCTAGACGTCATGAGTGTTGCACACTCTGATATGGAAGAAATCCCTACGACTCCATCGGGTAGATTTGAGCACACTTCAGAAACCCCTACTCCTCGTGAGGCGTGGGGGGGTGATCCACCTGAGACCCATCCTAGTTTGTTTGGTCCGGATCCACCCGAGACTCAACCTAGTTTGTTTGGTCCAAATCCACTTGAGGACAACCCATTCGATCCTTTGTTTTCGCATAATTATATATACGGGATGCCATAGTTACATGACAACAAAGGTCCTATGATCAACCCTACCTCATTCTCTTTTGGTATGCCTAATTACAACACAGTTGATCCTTCCATTGCTTTTGGTAGTCATGCTGGCACTAGTCATGGTGTTAGCCACACTGCACCCATTGGGGGTAATACCCTCGGTAGGGGCACCACATTGTCCACTCACACACATGGTATGGGGACCGGTCACATTCCTCCTAACAATGCTAATGTTGGAAGACGACCACCTCCTAGGACTACCCAACCTAATAGGAACAATGTTCGCAACCCAACTCGCCATCTACAACTTAATGCACATGTCACTACCTGTCAACCCATGACCACTTTCGCAAATGTTAACGCTCCTCCCAACCATGGTGGTGGACATATACCACATACTTTTACGTCCGTTGCCGCTACTAGTAATGCTAATGTAGGAGGTGGGAATATACCTTATCCTCATGGTCATAACGCCACCACTCCTGCTACTAGTAACACCAATGTTGGGGCTGGGAATACATCTCATGTTTATGGTCACCACATGACTGCTCACGCTAATCCTAACACGTACGTTGGGGGTGGGAACATACCCTATAATCATGGTTCTTACAACACGGTTCCCGATACGAATAGTACATATATGCCCCATACTTATGATGGCAACCCTTACTACAATACAGTCAGTGCAGGCCATCAGTACAACCCACCTCAATATGGTGCTCAAAACACATATATACCTACTTACTCTCATACGAGTCAGGTCGGAGGAGGTTATCAACCTTACAACCATGGTCAAGCATTTGGTCCTTCCTATCCTTCAGGTTCTTATAATCAACCTTTTATGGGAGCTTATAATCAAGATTTCCAGCCGCAGCTCCTGTTCCTTGCACGTTTTAATCTTCCGGATCTTTCGATCTCACAAATGATCCGGTGTGTCACAACCCTAGTTGGCCTTCGGTTCCTACCAAGCTTCCTTTGGACATTCCTAAATTCAAGGGGAAAGGTGGTGAGGATCCGGGTGATCATGTCATGACGTTTCACCTTTGGTGCTCTTCCAACTCGTTGAATCATGATTCCTATAGATTGTGACTATTTCAACGCACCCTCATGGGGGCAGCTGCGAAGTGGTATGTTGAGTTGCCGGGGAACACTTATAGGGGATTCAATGAGATCGCTTTGGTTTTCTTCGATCATTTCCAGTTGCCGGTTCGTTACGATACTGGTACTGAACTTTTGTCTTCCTTCCGTCAGAATAAGGCCACGCATATTTCTGACCACGTTCAAGAGTGGCGTCGACAGAAGCAATTAGTGAAAGCCAACATTCCTCCAGAGTTTTTGTTGGAATGGTTCCTCAAGTCTCTACTTCCATATATTGCTAAGGACGTTTCGATGTCCGGTATTATGACTGAGGAACAAGCCATCTTAAAATTCCATCACTTAGATTTACTATACTCTCACTCTGGCATATTGTACGACATCATCCCTGACGCACCGCGAACAAGACATGAGCCCAGGATAGTTCCTGGACCGCATGCCAATGGAATTGTGGGATCCGCAAGTACTCGCCCTATAGATTTGGTGGCTAATCAAATGCAAAATTTGTCGCTAAACCAGTCTACGCACGGAGAGGTTCACACCTTGTCCACTTCCACCCCATCGTCCGATGTACACACTGTGCAAATGACAAAACCATCGGGTAACCAATAGCCTGGTGGTAAGAATAAGGGGAGAAATAACCGTAAGGGTGGAAATAATGGGAACAATAATAGAAATCACAATACCCCTCGTAAGGAGAATTCCAACCCTCCTCGGGAAGGCGGAAATGTTGGTGAGGACCGTAAACCTAGGCGTAAGGTGAAATTTCGTTGTAAGCTCTGCGGGGAAGATCATCTTACTCACTTGTGTCCTCGAATTGAAGAAGCATCGAAGAATTTGGCACAGTGCCCAGCTGTGTTAAAGGATCCCCTTCCTCCTCATCATCAAAACATGGCTTCGCATGCTCCCGTCGTTGGTTATGGACCTAATGAGACTCCAACGTCTTCTTCCAATACTAGTGGTTATGGATGCGTGAATATGGTCCAATCAGAGGTTAGTGTTTCTACTCGTCAACGCGATTATGGTGCACCACAACCTAATATGGGGAATGAGACTCCCCCTCCTCCTGATAATTCCTTGCATATTGATAAGCCCTCTATTATGCCACGGATACTGAAAGGTGTGCTTGAGCGCTCTACGCATAATCCCAATGCCCGAGCCGCCCATAACTACTCCATTGTAGAATATTTGGGCCAAAATCCGTGTGCCATGTCGGCTCTTCAAGTTTTACAAGCGTGTCCTTCTCAAAGGCATGCCCTTTTGTGTGCGTTAGGAGTTCAGGATGGGGGGAGTCCCAACGTCATCAAGTTTGACACTACTGATGTTCAACCTCGCTTACCTTACCACGTGGATTTTCAAATCCATGTGGAGTGCCTTAAAACTTTCGTCAAACGAACGGTGGTTGACGAAGGCGCTTCTGCGTCAGTGATGTCTTTAGCTTGTTGGAAAGCTCTTGGCTCTCCTCCTCTACTCACGTCTAGGACCATGCTCACTGCATTTGATAGTAGGTCATTTAAGCCGCATGGGATAATCCCTTCCCTTGTTGTCCGCTTGGGAGGTAAACCTGTTCCTATTGAAGTCAAAGTGGTTGATGCACCCATCGACTACAACCTTTTACTGGGTCGGAATTGGATGTACGCTATGAAAGCTGTCGCGTCTATTGTATTCATGATCATTTGCTTTCCACACGAAGGTAGGATTGTGACCATCGATCAGTTGGACTTCGTTAATCCTCCTACAACATCTATGGGATTAGTAGTCCCGTAAGTTACAGATTCTCAACCGGAAACTAGGAGCATGGGTGTTGGTATGTACCCTTCATTGATGGGATCTTATGATTTCCCTGCACCCATGAACTTTATTGGAACCATTTTTGACAATGCGCCTCCTCCTTTGCATAATGTATTGTTCCAGACTTCATATTTTCATGATCCATGGAATTTACTGTCCACGAGTTCTACGTCTGGAGACATTGTGCGCTTCGGGATGTCTATGTCACTTTCTGCTACTGAGCTTGCATATTAGGATATTCAACAAGCCACCGTAGAGCTGGATCTCACCTCTCCTCGGACAGATGAGGAAGATCCCGTTACGCTGCTAGTTTGGGAAGTCAACTCATCTTGTTCGAACGATTGCCTTGATAGTACTTTACCTTCGGATGAAGCTATTATCAAGGCCATGTGTTGAAGTGAGGGACCTTGGAAGGATATGCATCATCACTCTTATTTCCTTCCCTACCTCGATCTCACCGAGCAAGAAGAGTTTAGGACAAATATTGCAGAGATGCTTGGTCACCCTGTGGCTCTTTTGGGTTCACATGAGATTTATGTGGAGGGGAAAATGGCTAATATTTCCCCGAATCAACCGATCAACATCTCTCACACTCCCAGAAAGATTGAGAACGTTTACATCGATGATGATTGCTCTTCTAAGGAGGTTGCCATCTACACCGAATTATTTACTGAGCTTCGTGAAGCTTTAGCTTGGTCATACGAGGAGAAGCCAGGAATAGACCCTAGTATTGTCAAGCACGAGATTAGAACGTATCCTCATGCTAAGCCGGTTCGACAACTTCTTCATGCTGTGAACCCTAGGAAGGCAGTCACTATCAAGGAAGAGGTGGAGAAATTGCTCAAAGCTGGTTTTATCTACCCTGTTTCCCTTACCGAATGGGTGTCAAACCCGGTTCCTGTGGATAAGAAGTAGGGAACGATCCGTGTATGCACTAATTTTAGAGACCTAAATCGTGCATGTCCGAAAGACAATTTCCCCACCCTATTCATTGATCAGATCTTGGATGCGTGTGTGGGAAGTGAGATTTTTTCATTTATGGACGGCTTTTCAGGGTATAACCAGATTCAAATCAAACCCGAGGACCAACATAAGACTGCGTTCATTTGTCCTTGGGGTACGTTTGCATATCGGAAAATGACCTTTGGACTTAAAAACGCCGGAGCTACGTTTCAACGTGCCATGACCTATGCCTTTCAGGACCTTAAAAGTCTAATGGAGGTTTTCTTGGATGATCTTGCTAGCCATTCTCACAAGAGAATGGACCACCCCAAGCACCTTCATTGGATTCTCGAACGATTTATACGCTACAAGATCCGATTGAATCCCCATAAATGCATCTTTGCAGTGAGGTCTGGTCGCCTTCTAGGATTTATAGTTTCGAAAGAGGGTATTAGAGTCGATCCTCTCAAAGTTGAGGCAATACTTCGGTTGCCTCCTCCGCGCAACTTGTTTCAACTTCAGATCCTCCAAGGGAGAGCTACTTTTCTGCGTCGCTTTGTAGTCAATTATGCTAATCTTACCAAAGGTTTCACGCGTTTGTTGAAGAAAGACACATCGTTTATCTGGGATGAGCAAGCCCAACAGTCTTTCGATGCCCTTAAGAAAGCTTTGGTATCAGACCCTATGCTTAGTCCACCCGACTTTGCACGAGATTTTATACTTTATGTGGCTGCGTCTCAAGAGATGATTGGAATGGTCTTAGTTCAGGTTTATGATGCACTTGTTGAGCATGTCGTCTATTACCTCAGTCGAAATCTAGTAGACGCTGAACTGAGATATACTCATGTAGAAAAGTTGACACTTGCGACTGTACATGCAGTCCAACGGTTACAACACTATATTTTTCTTAGAACAACCACAGTTATAGCGCATATCAATCCGTTTCAGTTCGTGCTATCACGACGCCTTATAGCGAGGAAGTGCAATATATGGATTGTGATCCTTCAAGAGTTCGATCTCGATTTTGCTTCGGCGAAGTCGGTGAAATCGTTGGTGTTTGCTGAGCTTATGTAGGACCTTCTGAGAATTGATGAGGATGTCATCCATGAAGATTCCTTTGTGGATGAACACTTATTTCTTATCTTGTCTGAGGACCCTTGGTGTGGGGATGTCATTGTATATCTCCAAACTTTGAATTTTCCTCTGAATTATTCACGGGACAAGGGATAGCGTGTGAAATATCGTCGGTGACATTTTGTATCGCCGAGGAAAGGATTCTATTCTCCGTCGTTGCTTGACTCATGAAGAAGTGGAGTGGATGCTTAATGATTACCATGCTAGGGCGTGTGGCGATCACTTATCTGGGCTTGCTACGGCCCAACGTATTATGCGAGCTGGTTACTTTTGGCCTTCAATCTTTAAGGATTGTATAAACGCTGTGAAGAGATGTCACCCTTGCAAAGTGTTTTCTCGGAATATACACTCGCATCCAGCGCCCCTTCATCCGATCGTCACTGTTGGTCCCTTCACCAAGTGGGGGGTGGATTTCATGGATTGCAAACTAGCTTTGGCTGGGGGGCATCACCATATCATAGTGGCTGTGGACTACTTTTCCAAATGGGATGAGGCCATGACTACTGTAAAAGCCGACGGTGCTACAACAACCCATTTCGTGTTCAATCAGATTATTACTCGGTTCGGTATTCCGAAAGAGATTGTCACTGACCATGGCAGTCATTTTCAAAACAAAATGATGGAGGATTTGTATCTAAAGCTTGGGTTTCATCAAGAACACTCATCCTCTTACTATCCCCAAGCGAATGGTCAAGTTGAAGCAGTCAATAAGTCTTTAAAGACCATTCTCCAACGTACCATCTCACAAAGCAAGAACAACTAGCACATTATGTTATATCCTGCTTTGTGGGCGTATCAAACCACAGTCAAGACTTCCACCGGGTTCTCACCATTTCAGCTAGTACATGGTGTGGAGTCGATTTTACTGATTGAATGCGAAATCCCTTCGCTTAAACTGGCCATAGAGCTCCTCCCTGATACGACGGGTCTTGAGCAACGTTTAATCCACCTTGAGCAGCTTGACGAGCAATGTCGAGACGCTGCCGTGGCTATTGATGCCAATAAACGTCATGTTAAGGTTCAGTATGATAGGTATGTCCATCCTCGGAAATATGTTGAAGGTGACTTGGTCCTCTTATATGACCAAGCTAAAGAACCCCTGGGGGCAGGCAAGTTCAACCCCACGGTCCTTACATTGTGAGGCGTGTCCTGGAAAAAGGATCCTATGAATTAGAGGACTATGAGGGGAACATCTTGAAGGAGCCTAGAAATGGGCTCTACCTCAAGCGGTATTACGCTTGAATTTCTAGTTCGAGCTAATACTTTTGTATTCTATTGTATAGTTATTTCTGTACATAGTTTAGGTTTCTTTTGGTTTTCAGGTCTGCTAATTAGCTTCCGTTTGATTGACATATGTTAGCGGAATCTCCTACATTCTTAGGATTCGCGGATGGTGCTAGCCGTCATACGCAGCAGCTTGCTTCTGCTGCTTGGGTTATTTTCTCACCTGACCAGCTAGTTGTGTCCACAGGAGGTGCTTGTCTTGGTCCTACATCTAACAATGTGGCTGAGTATAGTGCCGTGAATGAGCTACTTCAGGATGCTATTTCACATGGTATGCAGTCTTTAGAAGTCCGCCCAAATTCACAACTAGTTGTGTCTCAGTTGAATGGCCAGTACAGTGTGAGGGATCCTACGTTACTACGGAAATTCTTCAGGATTGGCATTTGTCACATTAACAATGAAGCACACAAATAAAAGCATTGAAATGGAAGGTATGGATGAGACTACCAACCTGATCCTGACGGTTCGATGATCGGACGCCCATAGCTCCCAGAATCAACAGCTGAACTTTGAGGCGAAAACTAACCACAAAACTCCAAATGGGTGAATAGTAAAAATGAATTGTAAATTGTAAATTCTTGTTACTATTTATAATTTTCAAAACCCACTTGTCTCTAGTTTTCGCCATTTAAGGCTGTTTTGGACTAATACAGTGTCATGGAGTAGCATTTTTTGACCAGATTTTTTCGACGAAAGTTGTTTCCGATCGTTTCACACCTACGGCAGGTATGTTTCACACCTAGCATATAGGTTAGATTGCATTTTCACATGCATTATGCATTTGACCTTTTGACCACTTTCATAAACCCTAGGTGCAACCCCGCTTCTTAATTGACACGGAACCTTTACACTGTTATATAAGTGTCGTTATGTGGCAGTAGGGCCTTTCCGAACATGGGTACCCTAGTTAGAACCCCCTTTTTTGCATTATGATTCCCATGTCGTTGTTTGTCCTTAGGATTAGGAGTCCTTTGTAGTTACTCCATGACGTTGCGATAAAGACTCACACTCTACTTTGTCTTATGCTGGACATCTCCCATAAGGACTCCCCCATGTATATTGAGTTGTGATTGCATTGCATCATCCTGCTTGCTGCTCGAGTCTTGTGCCGGCTCTTGCTTACTTAGTTATTAGCCTGGTGCCTGAGCACATTCCCTGTTGAGCCCTGCAGAGCTTACATTTTCCCTTCACAATTTGATGACCTTTTGACCCTGAGGGAACGTCTCCCCTGAGTGTCTACATCCTGCACACGCTTCCTTGCATTGATCATAGGTATGTTCCACTGCTTGGAACTAGTCTGCTCGCTATTTGACACTCGTTCCCTCACTTGTTGAACTATAAGAAATTTTATTCTTTTTCAAGCTTTCCCAAATATGAAAAAGACCAAAAAAAATAAAATATTCCAAAAATCCGAACGGGATTATGGTTACTACTTTTTGTTGGCTGCTGTTGTGTCTCCTTTGAACAGAGCATTCATTCCACTCCATACATTATGAGTCGGGACTATAGTTGGACCTTAGGAGCTGTACTTGTTTCTCAGTTTACTCCATCGATTGGTTAAGCTTCCAGTCATTATGGAGCCCTTTGTGATGCCTCCTACATCGCACAGTTTATATTGAGTCTATGTTTCCTGAGCCTATCCATCTTCTCATACTCTTGTTCAAAGGAAGTCCTGAAACCAGATTCGACCACTCCTCAAATCTCTTGACTATAGCATGTCGGCCATCCTTATTGAGTCAGTCCGTTTCACCTGAGTTCTTCCAAATCTTTTAGCGTAGTTGTTACCTCGTGCTGGTTGATGGGGGATGCCTTAATGCCCTCCTTCCAGCGAGTCTTGTTCCATCAACTTCAACCCATTTATTCCGGAACTTGAGGCTTAGAGTTCGGTTGAGTACCTTGAGGCTTGCAGTCATTAGTGGTAGGTTCTCTCGCCATTGACAGTTTTGGGAATACATCAATGTCCCCTGATCGATGGATTCATCTTAGTGTTCGACCTCAACATATCTATTCGCACTTTGATGATTGTGCTCTGTTCTTTGATGCCCATTTTCATTATTGGTGGGTTATCTCACATCTGTTAATGGTATACATCATTGACCGGTAATTGGACGATGTCACATCAGGTTCGACCTCAACTCCTTTATTCACTTGATGGGACTTGCACCATCGAAGACTTGTGTAGAAGACCCCAGGCGATAGTAGCATTCAGTATGCTACTTATGATTATGACTTTACATCTGAGATATCACCTCTCAGATTTCAGCAGTTTGTACCTTCAGTTTGCACCAGTTGTTTCCTTTTCAGCAGGAGACCATATCTTACTGTAGAGGGATCATGGCTATGATCACTTATGACATGTATTCACTATGTATTGCCTATTCATGGCTATTGTATAAGATTGTTGTACTATACCGACATGTACTCAGGGATACTATTGTATTATGATGAGTGAGTTGATCCTTCCACTTATGTCTCCATCACTCCACTTCTGAGATTTTTAATGTATTTCGGCCATTGTAGCATCAGTCTCTGACCTCACACATTAGGGGGCATCTGTTACAACATAATTTTCCACCTTGTGAGCATTAGCACTCTTTGGCTTGCAGGATCCATTCTACTGACTCAGATCCACTTTATATCCTTCAGACACACTATTTTCCCTATTTTTTCCTTTGTATGCTAGCTGCATCATTACAGTGGGCGTACCCACGAGTTGCATCACTATAGCCCACAGGTAGCATGTAAAATGGTAAAAATCACTAGTTAATTACTTTTTACTCCCAAAAAGTGGTCATTGGGTGACCTGTGGCCCCTCCATTTGCCCCAGAAACGCCTCGATGTGTCCTTTCACTTACCTTTGGGAGGACTATATATTGAGTACATATGGCTTATGGATGGGGGGAGGAAAGAGAGCAAGATAACTCTAGTGGATTTTTGCCGTATCTTGAGTCTACACTCATTGATCCTTGTAGTTGTGAACCCTTTATGTTCACCTGCCAAAATCCTATCATAGTTTGAGTTTGCCATTCCATGGAGGATTGAAGTGTTGGAGGCACAAGTGGAAAGACCCAGATCTTGGTTCATACTGGTTGCCGACAAGAGGTTGCACCACATTGTACTTCTTGTTATTTATTAATAGAAATACTCATATTCTCGTCCATTAATGTTGTGAATGTTGTTTGTATTACATTGGGTTGCATTTACTTATAATATCATGGACCATTGCTATTGATGATGTTAATGTCGTTTATATATTATATGCGCTTGTTGTATATTGGCTGTCAAGACTAATTTGCAGGTTCAAGTGCATAGATTGAAAGCTCCAACGGGGATCTACATCAAACATTTGGATTGAGGTTGGTTATGCTCTTCATTATCTTAGCTTCGTCATTTATATAGCATAGCATTGAGAATTGAGTTAATTTCTGGTAGTCAGCTGTCTATTGTGGTCCACCCCAAACCATAGGAAGTTTTCTCTAACACAGAGGTGTAATTTTTTTGATGTGTAAAAATTTTAAGTTAAAACAATTTATACATGAAGAATTTAATCTCTCTAAGTGCTTGATATATATGTGTTCAATGTGGATCTATGTTGGTTTTAATTTTTTGATTTTATGAATAAACAAAACTAACAATTTATGGTGAAACCATAAATACTTTAGTGAAACATATACTACCATAAATATTTCATACCTCACTGCTTATTGCTCCTAGATAACTCCTTCCATATCAAAGTGGACCAACGAGGACTAAACAAGGTAGAGTGGCCCTCACCACAACAAAAGTATAAGAAAATGAATGTGGGAAATTCCAAACACTTTTGGTAATCTTGTCGTTAACAATTTTGGTATCTTGTGTAATAAATTCCAATAGAAAGAAGGGTGATCCCTCAAAAGAATTAGATTAGGTTTCTCTAGCCTTGAGAATGTTGCGGCTTCCAGATCCCACGAAGATGTTTAAAATGGTTGTTCAAAATGCCTGAGGTGGATTCCTTCTTAACTGAAAGCAATGGAGCTTTCATCCTCTTAAACAAATGGTTTTTAACCCAGGCGAAGGAATACCAAGCATATATTCAAGAGCTGGTCAAACTTTATAGAAAGACTCAGCATGGTTGTTTGCTCGACTTGTTGTATGTAGAGGTATGTGGTTTGTTTTCATCTATTATACTCTGCAAAATAAAGTGTTTTTTTAATTCGGTAGATTTTATTTCTAATAAAAGTTCACACTAGAGTACCAAAAAACTATAATATTTTACATGTCCTCTTATTTTATTTTTTCCCTGGTTTTAAATAATACTTTTGATAGTTTTCCAATTTAGGTTGGGGTTGACCAAAAAAATGAGCTTGTACATTTGCGGTAGTTTTTTTGGGAGCATAAGCCCCAATATAATTTTTCAAAAATCCAATACTCTTGTGTTATAAAAGTGAAACAAATTATTCTGGGAAGAGACACTAATTTGTTGACCCATGAAGCCAGAATCTTCCTCATGGGAAAGGAGGAAAGGACGATGAAGACTCTATTTTAATTTGGTTTCACTCATTTTTTCCCAGCAAATCTCATTAGACCTTCTCTTATCTTCTTTGCAATTATAAACACATGTTCATTGTAATGATTCAAACAAGGGTTCTGAAAGTTTTGATCAATTCTTTACAAAAAATAGGCACCTGCTATACAAAGTTGTATCACCGTTTCCATTTATTGTGTTTCCCGGGGAATTTTATTTATTTATTATGATAAGATATACCCTTATTCCCATCCCCTAAATACTGTAATTATGATTCAATATTTTTACTTCCCCGGGTTCCAATTAGTGTCTTTAGTAATTGGGAGATGTGGCATTATAAACCCTGGGTCTGATTTTGGCTACATTATTTTCTTTTTTATTAAGAGCCTTATTTTATACTTGAACCTACTGTCCAAGAAATACAAATTCAAGTCCTTGTTTTTCCTGTTAATCCTCAAGTAAGCTATGTTCCTTTATAAGATTAATAGTGAGAACTGAATCTCCTTATATTAGCAACTTGCCATTAATTGAAGATTCTTGCACTGACTTGCCTCCTAAGGCTATGATCTTACATTATTGCTCATAGCAAGATTAATTCTCACTGCATTGGTATTCTTAATTTTCTTCCCCCATTAGTCTTGGTCAACTTTTATTTTCCAGCTCCATTGAAGTTTAGGCCAACTTATCATTGTGAGAGTGAATATAAGATCAACTCTTTTAAAGGGTGACTATTCATAAGCTACCTTTTCAAATAAACTATCTTTTTGAAATTGTTGAAGAATCCAAATGGAAAATTGATTGTAAAAAGTATTGTTCTGCACCTTAGTATTTGGGGCTTCTGGCTTATTTAAAGCTTTATCCAAGTGAAATGAAGAGCTCTCTAGGTTGTCTCTGCTTTACATAGTTTTTCCATTATTGTCTGTGTGTAGATTTTATGTTTTATGTTTCGTAGGCCATGGAAATCATAGTTTTTCCATTATTGTCTGTGTGTAGATTTTATGTTTTATGTTTCGTAGGCCATGGAAATTAAAGATGACAAAGTGGGGCTAAATGTGAAAAATATTATTATTGTTTTAAATCAAGGGAGGTGTTGAATGTGAGATTGTTTGCTAAATCATGGTCTATCGTTTCAGTTTTGTGGCCTGGTTGGCAATCATCAGTGTCGAGGTGTTAAAGGTGGTATAGTTTATAATGTTCAACTCATCTTGAGCGAGCTCTATTACGTGAGTTTTGTCGGGACTAAGGAAGTGGGGAGTTTAAATATTTGAAGTGCCTAAGCTTTTTCAAGGGATGTCCATTACAATAGAAGAAAGTTTTAAATCATTTTAATATCACGGAGAATCAAATGACAACTGACACCATGTTCCAAAAGATAAAATCAATGGTGTCGAATAATGCAAAGGCCTCTCATGGTTTTAAAAGTAATAAAAACAAAGTCACCATTTTTACTATTAAAAAATACTCTTTTGAAAAATGCGTTGTAATAATGACGGGGAACTCACTTTTTCATTATTATAATAATGCTTCTTAAAGTAAATATGAAAAAGAAATGAGGGAAGGAAGAACACTTTTTTATTATAATAATAATTTTTAAAGAACAAGAAATCAGAAATGAAAAGAAACGTACACCATTTTTTTGGAGAAGGCAGGCAGCCTCAAGTCATTTAAGGGGGAGGTTCTAAGGTGAAAAACAGGATGCAAGAAGATAAAGCTATGGGTGGAAGCTTTTAGGGGTTGTGGTACAGGTTTTGTGGATTAGCTAGTCCTGTTAGATCCATGAGTTAGGGGCAGAGCTAAGGCCCATATATTGTAACTTCTCTTTTTATATAATCAAAGTATATGTAACTTTCATATATTCTTTTCATTTCAAACAATAAAAGCAACAATTTTGGTTTAGACTTATTATGGTTTAAATTCCTGCTTCATGTATAAGTATTATGCTGATATAGAGACATGTTCTAGCAGATTCTTATTTCAGCTGTAGGGAATTGTGCCTTTGCGTTAATCCTTTTAGACATACTTCTAGAAATGATTACAAATTATTTTTTGGTCACATGTGTTTCAGTTGTGTTGTTGGATTCATGGTAATATGCCATCAATCTCTTTAAAATTTATGTGTTATAAACCTACAACTCCATTGCCCAATAACTGGCCACTGGTTTCCCTAACATGCCATCCCTCGGATACAGTCCTTGGTATTTTATTCTCATCCTTGTTTCACTGTAAATATCTTTAAAATATGCACATATGCACTTAATTTGAATGTTGTTGTTGATTTAGCTAGAATAACAGTCTTTCTTTCAATTCATATGAGGGAGCCCCCTCTATTCCAAGAAAGATCGAGACCTAAAGTAGGTTAATATGTTCCTAACGTTGTCCTGTTAACAAATGAAGATACCTAAGTCCACCAATAACAATATTTGTCTATTTAAAGCAAAGCACATAAAATAAGATGCAATTTATCCCTTCTCCATGGCATCAAAACCTATGTGACCCAACATGAAACTATAATTCTAATTCATATGTTGTTGCCATCTTTTCAACAATTACATGGTATATCTATTACCTTTATTTATGCCTTTCTTGAAGAATTAGATAGATATGTTGACCACTTCGTTTTCTAAGAATAACTTGCAACATAAGCATAAGGTAGGCTTTTGGATTGAAAAACTCCATAGTGTATGACAAGCCTCATTTCATGGTTGCACTATGCACTCATAGCAGAATGAGAAATTGTATACTTTATCATGTCCTTTCATTCCTAAGCCCCATTGTTGCATTTTATGCTTTATTTGTATCTCTAAAGTTGTTTTCAATTTTAGAAACCTTATAAGATTTACATTGACTATAAACTAATAGATTGTGCTTCCTTTTAAAAATAAGGCTACCATAAACTCGATCTAAAAAATGTATACATTTGTAACTTAGTGGAGATGTTGACATGAGTATGCAATTGCGATTTCATGTTGATGAACAAGAGGGGTAAACAAGGTTTTGTGCAATTGAACAAAATTTCTACACAATGGATTACACCCATCATTTAGGGGCTAGACAATTTGAACAAGAATTCTACACAATGGATTACTATACCCATCATTTAGATGTTGGAAAATCCTTTTAAGAAGAAGGATAGCATAAGATCAATCTAAAAAATGTTTAAACTTGTAAACACATCGAGATGTTAACATAATTATCCAATTGCACATTCACGATTAAGAGGGGTAAACAAGGTTTCATGCAATTGAACAAGAGTTCCACACAATGGATTCCACTGATCACTAAGAGGTGGGACACTTTAATCTTTACTTTGCACATGGTTTCTTGTTTTCTTAATCCTAAGTTGTATGTGAAGAGTCTAGGGAGAGTGCCTCTTGTCGATGATTGAGAGTGGAGGGGTTCACAATTTCAATTTCATAAATGTTCACAAATGACGAGGGTATAATACTTTGGTAGCGGTTTCTTTCATTTGTAGAACAAAATGTCTCTTTCAATATATTGGATTTGAAGGTTGACTTACGAAGGTCCATAAAGAGAATGTATTGTGATGAAGTTTTTGAGTTGTATCAACTTGTTCCACTACAATCTTAGATTGTTAGTGCTTCTTTGGTTGACTTGTATGCAAGGGAAGCTTGGCTTGCCTTATCCCATGAGAACTTGATTTGATGTTGGAGGATGCATCAAGATGGAGCTTTGGATTTCTGTCAGCCTGCTATTCCATAAGTATCTTAGATTGATAGTTCTTTGGTTTAGAGTAACTAGTCCACTTAGAAACTTTTTGTGCAAAACATAAAAGCTAGTTGTAGTTTATAATGTCTTATCTCTAGAGTATTGGAAGAAATTAGAGACTCTGAAGGGACCAATGACTTGATGGGATGCCAATCTAGATATGCTTTTATAGATTATGAGAGGGACATAGAATTATAGTAAGGATTTGTAAAAGGGATTAATTGTGGTTCCTTTTAACATCTTTGAGGAGCTAGAGAGTTTGATAGTGCCAGTGATAGTGGTGTGTCTAATGATATTGAAGAAAAGTAGGAGCACAAGGAAGTATACAACCAAGCACACACTCTTTAGTGTACTTGAGCATGGCCAGTGACTCCCCCCCTTTTAATAAATCTGTGCAGGGTTAGTATGGATGACTTGTGGTCTATACTATGTGGTTGTTAATTAACAATCCTAACACTGGACCAATCCATGTAAAATCAAATCACATATGCAATTTTGTAGATTTTGGTTACTTGACTTGTTATTGAACACAGTTATTTTGTTTTTACATTAATTTGAATAATGTCAACTTCAACATGGTATTAGACCTCCAACTATTGAGTTTTGGCCTTCAAAATGTCATGATGTCTCAATGTGTTGAATTATCATTCCTGGAAGGAAATGGCTAAATATCAACATCTCAGATTTAACGTTCTTCCCACTTTTTGTTGATATCTGTTGGAGTCACTCACGATGAAGAATATAAACCTATGAAATGTGGAATATGAAAATCGAATAAAATAAAAAACTTAAATTATGTTGTGTAGGAGGATTTTAACTCTAAATGTTTAAGGTGAGTTTGTGTAAAATCAACAAGTTTTGATCATTTTGGAGCATCAACTTGAATAATCTTCAAGTTAGGTTGATCTTGGGTTTTGCAATAGTAAATACATGGTATATTGTCTTCTCAAAGTGACAAGAAGAAGCAATATATCGAATTTAGACAACAACTTAATACACAACACTTGCAATGATTGAGATTGGTGAGATGTAGAACAGTTGGTGGCGGGGTATGGTTAAGACACCCCCTAAGAGGAAAGGTCGCCGGTTCTAATCCCGTGGATACCAAAAAATCCAACCATGTTAAGGGTTGGTGCGGTCCAGGCCGGGTGCGATTCCCGGGTGATTTTGACGGCTTAGATGCCCCTGGTTCGTGGTAACTTAGCCAAAGGCAAACTTGCTAGTCAAGGAGGTTCCACCACTTTGCCAACAAAAAAAAAAAAACACTTGCAATGATTGAGGTCCAAGTATCTAAATTAGAGTGCAAACAACTCAATATCACTTGATGGTTGGTGACAATAACGTTCAAGATCAAGGAAACCTAAATTACCATAAATATAGTAACAATGACAATCAAATTATAGTGATTAAGACTAAATACACTTTTGGGATCACATGCATTGTGAGTTATTGGTATTGAGTTAGGAGTTCCTAGTATTAAGATCATACCTTCACTTAGGGGTATTTAGAGACTTGTTGGGGGGTTTTGTAGTTGTGACTTATCTATTTTGGATATGGTTGCTCACTTCTTGTTTGGAGTCTCAAACTTGTTATAATGTTTTCACAATGAACCTGTTGATGTTGATGTGGATTATGTCCATTCAAATTGTGAAGGATTATGGATGAATGTTAATCAATAAAGCATATCCATCATTTCTTGCACTTAAGTAAGTGTGGGGATTTTTCCTTCATGTTTTCTCTCTTTCTATTTTTGCATTTACTTCCATAGTTAGATGTTACTCTTTCCTTTTGCCTCATTAGTCATCTTCCCTTTTGCATCATTATGTTTTCTACTGTTGTTTGTTGTCTTTCTACTTTTCAATTGCTTGTTGATTTTTCTTTGTTCTTAGACATGGAAACGTATTGCTATCCATTTCCACGGGTAACAACAAATGCTAAAGATCATAACCATTGTGGAAATTAACGGTGATATTTTTAATTGTGACTGCCAGTATTGTGAAAATTAGTGGTTATGCTTAATTATATGATTGTTACTATTAATAAAATAATGGTGAGTTCCCTTCAAGGATCGTTACATTTTTTTTTCAGTGCGATTAAAATGGCAACGGTCCTTTATTGTACATTGTTATAAGTTTTTCAAAATGACTATAAGTGGTGATGATCTTGTAGGGCATGTCACTTTTCATGTGATAATAACAATGACATCAATAGTGATGGTTATTAAAATCACATCATCGTAAGTCATTATTGGTCAGAGGAAATGGTGACTATCATTGACCATCTCCATATATGCATTAAAAGTGAGGATAATCAAAGGCCCATTCTCAGAAGTCACTATTGTTCATAGGAAATGGTGACACTCATTGACTGTCCACATATATGCATCAAAGGTCCTCCATTAAAAGTCACTATTGTTCATAGAAGCTAATAATGGTCATTGATCACCACAACAAATGCATAAATAGTGAGGTTCATTAAATTCCTGTCACCACAAGTCACTATTGTTCATAGGAAATGGTGACGGTCATTGAACGCCATAATAAGGATTATTTGTGACATACCTTCATCGTCGTCATCGGATAACCTTTACTTTTGGAGATGTTGCCTATGGGAATGCTTAGTTTTTCGTGATGGAGGTCATTTTGACCATCACCATTGAGGTTATGGTGACGTTTTTTGTGTGTCACTAAAGTCCTTTTTTGTATTAGTGTTAAAGTAGATGAATTTTTCTATGTTCATTTGGGTTCAAACATCAATTATGTTTGTTTTGATAGAAAGGTAGGGAAGTCCATCCATGAAATGATTTCAATTTTTCATTTCTATGGAGTTTGATTTATTAAGCTTAAAGAAAACATGAGCTCTCTATGGATATACTTGTATTTACATGATATAAAATTGGTAGAATGATAGGCTATGGTGTGAAACATCTGCAATTCTCATATTTTCTAAGCATTGCACTGACTATTGGACTATTAGTCTTTTACATTCTTTGTTACATTGATCTCTTGAATGGGTTTCCTTTTACGCATTTTTCCTTCCCCATTACTATTTCATTGGGCCTTCCACTATCCGATGCTACAAATTGATTAGTCGCCCCTGCAATCCCAGTGGGATCATTATTAGCATTATACTATTATTTTATTTAACATCATGTTTGCTTATACTAAGATGCGTTAGGGTTCCTTTTTGTTACAACTTGATAATGTGATATAAAGGGGGTATTAAAATGGGTTGATAAAAATGGATACCTACAATATTTGGTGAAATTAGGGGTTTTCTTAATTGGAAAGGTATATTGGGAGGTGGGTTCAACAATACAATTTTAGGAGGCATTTTCCAATATTTAGTGAAATTAGGGATATTCTTTAATATCCTGCGAATGATCGTGCTATGTAACAAATACACTGAGTGAACCCTTCATGATGGTTTTATACATGAAACTATTATTTGTCGAGCACAGGTACTAAATAAAAAAGGAAGAGATATGACGGTAGTTCATCCACCTTTTCTCAACAAATCATTCATTACCATGTTTCGTTGCTTGATAGCAGGTATGTTAGATTGTGCGTAACAAAGAAGCACTAAGTCTCCATTGTCAAAGTTTCAATGAAGAATGGGTGTTCGATCAAGGTTCCATGGGCATGGAAGACAAACGAGTGGCTATACCGGCGGGGGGCAGTTAGCATGGTTTGGCTCACGTATCCCATAAATCCCACTTGTTTCCATTTTTCTAGTAGGGTATATCTCCTTGCATAGTCTGATAGGCTGGTGTAGCACCCTTAAATCATATCTAACACGCGTCCAATAATTTTTTCAGCATCTGCACGCCAAATGCGTGTTGGTTAAAAGTAAAATTATGGATCACAGATTATGGATCACCACTTGCTAGTTTCTTGTCTTTGAGATGGACATCACAAGGAACTTTTTCCAAGTTAAAGTAAAATTATTTTCTAATAAATCCAATAAGAATGTCTGAATATTTTAAGATAGTGTATTGGTAGGATTTTGTCAATGGATCTCGAAGTTTAAAATGGGATCAATCCAATTTTACATCGAAAAATCTATCCAATTTGTTAAGATTGTACAATTAGACTGCAATAGAGATATTTAAAGATACTAAATCCATTTTTGACCAAAAATTAAATAAAAAAAATCCAAAAAAAACATAAAACATTTAAAAACTCCTAAAACAATCGTTACAATCCCCTCTCGTTATTTGAATGACGTCCTTAGCGAACCTAAATGGGTCGATATTTGGAATCGCCTTGGAGAGTGGGATGCATGTGTGGATGCTAAATAAAATTCACTTTTTTTTTTCAAATCATCCACTTTCCCTAAAAAGATACCATATCGTTACATACATATCGCCTCTTCCTTCAATGTAGGCTTTGTGAAGGTTTGAAAACCAATCCCACCATGACCATCCGTTTCGAAAATCAATCCCACCGTGAGTTGTGACCATGGTTGGAATTTGAATTTAGATTCAGCCATCAAACATAATTTTTTTGACGTTTTCTCTTTCTATACTACCCATCAAAGAACATTTTGTCTAAAATTTCACCATTCAACAATGAAGTTTTGATAAGAGACTAACCCTTCGATAATTTGAAATAACTACCTAAAATCACAATATCCATGCCATGAACCTATAGAAATATGTTAATATTTCAATAACATATCATAGATGTGAAGTAATTTTAGAGAAAATTATTTCATAGATATGATACATGCCATACATCACACAACTTCCTTTCTCTATCATCGTCGAACTTAATCTTAATTCCCCCTCTTCCCACATTTTTTGAAGGATGATCATCACCCAACTAGACCATTCCACCATTATAAGACTGATATTTGACAAATTAGTATGCGGAGACATGTGGTAAGATGCACATGAGTCCAAATCCCAAGCATATAATAGATATCTAATGTTACTGATACATAAAGCCTCAAATGTTGTTGTCTCTGATGACTCTGTTATACTAGCTTCAACTAATTGTTGTTTTTTCGTCCTTCTTTTCCTTCTTTAGATACCAACAGTCCTTCCTCAAGTTCCTTGGTTTCCCATAATTCCAAAACTTCCCTATCTTGTGTCCATTTGACTTGGATCTATATTGTGATCTCCCTTGTTGACCCCTTTTTCTAGATTTCCCTCTCACTAATATGGCTTCATTGGTAGAGGTATCTAGGGACGATTTTTTCCTCAACTCTTCTCACATTGAAGAAACTATGACAACATCAAATTCTAGAGTTCCTAATGAGTTGGTGATGGTCACCACCATATTATCCTAGGTATACGGGAGGGAACATAGTAAAATGATTGCTTTGTCCTTATTCTCCACCTATATTCCAACTAAGAGCACATTTTTTATTAGGGTATTGAACTCATTCAAATTATTTGCCATAGTTGAACCCTTGTTCATCCTTTGATGAAAAAGTTGTTTTTTTTCCAAAAAACCTTATTTGTTGTTGATTTGGTTTCATACAACTTCCCAAGGTTCTCCCAAAGGGCTAATGCGGTCTTTTCATCAGCAACATTGAACAAGATAGAGTATGTTATGCAAACACAAATTGTAGAAACTTCCTTTATGTCCAGCTTTATCTAGCCCTCATTTACCATGCTACTCAATTTTTTCGCAACCCCTTTCAAGGCTAGGGCTTAGTCATTTTGAACCAACAAATCCTCGACCTTTATCTTCCATAGGGATAAATTCTTGCCATCAAGATTCTCAACCTCGAACTTGGTTAAACCTCCTGTCATTGTTGCAACTCCCACTTACAAAACAATCTATGCTTGTGAGTTTTCTAGGATTTGCAAATGGTAGAAAAAATATAAAAAATAGAAGCAAGCTGCAATAACAATAAAAAACGATATTTACATGGAAACCTTGTTGTATACTGGTAAAACCACGAGGCAATGGAAGATTTGATATTTTATTATTAATCAGTAAAAAAAATACAATGCTTCTATCTCTCTTGTGCTATGTAATGCCAAAGGGGTTCACTCTCCTTTCATACAGAATATATGAAGGTTCTAGAATGAACCAAAATACACTAAAAGATGCATATGTGCAATGCATAGGCCTAATAGATGATCTAGAGGAAGAATATTGGAGATCTATATATTGGCTTCTTCTCCTTTAACACTTTCATGACTAGTGTTAAACAACGATGTCCACCTCTTTAAGATTAGGGGATTTGAATCCCACATCGGCCATGAACCCTTTGAAATTTTTATCATGTTCGAAGCATGTCAAAAAATTAAAGCAAGCCATCTCGTAGTGAGAACATAAGCATTCAAAAAACATCCTAAGAAAGAATTCCATTTTCAAGAGACCTAATATTTTAGATCCCTTTCACCTTCACCTATAGGAAACCTTACTTTTCACTCTTTACAGAAGAGGCCTATATCAATATATTATAATTTCATTATAGAGTTCTAATATATTTTCTATACTGTAATTATATAAATATATATTCTATTTTGTATTCATGAATATTTTTAAATCTTAAATCATCATTATTTAATGAGTAAAGAGGTAGAGGATTTGAAGATAGCCTTTGGAATGAAAATGAAATTATTAATGTAAAGAATTAAAATATTATAAATATTTAATTAATTTTAAACATTTTTTTATTTTTATTTTATATCAATATAAATAGAAAAGGAAAAATATTTATTAGCGAAATCAAAAGTAATGTTGTAAAATTTATATTAAAAAGAGGATAAACATCATCTTTTAGATTCTACAATCTTGCTTAAATCAAATTTCTAAAAATGATATTTGAAAAATATTTATTTTGATTTCCTTTATCTATTTAAAAGCCTTTATAACACTTAACATTATTATCTTAATCATTTATTAAAAATGATGTTTATTATAATATATTCAAATTTTTAAAAATAACATTGGAGGAATATTTAACGTTATCTCCTTAATGAGTAACACAATTAATTGCAGAATAGTTGAATAATATTTAATATGATCTTCTTTATTTCTTTCATCAACTCTATTAACTTTAAAATAGAGTAAACATTATTATTATTATAATAAATATTTAAAAATATTTTATTCTTTAATTTTTATAAATTATATATCAATAAATTTTTAAATACAAATTATTGTAATAATTAATACAACTTATTAAAAAATAAATTAACTCATAAATAATTTTAGTTTATTGGATTTAAAAATATATATAAAATTTGAGATAAACATATATATATTTTTAGAATTTTGAAGTGTGTAATTTAAAAGTTTTACAATTTCAAATGGAAAATTTTGATTTTTTCGGTATAATTTTGAAAAAATCCAACATAAATTTTAAAATTTTTTAGTTATAACTCTTAACCTTTGAAATTTTCTATATCCCGAGAGTTTTTAATGACGTTGAATCCATTTCTACCATCAAAATAACCATTAAAACATATTTTTAAATTCATATATTGTAAAATAAAAAACACTAGATTCCGGTGAAAACACCATCCAAACCAAATCGTCTAATTTTTAGACCGCTCCCTTTAAATTATAGTATTTTATTGAAAGTATATTTTTTTAATATTATTAAATGTAGTTCTCAATACATTTTATATATTAAAAAATTAATTTTTTTACTAATAAGTATTAATAATTTGATACAATACATTTTTTCGATATATTTATCATTTTCAACATATTAAGAAAATAGAGCATAAAAACTTTTATTTTATAATGTTTTGTTTACGTTAAAATTTTAAGATTATAAAATTATAAAATAAAAATGTTAATATTAATTGATGATGATGATGATGATTAACGTCGACTGAGACCAACTTTGGTCTATCGGACCTTAAGAAGGTTATTGCTTGGTTTGCTTTAAACTTTTATTCCTATGCTCAAAATGCTTAGGAAGAAGTTTTCCAAGCTCACTATATTTTTGGAAAGTCAGGAGGTTAGAAAGGTTTGTATTGTAGCAAATACTATGAAACTCATATCAAATGTGGGTGTAAACAGGACACTCTAAGAGAAAGTGATTTTCATCCTCAATGCTCATAGATTCACAGAGATGGCAAACCTTTTCCGGCCACGGAGTTTTGGGAATAGACCAACGCCCTGTTTTGCTATGGAGCTCATGAGAGCTCGTTGTAATCTTGGCTATATTCATTTTCTTCTTTGAACTAGTTACTATCGAGAGATAATTATGATCTTCCAAATTAGGGCTAATGACCTCCTTAGAGTATCTTAGTTTTCTCTTAATCGCTAAATTTTCCTCGCACCACAATTTCTCTTTAAACTTAGAAGAAATAATATTTTTGACATTATTGATATTCTGCAAAGTGTCATTTCATCAATGACCCAATGGTCTAGGCAAGCCATCGTATCTTTACACCAACTCCGCTTGAGGCGTAATTGGTTTTGACTTGAATTTAAAGCAAAACGCTAATTTCATTAAACTGGGACTTATTCTAGTCCAAGTCACTTTGAAGACGGGGCTAAAAACACCTTTCTAAACTCCAAAATCAAGCAAAATTCGGTTCCAAAACTGCCAAATCCAGGTTCCAAAAGTGCCAAAACCGGTTCCAAAAGTGCCAAAACCCATTCCGAAAGTGCCAAAACTGATTCCAAAATTGCCAAAACCGATTCCGAAAGTGCCAAATCAAGGTTTGAAAAGTGACAAAATTGTTCCTAAATAGCCAAAAACTAGTTCCAAAAGTGCAAAATCCGGTTCCGAAAGTGACCAAACCGGTTTCGAAACTGCCAAATCCGTTTCCAAAAGTGCCAAAATCCAGGTTCCAAAACCATTATTTTTCTTTTGATAGTTGTGTCTGTATAATATGATGGTCATTTGAAGTTGAATGTCATTAACCAACACCCCATTTTTTAATGAGGCTCGAGCTAAATGAATGAAGGGGCGACTGGCCCTTCTTTTGCCCATTATTATTTTCATTATAGTTCTAGACTGCAAGAAGGGTGGTTCGATCCTTCTTGTGTTCACCATTCTGGATACAGGTGAATTGTCGGATATTGGTGTTCACAATTATCTATTAAAAGAAGGGGCGACCTATCCTTCTTGTCGGCAATCGGGATAAATATTGTTTACATGTTATAACATAGGCAATGTCCCGATCCCTGCCACATAATGCGGAAGTCGGTAGTAGGGAAATGTTATCCCAACCTTCATAGATTAATTGTTCTTCATTTCTCTTTTAAATGAAGGGTCGACCGACCCTTCTTGTGCTTAGTATTTTTGCAGTCTTCGACATTCATGATATACATGAATTGGTAGCCTATACTTCGTAGGTTGAATATTTGCACAATTCCCTCATAAATGAAGGGGCGGCTGACCCTTCTTTTTTCCAATATTATTTTCATAGTAGTTCTAGACTACCAAAAGGGTCGACCGACCCTTCTTGTGATTTATATTTATCCAGTCTTGACCCTTATGGTTATACATGAATTGATCTCTATTTTGGAAGCGAAAATCTCAGACGTGTGAGCCTCAAAGAGAGAATTGATGCCATAGGAAGTGATGACATGGCATCGAAAGACACATGATGGTGTTCTGGTGTTATCATTAAGTCAGTGTTGCAATGTGACATCATTCTGGAAAAGTATGGCAAGTTTGTGAAACTTTGGAAATTGACAAAGTATGGAAAAGTAGTCAAAATTGCTATGAGAGAATGCCCGCCATAATTCATGGTTTCAGAAAAATGCATGCACCATCATATCATGCTATAGCTGGTTGAAGTGGCTATAGAGTTATACATGATTGCGGATTGCAGGAACTGTTTGAGTAATGGATTTGCGACCTGCATTTCCGCAACCCGCAATTCGGATTGTGGATTGCAGAAAATTTGGTTTGTTTTTATTTCGATTTGTAGTCCCGCAACCTGCAATTGCGGATTGCGGGAACGTTGTATATATTTCAAAACACTTAAACCCCCACAACTTGTCTTCCGCATTCCCCAGATTAGATCTCAGCCGTCGACTTGTCTTAATTTTACGGCCCCAGAATTAAGCCGACGGAATTAATAAATATGTTGATTTTGTTTTTGTTTCCTTTTATTATTTTTCATCTTCGAAAATTACCTGTTGTGTGGATTTTACTGCCAAATCTGTTTCAAAAATTTCCAAATCTAGGTTCCAAAACCATACTTTTTCTTTTGATATTGCCACTTTTGAAATTGGTTTTTGCGGTGTTCCGATATGATAATTATGACGGTCATTTGAAGTAGTAAAAAATATACAAATTATTAAATGAATCAGTGTCTGCATAATATGACGGTCATTTGAAGTTGAATTTCATTAACCGACACCCCATTTTGAATGAGGCTTGAGATAAATGAATGAAGGGTCAGTCGACCCTTCTTTTGCCCACTATTATTTTCATAATAGTTCTAGACTGCAAGAAGGGTGGTACAATGCTTCATGTGTTCACCATTCTGGATACAGGTGAATTGTCAGATATTGGTGTTTACAATTATCTACTAGAAGAAGGGGCGACCGATCCTTCTTGTTGGCAGTCAGAAGTCCTGAGAAATATTGTTTAGATGTTATAACTTAGGCAATGTCCCGATCCCTACCATATACTGTGGAAGTCGGTTGTGGGAAATTGTCGTGCCAACCTTCGTATATTTAATATTTTTTCATTTCTCTTTTAAATGAAGGATCGATCGACCCTTCTTGTGACGTTAGTATTTTTGCAGTCTTCACTATTCAGGATATAGATGAATTGACAACCTATACTTCATAGGTTGAATATTTGGACAATGCCCTCATAAATGAAGGGGCGGTCGACCCTTCTTCTACCCAATCTTATCTTCATGCTAGTTCTAGACTGCAAGAATGGTCATCCGATCCTTCTTGTGTTCACCAGTCTTGATACAGGTGAATTACTGGATATTCGGATTTGATTCCCGCAATCCGCAAATGCGGATTGCGGGAAGATTATTGTAAATGTTTGGGTTCTGCATTTCTGCAACCCGCAATGTGGATTGCGGGAACAGTTTGAATAATGGATTTGCGATTCTCCTCTCAACATAGTTTTTCATTGCAGAGTCTTGATCAAATTCCTTGGTGGTATACTGAATAGGATCAATGGAGTTTTACACATTCCAGGTTTTGCGTGTAACCTAGTATTATTAAGAAAACTTATTCATGTTCGTGTCAGGTTCCTTTTATCTAACAAAGGGTGTAAAATGGTCTAGTAATCTATGGTGTTTGCTAAGGGTGATTGTGTGGGAACTCTATTCAATGTTGATGCATGTATTGTTCAATGTAATAGTTATTCAATTTCTACAGTCAACAAACAATCACTAGGATCTACAACCTCACAATTAGAACCTGTACATACCTCTAATGGTCATGAATTTTAGGTACCTAAATAATCCCTTACTTCAGAAATGAAGTTACCTACAAAGGTGAAAAGTCCAATGTCTAAAATATTCACTCATTGTTTGAATATCCAATCAATCGGCTAAGTTATAACATATAAAAATGGTTTGTTCTGACTTCTGTTTTCCGACAAGAAGGATCGGCCACTCCTTCTCTTCGTAGTTAATTGTGAAAACATTTATCCAACAATTCAGATATATCCATAATGGAGAACACAAGAAGGGTCGACCAACCCTTCTTGCAGTGTCAAACTATTATGAAAATAATATTGGAAATACGAAGTGTCGTCAACCTTTCAATTACGAGGCAATTTTCAAAATAGAACACCTTGGATGTTTTAACATATAAAAATTGTTTCTCCTGACTTCTGTTTTCCAACAAGAAGGATCAGCCGCACCTTCTTTTTGTTGTAAATTGTGAAAACCTTTATCCAACAATTCATCTATATCCATAATAGAGAACACAAGAAGGATCGACCGACCCTTATTGCGGTGTCAAACTATTATGAAAAGAATATTAGGAATAAGAAGGGTTGGCCGACCCTTCATTTACAAGGGAATTGTAACAATAGAAGACCTTGGAGAAAGAGCGGCCGCTCTTTCTCTGAGAATATTTCCACTTGTCAACCAAGCCTTGGAAGCAAAACGTCTATAAATTTTGTTGTTTAAATGTTGATATCTAGTATCCCAGGGTGACACGTGGAATGATCATATTGTGACACGTGGCATATTTGATTTGGCAAATTGAGTATTATAAATAAAGTTTAATTATAGTATTGACTTGTATAGAATATTTTCTCCTCTTAGCACCACTGAATCCATGCTACGTTTTATTCTCTATTAAACACTATGTTTTAAATATTCTTGGGCGAACTGCAAGAGGAAGTGAATAATTATAGTAGCATTTGTGGTCTCATAGTATCACTGCCTCTCTAGCTACCGGTACACCCTATTATCTTGGTCATTCACGTTGAATCATCTAGATACTTGCAATCGTTGAGACCTATGGATTGGAAATATGGACACCTAAATCCTCCGAAAACAAAGGTATCGAAGGCAAAGGCCATGTTTTGAATATTCTGTGACTATGTTTCATGTTCTAATCGGCCATCAAACCCAAATGGTTTCATGCGCCCAGCTTATGAGATATTGAAAAATATAAATTCCTGGCAATTGAAAAAACTAGATTTATGGTTTGAATAATATAAATACCCGACAATTGAAATGTTCTGTTGCAAATTTAGATATAAATATAAATACCTGGCAATTGAAATGTTTTGTTACAGATTTATTATTAAGACATAAAAATCAATAGAATTTATTCCTGGCAATTGAATTTACTTCGATCTTTCAACTTTTACAGAGCTTGGGCTCTTCATACATTTCACGACTAGTACGAGCTTGAGCTCACAAACATAGACTCTTCTACTACATGATTTATATTAAAAAATTTCTTACTAAGAAATAAAAATCAGTAGAAGTTATTCCGGGTTAAAACAATGCAACTTCTCCGCATTACACAGAGATGAAATGTACTTCGATCTTTCACCTTTTACAGAGCTTGGGCTCTTAATACGTTTCAGAACTACGAGATTGAGCTCACAAACACTGACTCTACTACAGAGAATTTACACAGACTTTATTTTTGCTTCAACTAGAAGCTAGTATACTTTATCTTTGCTTCAACTAGAAGCTATACTTTATCTTTGCTTCAACTAGAATCTATGAGTCACATTAGTGACAAATCCTGGTCTTGGGCATTCGACAGTACTTGAAATGCCCATATATCATGGTGTGGTGAGGATTTGTGAGGGAAATGCTGCCGAAATGCTCATATATCAGGAAGAGAGCGACCATAAGACTCAAGTATTTCTGATAAAACAACAAAGGAAATGGAACATAGGAGGTAAAGAAGAGTGCTATGACTTCTTGAAGATTTCATTTTGCTGCGATACCGGGTATACTTTAGTCATTATATAGTGAATTGGTGAATTGACTTGGATGTTACGGATGTGGAAGGATAATTATGACAGTATGACGGGATGTTGGTCATAGATATCATCTGTACTGACTATAGATTTTGCTGGAGTAATTGCACATGTATCACCCTAATCGATGCCTTGAGAAAGGAATGTATGCTGACATGGCGATGGTTTATACGATGAAATTCTGAAATGGCTATTATCCTGATAGTGCTAATGGTGAATGATGGATTGTATCAAGTGTGTGAAGAAAATAATCACATCATGCTTTAGTCGAAATTATGACTTGTCACAAACACCAAGATCACTGCCATCATTTACCATTAGCGACATCGGGACAAGCATTTTTTATATGTTCTAACTAAGCTTGTGCAATATTATTTTATATTCTGTTAATTGTAATGTTGTGATTTCTCTGTTATTTAATTCTATAATATGTATGTTTGAAAAGAGAACACATAAATCCCTGAGAACTGTTTGGAAAGAAAGAATACATAAAATTTGAATATTTTAATGCCCCTCAAAGGGATTTAGACTTTGAAAGCGTGAATTTAGACTTTGTAAGTGTGAATATCAACCTTTCTAAAGTGCAAAAACGGGTTCTGAAAGTGGCAATATTGGCTTTGAAATGTGGGTTTTTCTATTCGAGTAGTGTGTTTTTTTACTACTTAAGAACCTTAAAATTGCAGTTTTTTGTTATAAAACTATGAATTTCAATTGAAAATGTGTGAATTTGAACACTTAGCCAAATTTTTGTTCTTAATATGCAAAACATAACAACCTTTTTCTCATTTTGGCAGGTTTGTATTTCACCTGTGTGAACTCCAGAGGCAACTCTGATCTTATAAATAGATAGCCAGTTCATCACTTAGCCATGTGAGTTCAATGTTGATGTATATGTAACTTCGGAATGTATTTCACATATATGCATATTGTATTCCTATAGAGATGTTATTATTCCTCTATACGGAAGTGTCATCATTTATATTGTAAGTGTCGTAACTTATACTTGATGGGTTATTGGACCACCTTGTTGGGGTCGACCCTATATAAGTCATGTGGGTCAAAGGGTTATTAGACCACCCTATTGGGGGTCGGCCATGTGGGTCAAAGGGTTATTATACCACCCTAGTGGGGGTCGGCCCAGTCAGCATTATGTTAAGTGGTTAAGTTGAGGCTGACCTAGTTGAGTAAAGGTCAAGTCAAGTTAGTGTATAAATAGAGAGTGCGTCTCTCTCATTTTATACATTCTATTCTCTCACTCACAATTGGGAGAGTGGCGCACTTGTGGAGGAGGAGGCTCTGCTACTAGGAGAAGACTATCTCTTGTATTATGGTTGTATCATTGCTCTATCTATCTCTGAGGAAGTTATTGGAGTTTTTCACCTTTATGGTTTTCCCCAAGTAAACTCTGTGTCTCTTGTGTGCTTGCATTATTGTTTCCATGATTGATATGCTATAGATTTGCTGTACATGTTATTCTCTCAGTTAAGATCCTAGATCATATTGAAGTAAATTCTGAAAATTTAACATGGTATCAGAGTTAGCCTAAAAGAAGGCATGATATGGCATGTATGACACTTGTTGCACTTACGATGCTAGGGATTGATATAGCAAAAACCAGTCATCGTAGAACTTTCGCTATAAATCCATTTTGGCGACGTTTTCGGATATGAAACTTTTACAGGTCGAAGATAAGATCCCCATGTACCTTGTGTCCAAAGGACAACCTCTAATTAATTGTACTTTGGGATTTATGATCTGTACAATATAGGGTTTCTGCCTCTTCCAGATCTGAGTCAAAATACGGTGACCTTGGGAAAAAGGTCATAACTTGGGCTAGAAATATCCAAATGAAATTTAGTAAAATGTGACAAGTAGTAAACAAACTGTACTATCTCAAAAAAAAGTTTCAGAGGCCGAAGTTAAACCAGTGACACGTGGCATGCCGTACAAGTTCGCTCTCCTGTATTATCCCATAAACAGGTCATGTTGCGACATTTGGCATAACTCTCTCTCAGAGAATCCAATTGAGGTCAGAACTATCGGGATGGAAATATAACAGGTCGAGATATCTCAGGAAACTTTTTCAGACCTTGTGGATCGAAAAGTTCAGAGTTACACCAGAAACAATCAGGTACATATTTCTGTCAAAATAGAATTATTTTTGAGCACCTTCATTCATGGCTTCCGGAATTTAGGGCTTCGGAGAAAGTTGGAATTTTTGTAATCGGAGACCACGTCTGGATGCTACTCATCAAAATCGAAATTTAGATACCAAGATCAGATTTTTTGGTTGGGCAGAAGGCCGAGCTTGATCAAACCCCAGTTTGGGACTTTGACCAGAAAGATGGAAAATTAGGGCTTCTGCAAAAATTGGAATTTTGGAAATATGTGACCATGGCTGGAAGCTCCTCAGAAAAATCGAAGCTTAAAGCTTTGAACCAAATCTTTTGGTTGGGTGAAGATCCGGGAAACTCAAACCCTAATTCAGGGTCCTCCCAGTGAATCCAAAAATCTAAAAGGCAATTTCGAAGGGTGAAACTTTGCAGTTTTCAAATTCTGAATATACCAACTTGATCAGCTCATCAAGGCGCATATTTCTATCCTTTCAGAAGTTTGAAATTCAAAGTTTGAATTTTTGGGGTTTCTTTGACAAACCCTAATCCAGCTCCAGGTCTAGTTCTTGCAAATCAAGTGGATTGGGTTAATCCTAGAAGAAGATGGATCCGTCACCTGCATAAGTGAAGAAGTTCTTGTCTCAGAGGGAGATGAGGCTATAAGGCCTTCCATAAGAAGATTACAAGCAATCTTGACAGGTATGGCTTACACGTATGTTTCATGGTTAATTTTATCATATGTTTGTCTTCATATCATTACAGTACAATCTTGATTAATTACTAGACTTGTCGTATCACCTTAATAGAAGATATTCATTGATTAAGGTTTTGACACTTATGAATGTACTAATGCATTGTGATGTTGTATGAGGTTTATGTTGTTCGCTAACATAAAAGGTACACCAAGAAAGACAAATCATGTTCTACTTCAAGAACATATGATCATGGTGACATGAAGACAAAGATTCATCCATTGTCATGGATCACACAGAAGATCTACTTTCGAGGTATGTATAACTTGGTACTACAATGGTTAACCTATGAGACATGCAGGTTATTATCACAAGTCACTGAAGAGAACCAGAAGACATTATGCGGGTATGTTAGACATAACTAGCTAGCATGCTAATCTAGGTACGTTTTTCCTATATCAAGCTAGAATCCTACCTTGTGTTAGGATATTGTACTATTGTGTTGTTGATAATGATTATTCATGAAGTCATAGGTTTGAATAGTCATGGTTGTATGCATATTATGTTTCTTACCATAATTGATGATATGACTAACCAGAAGAATCATGAAGGTATAGGTTTGAGTAATCACAGGTTTATGCATTGATGATTTAACTAATCAGAAGAGTCCTAGGATCAAATAAGAATATGCATGAGTAAAAGAAGACTTCCCTGAAACCTTGAATACTAATGTTTATTATCTGTGAATGATCATGACTATACATGTTTAAGATTATTGTGTTTTGATAGTATTAAGATTATACTAATAAATGTGTGATTATGTATGAGACCTCAAGGATAACACAATGATGATACTAATAAGCATGCGTAGTGATTAATGATGGATGTAAGTTCAAGGACAAGTAATCCAGGAAGCAAAGATCAAGAGGGAGCACACTCTAGTTATTCCTGCAAGAAAGCAAAGGAGCACACTTCAGTAGTTTCTGCAAGGATGCTGATATTCAGAGGGAGTTGACCACTTCTCACAATCCACATCAGAATGGAGTTGCAAAGATTCAGAGGGAGTCCACCCAGCAACCATACAAAGATAAGTATTTGGATTGTCATTTCTTACATAATGTTATTCAATGATGTATATGCTTATGTTCCTAGAATTAGGTTGTGTATTATGCATATTAGAATAGTTGCATTGATGAACAGTATACTACTAATATACATGGGTAAGTGGCCTATGGAACTGTACAACATTCCATTGCTACTTATCTAGAATGAAACCTCTTTGCTGACATGTTAGGAGTTGTGCACAATCTTAACAATGTTCTGGTAGAGATTGGAAGGCATCTAGAAAGTTACAAAATATAGATAAATGTTGTATTGAAGCATTGGCTAAGATAATTGCATGACTGTATGACATATTTCTTTATGTGTAATAATTTGTTCTGAAAACTATGATATATTTTCTAATCATGCAATTTAACTTGTTGTGTAGGAAAGATCGTATACCATCACCTACAAAAGAAGGACTACAACATTTTTTCAGCGACAAAGTTATCTATTGAAAATATTGAAGATATTGAAGTTCCCAGGATCTGGGAAGAATGCCATGATCGAGGAGTACCAGTCGATCACAAAGATGTTTGGGATGCAATCCCAAGACCTGAAGGGGAGTTTGTAGTGACTTCCAAGAGAAGCTACAATATCAAGCATGCTGCAGGTGGTAGCATAGATACTTTTGCTCCTGTAGCCAGATACACTTCCATTAGATCAGTACTTGCTCCGACTGCATTGATGATAGGGAAGATACACCATATGGATTTCAAGACAACTTTCTATAGTTGAAGAAGAAGTGTATGTGGAGCAGCCACTTGGTTTTGAGACACATGACAGGGAGTCATATATGTGCAGAACTTGGTATGGTAGGATAGACAGCTTTCTATCCAGTTTGGGCTTTACCAAGAGTAAAGCGGATTCCAACCTTCACTACAAGGTTGAGGAAGGCAATCTAGTGATACTACTATGTGGATGACCTGTTTGTAACAGGTGAGGATAGATTGATTTCCGACACGCAGAGGAAGCTTGCTGCCGAGTTCAAGATGAAGAACTTGGGGATGATGCATTATTTGTTTTTGGCATGGAGGTGTGGCAGAGTGCAGATGGAATCTTCCTTGGACAAGGGAAGTATGCAGTAGAGATCCTGAAGAGGTTCGGGATGATGGACTGCAAGGATATGGCCACACCTATGGCATCGAACCTGAAGCTTCTATCTGATGCTTCATCTGATCCGGTTGATGTCACGATGTATCGTCAGATGATTGGGTCCTCTATGTACCTGATGAACACGAGACTAGATATTTGCTTTGCGGTGAACACATTGAGCCAGTTCCTGACGGATCCTAGAGATATTCACCTGGTTGCTGTAAAGCATATTCTGAGGTACCTAAAGGGTACGGTTGATTATGGGCTCAAGTATGATGCGAATCAAAAGTTTAACATGCAGGGTTATGTTGATTCAGATTGGGTAGGCAGTGCTGCAGACAGGAAGAGCACATTTGGGTGCTGCTTCAGTATGGGATCAGGTGTGATCTCTTGGTTTAGCAGGAATTAGTCCTGCGTAGCAATGAGTACAGCCGAAGCAGAGTATGTTGTGACAGATGAGTAGGTTGTAGATGTATTGACCAAGATGTTGTCCAGAGTGCAGTTTGAGTACTTCAGAGAGAGGCTTGGTGCACTTCAGATCGAGGTTCCTTCCAAAGGGAAGTGATGAGTCCGGAAGATGCAGATGCACATGAGCTTTCCTAACATGGTTGATGTGTTCTCCCTTGGTCGTGATGTAATTGCTAAGCCATTTTTCACATGGTGGTAGATGTGTTCTCCCATGGTGAAAAAGTAAGGGCTGGAGCCTTCCCCGAATGGCGGTAGATGTGTTCTCCCATGTCGGTGGTGTAAGTGCTGGATGATGTTCATCTGGGCTGTGCTTCATGGACGATGAGATGATCTGAAGAGGATGATGCTATGATGATCAGGAGGATCATGGATGATGAGCATCAGGATGATGCTCCAGTTACTGCTCTGTGTATGCATCATGTTGGATGCTGGATATGATCAGTTGGGTCATTTATATGTATATGTATGTACGCATCATGTTGGATGCTGGATATGATCAGTTGGATCATGTATATGTATGTATGCATCATGTTGGATGCTGGATATGATCGGTTGGATCATGTATATGTATGTACGCATCATGTTGGATGCTGGATATGATCAGTTGGATCACTTGTATGTATTTTTGTATATGCATCATGTTGGATGCTTGGACCATGTATCTGTATATGTATCAGGTGGATACATTGTATGATCAGGTGGATCATGTATGGTGATATGTATCATGTATTTGTATTTTTATCAGGTGGATACACTGTATGATCAGGTGGATCATGTATGATGATATGTATTAGGTAGATACTTGGTGTGCATCAGGTAGATGCATTGTATGATCAGGATGATCATGGATGACGAGCTTCGGGATGTTGCTCCAGATGACATGCAGCAGGATGTTGTAGTGATGATGATCAGGATGATCATGTGTACATCAGGATGATGTATGGTGAGTATCAGGTTGATACTCTGTGGCCATGGAACAGGTTGTGCAGACAAGCATGTAATTTGTGCCCTGGGAGATTTGTAGATAGTCTTTCGAGGTTTTGCCTATGGCATGTAATTTGTACCCTGGGATATCTGGCAAATGCTCTTTCGAGGTTTTGCTTGGGAGGACATATAATTTGTGCCCTGGGAGATATGCAGATAGTCTTTCGAGGTTTTGCATATGGCATGCAATTTGTGCCCTGGGATATCTAGCAGATGCTCTTTCAAGGTTTTGTCCTATGGCATGTAATTTGTGCCTTGGGAGATCCGATAGGTTGAGCCGTGTGCTCGTAATCAGTCCTGGGATGCTCTTTCGAGGTTTTGCCATGACCACATGTAATTTGTGCCCTGGGAGATCCGATACGTTGAGCCTTGTGCTCGTAATCAGTCCTAGGATGCTCTTTCGAGATTTTGTGGTGACCACATGTAATTTGTGCCCTGGGAGATCCAATAGGTTGATCCTTGTGCTCGTAATCAGTCCTGGGATTCTCTTTCAAGGTTTTGTGGTGGGGTCACATGTAATAAGTCCTGGAGATCTGGACAGGATGAAAAAGGCCTCAGATGCTCTTTAGGGTTCTTGCTAGTCAAGAGACTCTTTTAAGGTTTTGTGACGCATGTAATAAGTCCTGAGATTTCCACAGTATGGCCAGTGATGACAAAGACCTGCAGGTGGTGGGCCTATATCCAGTATGAAAAAGGACTGGCTCTGTAGAACTTCCTATGACGAGTAGATTCGAAGATTGATTGAGATAGCAGCAGTAGTGACGATGATCCAGAGAAGATGACTTGTGCTAGAAGACCTGTGTCGAGAAATACCTTCCTAGTTAAGAGGGAGTGTTGATGTATATGTAACTTCAGAATTTATTTCACATATATGCATATTGTATTCCTATAGAGATGTTATTATTCCTCTATACGGAAGTGTCATCATTTATATTGTAAGTGTCGTAACTTATACTTGATGGGTTATTAGACCACCTTGTTGGGGTCGGCCCTGTATAAGTCATGTGGGTCAAAGGGTTATTAGACCACCCTATTGGGGGTCGGCCATGTGGGTCAAAGGCTTATTAGACCACCCTAGTGGGGGTCGACCTAGTCAGCATTATGTTAAGTGGTTAAGTTGAGGCCGACCTAGTTGAGTAAAGGTCAAGTCAAGTTAGTGTATAAATAGAGAGTGTGTCTCTCTCATTTTATACATTCTATTCTCCCACTCACACTTGGGAGAGTGGCGCACTTGTGGAGGAGGAGGATATGCTGCTAGGAGAAGACTATCTCTTGTATTCTGGTTGTATCATTGCTCTATCTATCTCTGAGGAAGTTATTGGGGTTTTTAACCTTTATGGTTTTCCCCAAGTAAACTCCGTGTCTCTTGTGTGCTTGCATTATTGTGTCCATGATTGATATGCTGTAGATTTGCTGTACATGTTGTTTTCTCAGTTAAGATCCTAGATCAGATTGAAGTAAATTATGAAAATTTAACATTCAACACTTAGCCAGATTTTGTTCTTTATATATAAAATACTTTTGTTCTTAATATGTAAAATGTTTTTGTTCTTAATATGTAAAATATAATGAGTTATATTCAGAAAGATATATTCATCATTTGACTATATTTCTCTATAAAATACTTCTCTATAATTATATTGAAGCATATATATGGATTTATTCAGAAGGCTGTGCATAGCCATTCATTACAAAAAGGAGAGCCTGGGAGCATGAATAGCTTTCCCAGTATGGCTTTGTAAATTTAACAAGATGATGCAAAAAAAATTCCAAAATTGATGTAAAAACTAATCCAAGCAGGGATCTCTTCTACAAAAAATTCTGTCATTGAACAGAGGTTTCCTCGGCAATTCTCATGTCCACAGAGGGGGATTCCTGGCAGTGGCTGCACTATGACATCCTGGAAGCGGCTGCACTGTGACATCCTGGCTATCTTCAAAATTTCATCTTTTATAAAATCCTCTGTCCCCATAAGTTCAATCTGATTCCATTCCAAATCATCAATTCTGGAGTCGTAACAGGTTAATTGTTTTATTTTAAATAGAAACATTCTTTCTTTTTGTTCGTTTAAATTGAAGCATTATTTCTTTTTTCTTTTTATAAGTAGAATGAAATATCATAACAAGGAGAACACAAGAAGGATCGACCGACCCTTCTTGCAGTGTTGAACTATTTTGAAAATAATACTGGAAATAAGAAGGGTCGCTCAACCCTTTTGTAGTGTTGAACTATTATAAAAATAATATTGGGAATAAGATGGGTCGACCGACCCTTCAATTACGAGGGAATTGTAAAAATAGAACAACTTGTAAGTTATAACATATAAAAATGGTTTCTGAGTAATTTTGTTTTTGATCCTTATTTTTCGACAAGAAGGATTGGCCGCCCCTTCTTTTTGTAGTTATTTGTGAAAACCTTTATCTAGAAATTCAGCTATATCCATAATGGAGAACACAAGAAGGATTGACCGACCCTTCTTGCAGTGTCAAACTATTATCAAGAGAATATTGGGAATAAGAAGTGTCGGCCGAACTTTCATCTACGCAGGAATGGTGAAAATAGAACGCCTTAGAGAAAGAGTGACCGAGCGACCACTCTTTCTCTGAGAATATTTCTACTTGCCAGCAAAGTCTTTGAAGCAAAACTTCTATAAATTTGGAGACACATGGAACGCTTATTTGTGACACGTGGCATATTTGATTTTTAAAATTAGTTTAAAGTTTTTTAAATGAATATTAAGGATATTAATGGTACCAGGCATGTTGGCCATGGTATTTTCAATGAATTGATTGAAGTAATAAGTGTACGATTACTCCAGCAAAATCTGTAGTCGCTACAGATGATATCTATGATCCCGCCATACTGTGATAATTACCATTGACCCCATCGAGAGACTATTTTGGTGACAAGACATAAACATTATGTGGACTGAAAGCATGATGAGATTATTCACATGAGGGATACAATCCATCATTTATGGTGAATATTATTAAGACTTCTATAGGCCATTTAATGCGCTCGCAGTAGGCATGTTGGCCGTTGGATTTCAAGGAATCGATTGGAGTGATAAGTGTACGATTACTCCAGCAAAATCTGTAGTCGCTACAGATGATATCTTTGACCACCATGATCCTGCCATACTGTGATAATTACCATTCCCCATCCATCCCAGACTCCCATCCCATTCAATCCATCAACACAGTGATCACTCACTATATATAGACTAATCCATCAACACAGTGGCCACTCACAGCAAACTGAAATGGAATTTTTCAGTTTGTTTGCCTTATTTTCCTTGGGTATGCATGGATTTGTCATTATGTTCCTGCAACCAGGAGGGGACATAGGGAGATTAAGAAACGTTCTCATATAGGTAGATGAAGAAACGTTCTCATATAATGGATCTAATGTACCATTTTCCTCCAGAGAAATTTGGGGAGATAATAGGTAGCTTGAAATCATTGAAGAATCTTGATATCCATATTCCGAAGCCTCTTCCTCTTCTCAACTTACTAGAGCAACTTCCTAACCTTGAAAGACTACATATCTGCAAAAGGTTTTTCTCGGTAAGAAAGAATTTTTGTAGTCATTATTATACACATGGTATATTTTTGTAGTTATTATTATTTAAGTGTTTGCTTATCATTTGCAAAGTATATTTCATTGGTTGAATGCCTTTGCTTCCACTAACTACGGTGTTAGGAGCTAACCCATCCAAGTGGGATGCCCAGACCAACTGTGTTAGGAGCTAACCCGTCCAAGTAGGATGCCCAGACCAACTGTTATGGTGCACTTGGCAATTTAGGAATAGTTTCTCTGTTTTATTGTGCATGATGATATGTGTGCTCACGCGTTGGCTGCAATAAAACAATTATTTTTGCATTTGTTGGAAATGGTTTCTTTTTATGGTAGCGTGATAAACAGTTATTTGTTTTCTATGCAGGTATTAAAGAGAGATGCAATACTGCCGTGTCTAGGCTATCTTTGAATCTCTGTGCCTCCAGATCATGTTGTCAGCTTCTTCTAAATGCGCATAATTTGTTTCACTCGTTATAAAGATGCGCACCTCACCCATTTCCACTACATTTTATAGTCAGTCCCATGACAGTCGGAAATATAGAGACTTTCCAGCTCCGCAGAATGAAAAAACAGAATGTTATCAATCGTTTCTGTTTCTTCCTTGATGAATTTCAGCTCACCAAAGTTCATCTCACCAACTTAAGATAGTAGTATTAGACTTAACAGATACTAAACTTGGTGATGATGTAGTATCAGAGCTCAATGATGTAGTATCAGACTTAACATATAGTAAACTCGTTATCACCATCGCACATTTTTTGCACTATTCATCAACAAATAACTACATATGGCCCGGAGAGCTTACCAATCTTTGCAAGAATATTCCCTTTGTAGCTGAAGGTGGGAAAATCATCAGGGTATGAGGCTTTCTAAAGTTTCTCCAGGCGCCTGCATCCAAGAGTAACTAGGCCAAGTTAATGGGATGGAAATTGGAATCCTTGGATGACTGTGGGATTTTCAACACTTTTGAAGGTTACCTTATACTACCACCTTGTGCAGGAATTATGATGTATTCAGTGAATGATTTGGTTTCATTCTTTCAAAGACACTTGCAACAGTCATCGAATGTTGTTTTAGTACATTCCTTCATGTCTAGAATGAGTCTAGTGCTTCTAAGTCTACAAGTCGAAGCTCCAATAAAAGTTTAGTCTTTTATTACTACTTCAAAGGAGATGATCTGATTAAGGATAAGGAGAATCTAAAACATTCAATGACTTTAAATTATTATGAAGTTGAATTTAAAATAAAAAAATGCAATTGAAAAGGACCTTCTGAAAGTGGCAATATTGACTTTGAAAAGCGTGTTTTTCTATTGGAATAGTGTGCTTTTTTACTACTTATGAACCTTAAATTGCAGTTTGTTGTTATAAAATTATGAACTTCAATTCAAAAAGTGTGAATTTAAAATAAACAAATGCAATTTCTGATTTGAAAAGTGTGAATTTTAAATCAAATAATGCATTTTTTTATTTGAAAATTGCAATTTTCATTTGTAAATGTTCTAAATTTTAAGGTGAAAAAATCAATGTCTAAAATATTCAAGTCACGTTGAAGACGGGTCAAAAACCGCCTTTCTAAACTCCAAAATCAAGTAAAATCCGGTTCCAAAACTGCCAAATCCAGGTTCCAAAAATGCCAAAACCAGATCCAAAAGTGCCAAAACCGATTCCAAAATTGCCAAACTCGATTCCGAAAGTGCCAAATCAAGGTTCAAAAAGCGACAAAACCGGTTCCTAAAGAGCCAAAACTGGTTCCAAAAGTGCAAAATCCGGTTCCAAAAGTGACCAAACCGGTTCCGAAACTGCAAAATCGGTTTCCAAAGTGCCAAAATCCAGGTTCCAAAACCATACTTTTTCTTTTGACAATAGTACAAAATTAGAGATAAGTGACTAGGCGACTAAAAAATTTAGTCACCACAATTTTTTCAAGGGATAAATGACCAAAATTCCACAATTTTAAGTGATCCAACTAAAAACGACTAAGATAAACGACTGATTTAGTCACATGATAAAATATATGACTAGATAGCAAGTGACTAAAATAAAAATGACTAAGATAAACAACTAATTTAGTCACATGAATACAAATATGACTAGCTAACACTGACTAAGAATATGAATAAGTCGTTTATTTTAGTTATTTTTAGTTACGTCAGTTTGGCAATGATAAATTACAATTTTGACAATGAATTTGTACAATTTAGAAAATTTTAACACTATATATGGATTCAAAGACCCCTTTAAAATATGTTGATGCTCAACATCGACTTGTTCCAAAGTGTCGGAACATGATAACAAGGATGACCAAATTAAATTTTTTTGCAAGATCATTATGCCTATAGCGTCACGTCCTGTTCAATGTGCTTGTTGTGTCCATACCTTTTTTCGCCATTTTCATTGTCATATGACCCCCTCGGCAGGTCCCACAAAGTTACATTTTCCTTGTTACCATGTCATGGTTGAGTCAAGTTATGGGTATTTTTTGTCTTTTCATCTAGTCATTGTCATGTCAGTTACTCAGTGCAATTGTGTTCAACTCATCACGTTGATCACGTTCAAATTTTTTTTGGCCAAAACCGTCATCGTTTGACCCTTTCGGCAGTCGGTCAAAGTTTCGACAAGTTGGAGTAAATTGTGTCTTGTCAGTTAAAATCCACCATTTTTTGCATCCATCGATAAAATTTCCAATCAAGTCTATCATCAGTTTTCTCACCTTGTCGATGTCTAGAAATATCGATAATATCCCTCGGCATGTCGTTGTGCAAAATAAACAATGTCCTCCAATTTAAAAAATAAATAAAGATTTTCCCTTTCCCTTTCCCTTTAAACTCCATATCTTTTTATAATCCCTTTTCCCTAAAATAATATTTTCCGTTTTACATTTTATTTTCTAATATTTTAATGAATAAATTTACTTTTAAAAAACAAAATTCCTTATTATAAAATTTAATTATAACCTAAAACTTTTAAAAATAAAAATTATTATTAAGAGAATGGAATTTCCTTACTATCCATATTTTGGGAAAAGTATAGGGGAACAAGGTATGGAGGCCTCTTACTATCCGCTAAATTGTAGGACCTTCTCCAGACCTTCAGAGTGATGGCGTTGCACTTTTGCTAGAGGTCATTAAACAAAAGCTTGAAAAATTCATGGGAAGCTACACCAACGTTGTTTTAGTGGTTTCATCCTTTTTTTTCATAGTTAATTTGTATTAACAATATATTTTAATATATAGGTATATATATTTAATTATATTTTATATATGATATTATAGTATGTTAATATATACTAATGTTAATATAGAGTTAATATGTTAAGATTATAGATAATATTAATATATTATGTTTTTAATATATAAATATATTATAGTGAAACATTATATTATATATAATATAATAATATTAACAAATTTTTAAAAATCAAATTCATATTGGCAGACAAATATTTGGGCTGAAGAAAAACTAGGGGGACAGAAAAATTGGGGGAGTTTTGCTTAGGCCAAGTAGGTTCTTATGGAGTGTTCAGACTTTCTTGGTTTTGTTTCAATTTAGACTTCTGTTGTCAGAAGTAGGGTTTGGTCCTTTACTGGTTTTCATTGAGATTTTTACCAGACCTATGAACCACCACCACTTTAGGCGTAAGCCCAAAACCCATGGCATGATTTGAAATTACAATGAAGCCCATCACTTCTGGTTGCATTTTCTCAACACGCGGAAGTAAATAAGGAGTATAGAGTAAAACAAGAGCACTCCTCAAGGGAACTAGTTTATACCACAAGGTATGCTCTTTCATTAAACCTTTTTACTGTTAGGGAACATCTGCATTATTTTATTTTGGTAATGAGTTTAATATTCCTATGTTTGCTTCTGTTGAATATGGACTTTCAGAAGTACATAGCTATGAAGAAGTACACAGCTACAAACTTATAAGAATAAGAAGGAGATGGAATTTGTGAGGGTTTAGACAAGTAAAATTTTCTATTGACGGCTAGCTTGTTACCAGTCCGATTCCTCTGTTTTTTAGTTTGTTGAACCTTTACACTTTGTTTCCACAGTCAATAAAGGTATCATGGAGCATTGTATGTCAGCTAACTACAAAGAATGCAGGATATTCTTCCTCAATGTATGACTCCAGGGTTCTCATTATAACCCTACTGACTATACTTCTTTCTATATATATGAATAAATTGGAACAAGCCCTATCGAGGTCGTATGCTTTCCCTCCCCTTTCATACAAGACAGATCTGGGCACTGTAAATCGAGAAAATATTATGAGAAAATTTGATGTTCATATTTGAATGGAAATCCTTTATGGTATACCCCTTCCAATAGGTTGCTCCTAATAGATAGCGGTAGGATTAGGGAAATATGTTGGTTATCTTCATTTCTCTTTGAAAGATTCAATTTCCCTATAGTAGCACGGGTTTCTCCATTAAACCTCTCCCATTAGAATTTTCTCATTCTCTCCCATTCATATTTTCTACCAACCTCACTCTAATATCCTTGGGAGCACTTTTGAGGATTTGGATTTTCTCCACCTCAATTTTTCTCAAGGAATTTTAAACCCACAAATATTTTCTTCAAGATGGAAGATGAAGATTATTCTATTCCAACATGCCCATAGGAGACCTTGACCTACTCCTCCTTCTTATTCCCGGTTTATTGATCATCTAAAATTTGTAAGAAAGGGTTTTTCCATTGCCATATGTGTTAAGCATGAGTTGCATATTCAATCATATCATCTTCCTTCTTGTTAGGGCACACATTTTTAAGACATCCATACTTTCTAAACTTTGTATATATGTTAGATTGTCTATATTAAGCATCAGTAACCTCTATCTCATATTGTTTGGGAGGCCCTCTTCTAAATCGAATTCCTCCAAGTTTTTTGCATTTTTTAAATTTTCTGTCTTATATATTTAATATATTTGAAATCATATTGATTTTAATATTTTTCCCTCTTCTTATATATTTTAGCTCATATTGATTTTCATATTTTTCCCTCCAAATATCACTCACGACTCAATCTTAGGCTCCACATTGCCAAAAGTTAATGACCTGGGACTCATAGAGTGCCTGGAGATGTCTCGGATTTGAATTTTGAAAGTAGAGTTGTTCTTTTGGTATTCTGTGGGCCAATTACATTCGGCATAGGGCCAAGATACGAACTTTGGGCCAATCACATATGAGATCTATGTAATATAAGCATTTGTCGATCGAGCGATGAGGGTTTGGTTGTTTTTGAGATAGAGTGGGGTTTTGAACCTGCGATCTATCGAAATGATGGTTAACATGCCATCGTGAGGGAGTATTAAGTACATTAGGACAAGGAGACGGTTTTTCATCTCCAATGACGACATCCATTAATTGCATTCCAGGGTCATTTCTCCCAGTGCCGAGGACTATTCCAGCGATGGCACTATTTTTTCTCTGTAAGTTTACTCAGATATTCCATTTAATGCTCCATTTCACACAAATTTAGTAGAAAATGTGGGTAGAGCACCGACCATTAATAAAATTATCTTATTTTTTGTCTCCACAGCTCTCCAAATTTTTAGAATTTCATTTCCTATGAGTGTGTTCAGGGTAGAAAGGTGGTTATCATACTATGTTAACAGATGCGAATAGAGAAATGAGCCACAACAATTTCAGGGTAGAAATGTGAACACAACAACAACTTTTGAAGGAATACTACCCAAGAATAAGACTTGAATGTCGCCCTAAATGGGGGTTTTCAAGTGCAGATTGTGACAAAAGCAGGGGAAATTTGTGCCCTCTAGTAGAAGCCTAAAAGTTAATGATCGAGAAGTCATGGAGTGCCTGGAGATGTCTCATATTTGAGTTTTGAAAGCGGAGTTGTTCTTTTGGAATTTTGTGGGCCAATTACATTTGGCAAATGGCCAAGATTTGAACTTTGGGCCAATCACATATGAGATCTATGTAATATAAGCATTTTTCGATCGAGCAATGAGGGTTTGGTTGTTTTTGAGATAGAGTAGAGTTTTGAACCTGCGATCTATCGAAATGATGGTTAACATGCCATCGTGAGAGAGTATTAAGTACATTAGGACAAGGGCACAATTTTTCATCTCCAATGACGACACCCCTTAAATGCATTCTAGGGCCATTGCTCCCAGTGCCGAGGACTATGCCAACGATGGCACTGCTTTGTCGCTGTAATTTTACTCACATATTCCATTTAATGCTCCATTTCACACGAATTCAGTAGAAAATGTGGGTACAGCACCGGCCATTAATCAAATTATCTTATTTTATCTTATCTAATTTTTTGTCTCCACAACTCTCCAAATTTTTAGAATTGCATTTCCTATGAGTATGTTCAGGGCAGAAAGGTGGTCATCATACTATGTTAACAGATGCGAACAAAGAAATGAGCCACACAAATTTCAGAGTATAAATTTGAACACAACAACAACTTTTGAAGGAATACTGCCCAAGAAGAAGACTTGAATACCCCCCTAAATGGGTTTTTTCAAGTGCAGATTGTGACAAAAGCTGGGGAAATTTGTGCCTTCTAGTAGAATGTTTCTCAGATTGAACAAAGGTAATTGCATGATGTTTTAAAAAAATACTCTTTATAGTTTGGCACTACCTTTAATATTAACACATGCACACAACTTCCCATCATCAATGCAATGTGATTGAGAGAACTAGCAGTAAGTACGTTCCCTAATGTCTTTGGGATATAAATAACATTCTGTGAAATTCTATAATTTTTTTTATTGTTGTTGTAATCAAGATTTGATCGGGTTCATGATTTAAAATGTTGATATTCCAAGTATTATCTCACAAGTAGATGGCATTGAACTTCATTTGCTCATCACAATATCTGCAATAATAATCAGATCAACAGAGGATCATAAATTCTTAAGGTCTATCTAAAATTAACTAGGTGATTTTAAAATGACAATAAAGATGCTAATTTGGATTACAAAACTTGAATATGCTTTCACAAACAGAGCTGAGATGGTTCCAAAAAAAGTATGTACTAAATCCTTGAAAGTTGATAGAACAAAATGAAAAAACAGAGCTGAGATGGTCTACCTTGAGTCTATAATCAGTCTGAATATGATATATACAAAACATGTTCTAATCAGTCTAAACATGATTTACATCCAAAGGTGAGGACCACCAGGGTGTCCAGTTTAGCGGGCATGGGAGTAAAACTTATATATCCAATGGTGATGACCACCAAGGTGTCCATTTTGGGGTTTAAAGTAAACCTTTAAACTGAAAAACAAGTTAACAGAAAATAAGTAAAACCTAGATGTTGTGGCTTCAATGACCTTGTTGGTAATTTTCCAAGTCAGTTCAAGATGATGAAATTCTATTGGGATAGCTGGGGATCCTTCAAAGGCCTGTCCTTGTCTTTTGTTCCTTGTGGCTCTGCCAATTTTTGAATGGCCCTGGACTTAAGCCCCAATGAACACAAATGAGGGAATCATATTTGGCCTGCATGAAGTCCATCCTTCTCAGGATGTCTGAGCTATGTTTGGACTCATTTTCTTCAATGGTTTTTGTAATAAGAGACTTCACTAACCAGAAGATTTGAAAAAATTGCATATTTGGAGTTTTGAGAAAGGTTGCTTATACAGTTTTCTAGTTCCTCTCTTTCTGGAATTTATGGGATAGAGATGTATGATTAGTTGGCTCTCTTCACAACACTCTCTACTCGCTAAACATATCTATTAGTGGTGGTCTTCACTCTTAGTTATATAAACCCATCATTTCTACAATTGGTTTTCAGTACCTTCTCCCCTGTTGCAGGTGTGTGATCAAATCCTACCTATAGAGTATTAAGAAAAAACAACCTACTGACAACTAGTACAATCATTTACAACTATTCAATATAAATTAATAGAGAACAATTATCCCAATCCCATATAGTTGACATATTTATAGTTTTGAATATCTTTGCTTTCTTCAAGTAGCAGAAGATATTTTCAACTCAAGTTTTTGAATGTCACCGACTACTGAAGGTGTGGGAATGTTTTTCAAGATTATTTCTGTTGATAGATATTCTATGTAGAAATACATATCATGTGCAGTCATTTTAAAATATTAATGGCAGGCTTCTAACATTGAAAAGAATGTTGGACAGGTTCAAAAACTGATAGCTATCTTGTTGGACATGCTGATTAAGGATAATGGATATGAGAGCATTCCTGTCTATACATCGGAGGAACGGTGTGTACCTGCTATCAATCTTGAAACTTTGATCTTGAAAAATTCCCAAAGTCATCATCAATCTAGGTCCATCACAATTCTGAAATTGCAGTAAACAAAGGTAAAATTAGAAACAAAGAAGCAACAACATATTCTAGCATACCTTCTCATATAATAGCTAAGGAAAGTGCTCAACCACTAGCAAAGGATACATAGTATTATTTGAATGCTGCTCTGTTTCCTGTTTTTGTTGCACGTATATCCTTTCTTCCTCAACTTTCAACCTCAATAATCTCTATTGGAGGATGGATGTTGCAAAATAAAAAAAATTGGCTTTATATTCCATTCCTTCCTATACTCCAAAAGTAATATGAGTTCTTTTCCTAGTTCATGTATCACTTATGTGTCTGATATTTGGCATGTGTCTGAAAATGTGGGTAGAGCACCGGCCATTAATCAAATTATCTTATTTTATCTTATCTAATTTTTTCTCTCCACAGCTCTCCAAATTTTTAGAATTGCATTTCCTATGAGTGTGTTCAAGGAAGAAAGGTGGTCATCATACTATGTTAATAGATGTGAACAGAGAAATGAGCCACAAAACATTCAGGGTATGAATTTGAACACAACAACAAGTTTTGAAGGAATACTAACCAAGAAGAAGACTTGAATGTTGCCCTAAATGGGGTTTTTCAATTGCATATTGTGACAAAAGCAGGGGAAATTTGTGCCCTCTAGTAGAATGTTTCTTAGATTGAACAAAGGTAATTGCATGATGTTTAAAAAAAATACTCTTTATAGTTTGGCACTACCTTTAATATTAACACATGCACACAAGCTCCCATCATATATGCAATGCGATTGAGAGAGCTAGCAGTAAGTACATTCCCTAATGTCTCTGGGATATAAATAGCATTCTGTGAAATTCTATAAATGTTTTTATTGCTGTTGTAATCAAGATTTGCTCTGGTTCATGATTTGAAATGTTGATATTCCAAGTATTATCTCACAAGTAGATGGCATTGAGCTTCATTTGCTCATCACAATATGTGCAATAATAATCAGATCAACAAAGGATCATAAATTCTTAAGGTCTATCTAAAATTAACTAGGTGATTTTAAAATGACCATAAAGATGCTAATTTGGATTACAAAATTTGAAGATGCTTTAAAAAACAGAGTTGAGATGGTTCCAAAAAAAATACGTACTAAATCCCTAAAAGTTGATAGAAAAAAATGACAAAAACATAGCTGAGATGGTCTTCCTTGGGCCTATAATCAGTCTGAATATGATACATACAAAACATGTTCTAATCAGTCTGAACATGATATACATCCATAGGTGAGGACAACCAGGGTGTCCATTTTAGTGGGCATGAGAGTAAAACTTATATATCCAATGGTGATGACCACCAAGGTGTCCATTTTGGGGTTTAAGGTAAACCTTTAAAATAAAAAACAAGTTAACATAAAATAAGTAAAACCTAGATGTTGGGGCTTCAATGACCATGTTGGTCATTTTCCAAGTCAGTTCAAGATGATGAAATTTTGTTGGGATAGCTGGGGATCCTTCAAAGGCCTGTCCTTGTCTTCTGTTCCTTGTGGCTCTGCCAATTTTTTAATAGCCCTAGCCTTAAGCCCCAATGAACACGAATGAGGGAATCATATTTGGCCTCCATGAAGTCCATCCTTCTCAGGATGTCTGAGTTATGTTTGGACTCATTTTATTCAATGGTTTTTGCAATAAGAGACTTCACTAACCAGAAGATTTAAAAAAAATGCATATTTGGAGTTTTGAGAAAGGTTGCTTATATAGTTTTCTAGTTCCTCTCTTTCTGCAATTTATGGGATAGAGATGTATGATTAGTTGGCTCTCTTCACAACACTCTCTACTCCCTAAACATATCTATCAGTGGTGGTCTTCACTCTTAGTTATATAAATCCATCATTTCTCCAATTGGATTTCAATACCTTCTCCCCTCTTGCAGGTGTGTGATCAAAGCCTACCTATAGAGTATTAAGAAAAAACGAACTACTGACAACTGGTACAATCATTTACAACTATTCAATATATATTAATAGAGAACAATTCTTCCAATCACATATAGTTGACATTTTTATAGTTTTGAATATCTTTGCTTTCTTCAAGCAGCAGAAGATCTTTTCAACTCAAGTTTTTGAACGTCACCGACTGCTGAAGGTGTGGACATGTTTTTCAAGATTATTTTTTGTTGATAGATATTCTATGTAGAAATACATATCATGTGCAGTGATTTTAAAATATTAATGACAGGCTTCTAACATTGAAAAGAATGTTGGATAGGTTCAAAAACTGATAGCTATCTTGTTGGACATGCTGATTAAGAATAATGGATATGAGAGCATGCTTGTCTATACATCGGACGAACGGTGTGTACTTGCTATCAATCTTGAAACTTTGATCCTGGAAAATTCCCAAAGTCATCATCAATCCAACTCCATCACAATTATGAAATTGCAGTAAACAAAGGTAAAATGAAAAACAAAGAAGCACCAACATATTCTAGCATACCTTCTCATCTATTAGTTAAGGAAAGTGCTAAACCACTAGCAAAGGATACATAGTATCAAATTTATCTTCTTTTTCTTTATTCTATTGTTTTGGATTTGTCTGAGACTCCAATCCAACAATTGATTCAACAGATCTTGCAATAAGCATTTGCTGGCATAGAGTCTTTTAAAATTATCAAGATGCTGAAGGAATTTAATAACTTAAAGTAATTTCCTGAAATACACCTGAAATTGATTGTCTGTTGCGAGATAAAGTGACTTCTAAGTGATAGGTAATTTTTTGAAGGAGGTCACTGACAGACTCATGACTGAGCTCCTCAGCCCCCTCTTTTTGTACAGTAGCATTGATACAAGATAGGCTCATTCTTAGTCTTTCCATGATTTCCAGAGTGCTTGTACTTGGTCAATTTACTAGTGTGGTGGCCTATCCCAGCGAGCTCATTAAAGCAGCTAGATAGCAAGCAAGTAAGTCGTGATATACCTGTGCTTGAGTCTTAATCTTAAGCGTGAGACTGCCCAAAGTTAAATTCTGCAATAATTCGGTGTAGTGACGTAGGACTTGCCTCTTACCGGTCCTAAGACAAACTGTTCTTGGCTCCATATGTACTCCAACATATAAAGAAGTTACATTCCTCCTTCCTCACCGAATACTTCTTCAACTGGAAAAACCGGTGCTTCCGCTCTGTCTATGAACCAATAAGCTCATCATTAGCTAGAACTTACTCAGGAAGGCGAGGTTGAGCCATTTCACACGAGAAAACATTTCACTCAGTAGAATCAATCTTTCACCTTTCTTTCTCTTCAAAGTAGGATATATAAAATCATGTTGCCTGGACCAAGCTGTAGGCTACTACTTTTTTTGTCTATATGCACATGAAACTTGAGAATACAATATTATATTAAGAAACCAAGAAAGCTTTGGCAATGTGCTTCATGGCCAAATTAGGTAAAATTGAAAAGTGGATTCTTATGAGATAGAACCTTTTTGTAGACTTATATGTAAACCATAAAAGATATTCTTATGAGATAGATCCTTTTTGTAGACTTATATGAAAACCATAAAAGATAAGTAGCATTGGAGTTCATTTAGGGTATGGCTTAAATAAATGTAACCGTCTAAAGTTTGTCAAGGAAGATTCATGATCTCTTAATATGCACCTGTTTCTTCTGCAAATTATTCCTGTACTTGCCTATTCTTGTATTTCACACAAGAAATTCAAGACTTCTATTTTTAATATTCTTATGAGTTTTTGTTGAGTATCTTTTTCTTCTATGACTGTGTGTTGGTAATGTAATGTACAAACAACTAAAATATCTAATCCAATGCCTCTTCCTTTTATAGAATGCACCTTTTTTTGTTATTGTAGTTATCTAATGATCTTTTTTTTTATTAAACAGGAAAGTTTGAAAACTAAACATCCTCAGTTGTTGTACGAGTACAAAGTTTACAGAATACTCCAAGGAGGTGGAAATATTGTTCTTAATTTGTTGACTGTTCAATGTCACAAGGGGTTGTTGTTTCTATATTAAGCTTTGTTTTTGGTTACATGTATCTTAATCATATTGTTGAATGAGTAGGTGGTATCCCAAATGTAAGATGGTTTGGGGTTGAAGGTGATTACAATGTTATGGTCCTTGATCTTCATGGGCCAAGTCTTGAAGACTTATTTAATTACTGTAATAGAAAGCTCTCATTGAAGACTGCATTGATGCTTGCTGATCAGCTAGTGGGTATTTCTTTCCTTGAACTCTTTAATGAGTTAAAAAATAACTGGTTACATTCATTTTTTTATTGTAAAATGCTTAGTGTTTAGTTGATAGTTGCAAAGTACATTGATTGAAATCACAATATTCTGAAATTATGTCAGGTGGTGGGATTAGTACCATGAAATAAATGACTAATATTTGACTCTCATTGTGGATGTCAGATTCGAATAATTGAGTGTGTACACAGCAAGAGCTTCCTTCATAGAGATATAAAACCTGATAATTTTCTCATGGGTCTTGGCCGGAAGGCAAATCAGTTTAATTTGCTACAATTTTTTTGATAAAATGCTCTTATTATTTCTATATCCTAACGTAATTTAACATCCCAGGAGTCTCTATTAGCTAGGATTGCAACTTATAAATTATTATAGAAAAATGACAAATTACATAAATTATTATTATTGAAAATATGACATTACTTTTTTTTCCAAGAAAAAAACTGTAACTTGTATTTCAAAAAGAAAAAAATACTCTCAGTACATATCATTTAGCGAAAACCAAAGTAATTTGGTGATTATATATTAAAAAATGGATAACCTATATTATCCCCTTGAAAGAAACTAGTATGTACTGACACATATTTGCCTTTATATTATAAAAATTGGGATTATGCCATTTACGAAAAAGCTAGAAGCCTAAACCATCATGATTTGTAAAAACAAAAGTAAAAATACGCTAGAATAACTATCTAGGAAATAAAAGAGCTACAAGAATCCTCATCATCAAACAAAACTGGGGTACAGGACACCTCCATCTAAACAGAACTAGCACATCAGTAATGAAAAATCAAAGATACTCAGGGGTGTGACCTGGGTCTGTGCTTCTCCACTACTTCACATCCACTGATTCCAATCTGACCTGCCACAGGCAATTTTGAGAGTGCATCTGCCTCGGTTTTGAAAGATATTTTTACATGCTTGAAATAAATTTCAGTGAACGATCTAACAAGAGTTTTAACTTGCTCCAATAGAGGTCTAAGAACACCTACAACCTGACAATGCCCTTTTATTTAGCAAGTTGTAACAGATGTAATAATGCATGCAGTTTAACTCAATTAGTAGTACCTCTGCCTAGAGGTGCATTGAAAGTGACACAGTGATTCCTAGAAATGAATAAGACCCCCCTCTCCAACTCCCCGCCATGATTTGAACCTTCTTTCAACATCATTACATGCCATCATTATATAATCATCCAATTTAAGTACAACTCTTGTCTTAATCAGAGGATCAGACTTGAAACGATTGTTTAAAGAGTTCTTCTCCTCAAATCTTATATAGACTAATACAGTTGAGTCAATGTCATTAGGGTTTGGAAGTAGGCCCTTATTCCAAATAACAACCATCTCCCTAACTAATGCACACTGAGAGTAGTGCTTGATATACTTCTTCAAATTCCAAAGTCTCACTTCATAATTCATAGTAAGCATAGTAAATCATGAGTATTGTCCTTCCACAGGATATGCCTTTTCTGAACCATTACCCCAAAAAAAGCCTCGCACAGTAAAACAAACTGATGTTGCTCCAAGGAAAAAAAGAAAACACAGAAGCAGTGCACTTCCACATGTGTTTAACCTAATTTTCCCCCTTAGGGCAAAGCTACTTCTATTCAAGTGAGCAAATGCCCTATGCAACTTTGATGTAAATTGAGGATGTGTCCAGAATGACAGAGTATCACTTCTCTTTCCAGCATCTAGGCACCTACTTAAATGAAAAACACATCTCACCACGCCTAGTAAAACACCCACAAGAATAATTAGTACTACTAAAAATAACAGTGTCAATGATCCAAGTAGGAACCTCCTCGTTGAATCACCAAGAGGAACTATGTCTCCATCCATCACTGGTACTTGAACATAACTCCATTCTTATTGGTCACCCTTGTTCTTATCATGGCTTACAAGGTCCATACCAGTTGCTTTGAGAACTATGTATTGCAACCACCATGAGCTGAGAACTTAGCCATGATCACAATAGGGAGGGTGAATGGTAAAAACCAATTAACTTGCCTATACGTGCCCTAAGAAGAGTACAAGTTCTACTCATTCAGGAATTGGCATGTGTAAACATTAAAAGCATATAAGAGTAATGGGGACAAAATTTGTAAGCAGTGGATGTATAAACAAGAATTGAAATCATAATTTTATAAAAGTACCCACATTTCAGGAAGTCAACTTTCACTTCTAGACATCATACAAGAAACCTAATGAATAAGCATTCATTGGCCAACATATGTTTATGAAATTACATAAGATATCTGTTATCTCACCTTCCCATCATAGTTAAAAACGTAAGGATAAGAAAGATGAAACTATTTGTCTAAATAAATTCCTAAATGTTGCCAGGTGGCCCCTTGATCAATGCTTTTTTCCACGCCAATGTCCCCTTGCATCGTGATAGCATTCTCTGTCTCAAAGAATAGGTACAAATCATCTCCCTATACATCAACAAAATTATGAATCAGTTTTATGTTGAAAAAACTACCATGTTAAATAATTTGACTAAAAAATTTCGAACCGCGGCTAATTGTCTAGAAATGTAAAAGAACCCTCCAAAATGTAAACTTCTCTAACAAGTGTCCTAGATAACCTAGGCGTGGCCTCCATCAAACATAGAAAACATGAAAGAAGCCTCCTCCAAGGGGAATGTCCGCTCTAAATAGCACAAAAAAAATGTATAATTTCTCCAAACAGTGAGGATCTTCCTAATGGTTGAATGTTGTCTCAAGGTAGGCTGAAAAGTGAATGTTGGCCTCCTCAAGATGCATTGCTAGAAGATTAGGCCTGCTGGATTGAAATGTTGGATTAAACCCTTAGATATTCCCAACGAACTTCAAATGTATGTCATTGGGAGGCCTAGAACTGAGATATGAGGTTGCTTAATGCCCTTTTCATCCACAAATTGCCCAGAATTAGAGACCAATTGCTTCTTTCACCCACATAATTGCTTCTTTGTAGTTTTGATGTTGTTTTTACTCACAATAATGCTCAAAACTCCCAATATCCAGAAATGAACAGAAGTAGAACAGAGGATTTAGGGCTTGGTTCATCATATTGTAACAGTAAGTTTTAATTTAAAATCTCTTTTTCCATTTGCAACAATCAGTTTCCATTTTAAATCCTTTCTGTTGTTTTGTCGACAGCAACAATCAGTTTCAATTTAAATCTATTCTTTTGCATTTCTTGTTAATGGATGCTGATTGCTGGGTGTGCCATCCATTTCAAATATAGCGAAGTAAGCTTCAAAAAAGAGAGTTAACCTGTACATTTGAATAAAGAGATGCCATTTCTTTTTTAAGGAAGAAAGCTCCAAAAATTTTCTGGAAAGGTTTTGGTGACAATAGCATTCTGAGTAATTCAAATCCACATGGACTTGAGCTTGAAGAAGATGATGGATATTTCAGTTTTCAGTTTTCTGTTATCAATTTTTTGATAAAGAATGTTTTCTGGATCCATTCCAATAGTTTATTCAATTTTTAATGATAGATAATCAAAAATTTGTTTTACATTCGTGAGTTTCACAACATGAATGGTGATAAAACTGAGATAAAAGTGTCTTTCTCGTTGTCAAGTTTGTCTTAGAAATAATTCTGAATATGACAAGGTTTTAGATTCCACTTGACAGGTTGCTCCCCTGGATGTAATAGATTTCAACTAACAAATTGCCATTGATAGTTTTCCAACGAGGCTCTCTGAGCATTATGCCTTGCATATTTGAAACTGGAATTGAAAATTAATTCAATTATCAATAATAAAATCCTCAAAATGGTTACCCTTTATATGGCTATTTTTGTCAAAATTGAACATGATTGAAGAAGGATAAATATTAAACTTTGTTTACATAGTTTTGAAAAGGATTGATACCTATAATAATGTATCAATATCAAAGAATTAATTGATTAATGTAGTATTTGGAGAAGTGGTAAGAATTAATTGATTAATGTAGTATTTGGAAAAGTGGTATTGAATTCATTGGTTATGGTTGGTTACAGTTCATTACTTGCGAGTTGCATACCATTAATCATGCATTCTCTGTGTTTGACTTCTAGCAGGAATGCATAAAAATGAAGGAAATGTACATCTTTACTGGCATCATATGCATATTTTAAGTCTATCATGCAAACTCATAAATTAGCACAAATCATATTAACAGCACAACGTGTCATTTTTGTGTTTCGGATATCTGTGTATCACAGCTAGCACAACTTCATTTCTGGTGGCATCAGAACTTATAATGACACTCAGAGCATTAGCAAATTGTGCTCAAGCCTCTGTTGAAAAAATTGCTGAAAGCAAGCGACGATCAAGTGTTAGTGGGATGGTAAGGTTTGTGCCAATTCTGCATAAAAGGTTGAGTGCATCAACACGCAAGTTATTGGAGCACAATTCAGATATTGATGGTCAGGGTAAAACTTGGACAAGCAAAGTGAGTAGCTTTGCAGGAATGTATTTTGTTTCGGTGCTAGAAGCTCCATGTGTTCCATTTCTTTCAATGAATTTATAGTTGCTACATAGCATTCATTTAAATTGAGAATTATGTCTTCAATCAAATTCTTGGTTTAAAAGATGAGTGTTTGTATGCAGGGAGATGTGCTACAGCAGGTACTTCATATCTACATTGAATACAATGAATATCCAATCAATTGTCTCGAAGAACTTGCTTGCAGCTTTATGCCACAGGTATGGTATGTCTTGAGTTTCGTATAATGGGAGTCTTCAAGGGAGGGCTATGGTTAGTCATTAGACACATTCCTATCTACCCTACAAATTTACCTCATTCGATGGATTGAAGGTACTTCAAAATTTTGGAATAGCTTTATTTTCATAAATTAGATAAGATCGTGGGAATTTTATGGGATGGATAGGATTGCTAGTTTACGGGATGGATAGGATTAGCTTTAACTTTCCATTGGATGTTCGCCATCCAATGGAATGGTACAAGATCATTACTATAGGAAAACGAAGAACCAATTCATTCGTAGTAGCTTTCCATTGGACACACCAAAGCCACTAATGCCTTGAAGATTATTTGTTCAAGCTATTTTTTGGGTACAAAGGAGTTGAAGGTTCTAAGATTGAAAACTCAACAACATATGGTAGTTTTCCAAACAAATCTTGGCAGAGGTTTGACTCTTAAACATTTTACCATGTTTTCTAATCTGTTGCCCTAAATGTAATGTCACTAAGTTATGCCTTTTAGTGATTTTTTTATTCTATATTTCAACTCATTGCATATAATTTAATTTTCCTCATTTCTTATGAGCTATACATAATACAAGTATTTTCAATCATTTGAAGCATTACAGTCAAGTGATCTTATGAACTGCCAAGGTCTACATTTCATTATTTTGCTTGGTTCTTCCATTTGTAATGGCTCATCAAGGATTATTGATGTTGTTTTGGAGAAAAACCCTGAGCTTCCATGTTTTGTAATGGGTTTTCGATTGACATTTAGACAAGGTATATGCAGCTCAGATGTAAATTTACTCTATGGTGACAACTGAACCATGAATTGCACTAGTTCATTTACTTCTCTTGAGGGGGCACTTGTACTATTTTCAAAATATTAGCAACCCTTAGTGTTGTTATTTATGAAGTCTATACACTTGTGTCCTTATGGCAGTGTGGGTGATAGGACCTCTGCTAGTGACCATAATGGATGGAAAGGTAGAATGGATGGAAAAACGATGATTAATTGACTTCCAAAGTGGTATCAATATTGTGTGGTTTGATGCATGGTCAAACCCTAAGGTGAAAATATAGATATGGAATTTGTTTGAATATCATCATTGTCAAGCAATACCAACTTCTTAAATGGTGCTAGCTCAATGGTAGAGCACCTGCCTAATTATAGGAAGGAGATTGGTGGTTCGATTCCTCCATACCCTATCATAAATTAGTGACTAAGAAAAAAATTAAATTCGCATATATACGACTATTAGTAGCTAATTTCCAGTATCTTATAGCACGACTAACGTTTAGTCGTATTTAGCTTAGTCATTAATATGTTATCATCTAGTATTTTATTTAGTCATATATTTGGTCATTAATTATGACAATCAATGACTAAATCAGTGAGTATCAATGACTAAATCAATGACTTAATTAGTGACTATCAATGACTAAATCAATGACTAATATGTCAACCAATTAATGACTAGTGAAATATGACTAGAGATAAGATAGTGAAAATTGGATACTATTAGTCACCGACTCAAAATAGTCGTTTATAGTCGAATTTTAGTCATTTTTTTAGTCATTAATTTCTCATTTTGTACTAGTGTGAACGAGGCTCGACATAAATTAATGAAGGGGCGGCTGACCCTTCTTCTTCCTACTATTGTTTTCATAATAGTTCTATACTGCAAGATGGGTGGTTCGATCCTTCTTGTGTTCACCATTCTGGATACAGGTGTTCACAATTATCTACTAAAAAAAGGGGTGGCCGATCCTTCTTGTTAGCAGCCGGAAGTCTGGAAAAAATATTGTTTACATGTTATATCATAGCAATATCCCGATCACCGCCACATACTGCGGAAGTCGGTAGTGGGGAAATGTTTTCCCAACCTTCGTAGATTAATTGTCTTTCATTTCTCTTTTAATTGAAGGGTCAACCGACCCTTCTTGTGCTTAGTATTTTTGCAGTCTTCACCATTCAGGATATACATGAATTGACAGCCTATACTTCGTAGGTTGAATATTTCCACAATTCCCTAATAAATGAAGGGGCGATCGGCCCTTCTTCTGCCCAATATTATTTTCATACTAGTTTCAGACTGCCAGAAGGGTCGGCCGACATCATTCTCAAAAAGCATGGCAAGTTTGTGAAACTTTGAAAATTGAGAAAGTATGGAAAAAGTAGTCAAAACTGCTATGATAGAATGCCTGCCATAATTCACGATTTCAGAAAAATGAATGCACCATCATATTATGCTATAGCTTGTTGAAGTGGCTATTTAGTTATACATGATTGCGGATTGTGGGAACAATTTAAATAATGGATTTGCGACATGCATTTCCGCAACCTGCAACCCGCAATGCAGAAGACGGATATCGGAAACTTTGGTTTGTTTTTATTTCTAGTTGTAGTCCCGCAACCTATAATTGTGGATTGCGGGAATGTTGTATATATTTCCAAACAATTAAACCACTGCAACAAGTCTTCTGCATTCCCCAGATTAGATCTCAGCTGTCAACTTGTCTTAATCTTATGGCCCAGATTTAACCCGACGTAATTAATAAATATGTTGATTTTGTTTCTGTTTCCTTTTATTATATTTCATCTTCGAAAATTACCTGCCGTGTGGATTTTACTACGAGTTTTTTCCAGGGGACGTGTTCGTCCATTTTTCCAGCTTTAATGAAGGGTCGCCCGACCGAATGACCTTTCTTGTGCTTAGTATTTCTGCAGTCTTCACCATTCAGGATATACATGAATTGATAGCCTATACTTCGTAGGTTGAATATTTGCACAATTCCCTCATAAATGATGTTGGAGGAATTATTCCTCGAGAATGGGGCAGCTCCCTAGTTACAGATGGAGTAGAGAGAATGGGGAAGCTCCCCAGTAGACATGGAGCTCCCTAGTAGACACAGAGCAGAGAGAATGGGGTTTCTTTGAATGCGTAGAGGGCCGAGGTACCAAAGGTGCATCTAGCTAGCCGATGAAGGGACCTACTAGCAGTGCAAGAGCGACACAACAAAATGGCCAAGATTAATTACTAAGAAGTACATGGTATAGGGTATAGTATAACAAGCATTGCAATTTCTAAGGGGAAATGTAAATTCATGGACGTCAAATAGAACAATTCAGCTATATCCATAATGGAGAACACAAGAAGGATTGGCCGACCCTACTTGCAGTGTCGAAATATTATGAAAAGAATATTGGTAATCAGAAGGGTCGACCGACCCTTCTTCCAGTGTAAAACTAATCTGAAAATAATACGGGGAATAGGAAGGGTCGGCCAACCCTTCAGTTACAAGGGAATTGTAAAAATAAAACACCTTGTAATTTATATCATATAAAAACGGTTTTTCCCGACTTTCGTTTTATGGCAAGAAGGATCTGTCGCCCCTTCTTTCCATAGTTAATTGTCAAAACCTTTATCCATCAATTCAGCTATAGCCATAATGAATAATACAAGAAGGATCGACTGACCCTTCTTGCAGTGTCGAACTATTATGAAAATAATATTGGAAATAAGAAGGGTCGGCCGATCCTTCATTTAGGAGGGAATTGTAACAATAGAACACCTTGGAGAAAGAGTGACCGCTCTTTCTCTGAGAATATTTCCACTTGCCAGCAAAGTCTTTAAGGAAAAACGTCTACAAATTTCGTTGTTAGAATGTTGATATATAGTATCCTAGGGTGACATGTGGAACGATCATATTGTGACACGTGGCATATTTGGTTTGGCACATTGAGTATGGGGAGGTTACTAATGCGGGTTTAACCACAACACAACCAGGAAATGAAAATTCACTCATAGCAGGATTACCCTCTGGAAATTGCCATAGCAACACTTTTTCTATGTAATATGACGACTAACAAATTGCCCATATTGGTCTTTGTGTTTAAGAACAACATTAAAGATCCCATAATGATTAACTATAATGAAGTGCCAGGCAATTGATTAGAACCTTTCGGTCTGAGAAATGCAATTATTACATATGTAACGAAATAACATATAGCATGCGCCAACAAAATTTGGATTAAGATGAAGTACAATTTTAATTATATCACGTATCATGATTTGATGTCAAATCTAAACAACTTATCATTGATCTTCATTTGTCTCGCATACGGGAGATTAATACGAACTAGTCCCAAGGTTTGCAGAGGCTATTTCATGCACGAAGGTGGCACATTTTGTATCTTGCATGTCCCTCTCTGTGAAGGTTCTCCCTGCGATTTTCTCCAAAGTCAATCGTTTTGTCTGAATATGGAGGAGAGAAATTTGTGTATGTCTGCTTTACAATGTCGCAAACGTAGGAAGTCTGCCCAGGGGCAGTCCAGGGGGGTTGGCTCGAAGCGATACCTCTCTGATCTTTTTCATGGGAACATCATTGGCGGTAATGAGCTCTCTCGTGGTGGATTGACAAAGCATGCTGATGACTCTGGTAGTGGTAAAAGATGGGTTCCTCTCGACTTTGGTCGGGGTCAACGAATCAGGGGCCCGGTGCAACATTCTGGCTTTGGTTTTGATTCTGGAAGTAGGAATTGGAAGGTCCTCTCGACTCCTGACTCTGGGTTTATCTCGACCCCCTATGAAGTTGGCCACAATCAAAGTGGTCCTATGTAGTATTTTTGTGGTACTATCCCGGGAAATTGGCAGCGTGTGTTGTCCGATAATGGTGGTCTGGTTAACATTGATTCTCCTCATGGGTAGGACATCCCTTCCCCAGAAATTCTCACGCAAGTTATGGACTTGGAATCCCAGGTCCGTTGGTTATGGGGTGAATTCTTTGAGATAAAGACAACCATATTTCACCTCACTACCTTCGTCCAAATTTCTAACGCTGAAGTCCGGAATAGCAATGGCAAGATTAAAGACTACTTTGAGAAGTTGGTTGGTAAGTTAGACTCGTTCCATAGCTACCTCGGGATCGTGGAAGCTAAATTTGATTGTATCAGAACCAGTGGCAGAAATATCCTATCTGTCATCCTGAACATTAATGATGAAAATACAGGTACAACAGTAGGAGGAAAGGATAAGAACGCTCGTCTCCATTATGGCAACTGACTCCTTCTTTGTGTTCTCGTCTCGGTGTTTTAGCAGCTTTGTTTGGGATTGAATTTTGTAATCCTTCTTATATGTATTATTCTTGTAAGTTTATCTTAGGTCAGTTCGTTAAAATTTTCAGTAATAGCAGGCATTAGGCCTTTTTTGAAGATCACAGACTGAAATATGAAGAGACTGTTTCGACAACTCTTCTTTTTGGGACCAGTCTCCCCTATGCTATGTAATCCGTTCTCTCTTTTTAATATTAAAGCTCGTTAATCATTTGTTGGATCAATGACTATGACTTCAAATTTGGCCGAAGGTGAAAATCGCAGTTAGGAGCCTAATTGCAGTTTTTAAAAAATTTGGTAGAGGGTAACAATAATGCTAAAATATGGATCAGGAACAAACATGGAAGCTAAACTTCTTGGTCTATGGTGTATGCTGAAAGTTGCCAATCTTTTTGGTTTGAATGATTTGAAAGTATTTGGTGATTCGAGGGTAACAATTAAAATTATGGGCTCAAGCATACTACAAGCTTAAAATCCTCGAACTTGAGCATTGATGTCAAATGATCCGCTCAGAAATCCAGTTTTTCAAAACCATCTCCTTTGAGCATATATATAGGCAACACAACAATGATGCATATAAGCTTTCAAAAGATGTAATGAAAAAAGATTATAATGTTCATGTATTTAATTATGCTTGATATGTTCAATCTGTGGAATGAAATTATGTGTAAATAAATGTAAGCCATGAATATGCTATGTTAATCCTATTAGAAGGTTATATTCATGAATGAGGTTTCTTTCAATTGCATAAGCTATCTGTTGTATTAATTTTGTATGTGAATGATGAATGGCTAAACTCCATTTATGTAATACATGTATGCTTATGCTATCACAACCTCATTGATGGATGGATGCCTCCTGTATGTTCTTAGAATGATAGGTATAAGCCTAGTTATGAAGCTGTTAATTGGATGCTTAATAACTTAACTTAGCAAATTAACTTAATATGATGATATTAATGACTGTTATGTAATTAATTGCAGAATGTGAAACAATATGAATCAAGTAAAGAAATTTACTGGTGCATAACCTGCATATAAATCATATGAATGATAAATCAAGCACACAAATTTACATGTTTTATGATTTAACAATACAATTTAAACAGAGTTACATTTTTGGAAACCAAACTCGATACTTTACAAGAATTATAATCACAGTGAAATTGGACATACTAGTACAAACAAACATTCAAGTGTATTATTTAACAAAATACTTCCATTTTTATTAGATTCACAATTGGCCTCACATCGCTCACGCCATCCAGGTGCTGTAAGCAAGGCCATAATCTATCTAATTCATTGACATCATTGGAATTATAAGTTTTTGTTATAATATAGTTTCCTTCATCGTTAGAAACATGTTTTTCTCCGGAGTCATTGACAATCACAATATTTTTCCGATCCCAACCATGGTTCAAATTGTCCCAAACTATACTTATAGGCTTGCGAAATACATTAGGATTTCCAACATCCTGAAAACCCTCTTTGGCTACAGACGAACAATTTTCCTGTGTTAAAATTAATCTAAATTGTTCCCTTTTCAATCCTGTTCTTTGTAATAATCTAGGAAAAAACTCGTCAACGTTTTTTCGTTGAGCAGATGTCCATACCCCAACCTCAAAAATGCGGAAAGCATTTTTCAAAAAATTCCCTTAAGCCTGGCCATATAAAATAATACTTTGTTGATGTTTCGATGTCCGGTGGTCGTCGCAATCCGAGTTTCTATTTTCTATGTATTGCGTGTAACAAAATGCCATTGAAATAAAAAACGATCAATGGTTTACTAGAAACAAATCTTCTAGTACTATCTGCAAACAAAAAAAAAAAACACACACAAACCAGTCAATAAAATATTATGGTTCAATGTTTCTAAGTATATTGCTTTCATGTTCAACAATTTTTTAAATACATTACCAGATACATGGTATGATGTCCATAAATAAGATGAGAACTGTGCAATAAAAATTACATCAATTAAATGTAGGAGTAACTGTAAAAAATATACAAATCACTAAATGAATTTGTTTTGTACAATATGACGGTCATCTCAAATTCAATGTGTTTAACCAACGCCCCATTTTTGAACGAGGCCCGAGATAATTCAACAAAGCACACAACATTGTTTTTATAGTTATATCTCTCTCTTGTGAACCGTCAAATTTCCAACTAGTTGGCATTTTCAAGCAGTTTTCCTTGCTATTATCTGCTGATTGATATTGCCCTTCATCTATAAACAACATGTCCGTTTGTTTATATATATCTCTGTATTGGATAAGTACATCCTTGAAGGAATTTTTGTATATGTTCGGTACTTCACCAACATTATACTATGTAGACATTGAGTGATTATAAATAGTACTAGGTTCACATTACTCTCGGCCTCAAATAAATACAAATTTTTCATTTTTCAACCATTCAAATACACCCAGGAAATTTTTAATTTCCATGTTGTCGAGCCAGGAAAACCACACAGCAACGTCGAAATGCTCTCTGGCAACATTGATAATTTTGCGGCTGAACATGCGTGTATAATAACGATAGCATTTATGGACAAAATGAGGTTGTTTGGAAGAATATTCAATGTTGGATAACATCTGAAATCCAAAGAGAAATCCCTCTACTCCTAGGACCAATAGTTTCTTTTGCGGTGATATCCTCACTGCATACAAGAACAATGACTATATATATAACAACAACAACAACACTTTGTTCATGAAGTTAATGATCATGATAGATTCAATTGATTTAATAAAAGCATCACACTGAACTAATAATATGTTACATTCACTAGACGAAAATAGAAACGGCTCCGGAAAAAACAGAAAACACATTGAATGATTTAAAATAGGCAATGATAGATTACATCTAGAAATAGGCAATGATAGGTTACATTTGATAGTTTCTGATATCAGCTGATTCTTGCATTTTACTCAAATGATGCTAAACTCCATGTACCAATTCAGTATCTATCTGAAGGGACGATGCAATAAAGGGCTTACACAAAATACAGTTTTGAAATGGAATTGCTTTCTCACCATCACCCTCCAAAACAATCATTGATATATTAATTTCCGAAGTTTGCATTGGGAACTCCTTCCACAAACTCTCCATATTTTTTCGTGTCTTTCCTTCTTGATCGTAGGTACATCTCTCTTGAAACCAAATAAATAAAAATTTTTGCTCATATGATTTATCTTTACTGCATGCCAACAAAAATTTTGTAAGCAGTAGCTTCCCCTCATTGACACCACATTTAGATGACCAAATCCCAACATTGAATTTGGAAATAAGTAAATCCAAAAATTGAATGGCATGTGTTTGTGACTCATATGAAGTTTTTATATGTTTAAATTCACCACCTATTAGAGTAGTCTCTTCCCGCTTTTTTACTCTTTCCCCCTTTTTTTTTTCTCTTTTGGAGTCATTTTCTGTGACTTTCTTGTGAAATAGAAAACCTTCCATTTCTAATATCAATAAAATTTTTGTATGGGGAGCTGCACATAAATATTGTATGTCATTATATATAGTTTGGAATAAATTTGTTTTATCAATTTAAGTAGAAAATATTGTCTTTTACCTGTCAATGGCAGGCCAACATTTGGCTGGTGAGTAACATCGCTGGAGACACCGCATTTTGACACCAAGGCATCCTCTCCATCTTCAATACTGCCCAAGCCCTCTTCTTGTGCTACATTGTACAATCTCTCGCCTTTTTCATTATTGTCCAAGCTCCCGCTTGGTCCCTTATTCTCCAATGTGATTTGTTGGCCAATCTCCAGTGACATCATCGATGCCTGCACTGGTTGTGGATGATCCACATGTTGACCTGGAAATGTGCAGGTATACATTTTATATAATTTTTTGTAGGTCACTATCCCCTTTCATAATTTTCTTAATTTAACCACGATCTGTGAAAAATAATTTTTTACCTTCTTGTCCTGTTTGGTAGTTCTTTGTCGATTCTCTATCACATTCAGTTTCGCCATCGGATATTGTAATTCAATTGGAGGATACCTGGGTATGATCTTTATTTGAAGTTGTAGTAGAATAGGAATTTAAAGAATTTATTGAACATAACCGATTGAGAAAAGAAAAATAAAATCAAATACATTTGAAAATGTTAATAGAAATACCTTGTTTGAGAAAAAAGTAAAATAAAATTCAAAAGTAAAATAAAATCAAAGACATCTGAAAATGTTAATAGAAATACCTTGTTTTATACCCAATTCATGATAGAAACTGTTCATGAACAACTCTTGTTGTACTGTCTCCACAATAGAAATAACTATTCTTTCTGGAGACCTTGTCAACGAACGAAGAAGCCTACCTCCTGTGTATAGCGAAAGAACTGTGCCTTGAGAAGAGACCTATCTGGAAACTATGTGATTCTAGAATTCCTGTGTCCTTTCTTTTGGAAACACATGGCTCCTCGTAATATCGCTGTGAACCTTGGGCCGAGGTAAATCAAGCGTCGGTAGGTCCTCATCTTTCCAATCCATGTTAATTTCAGAAGTAGATAAAATATCCTCATCACTTCCAATGCGCCAACACTATATAATAGAGAATCCTATAAACAGGTCCCTAGATAATTCTCTATATACTCCCATTGTAGGATTCACTGTAACATGTTTTTTTAATTTCTTGCTCCAACTTGTGAAAGCTTTAGAAATCATACAAGAGTTCTCCATATCAGCTAGAAAAATACAAGTACATGCCTCTTGATTTATTTCTAAGTAGTAAAAAAATGCCACCATGTCTTCTTCTGTCCATGGAATAGCACAATTACACATATCCACAGCAAAAAATTCACAGCACACTGTCGCACCAAAAAATGGAATTGTTCTGAGTGTGGTGACTAAAGAATCAGGGTAGCAACATTGACAAGCAAACTGTGATCTATTTTCGATGTCGTCAATGGACATCCTCTCTTTATTGATATATAAATTCAATATTTTCTGAGCATCAATTGGTATTTTGGTACCAATATCGACTTTAGATTCGTTCTTTCTCTTTTTACTCGGAGATTTTGCTTGCTTTCCGGTGCATAAAATACTGCACAGTTGATGGAGATGGTTTGGTGCAATTTTATATATTTCAATGACGTTATGGTCAGTGACATTCTATGATCGATCATCTTGAACATCATTAACTTTGAAATATTCAATGATCGAATGCTTGGTTGACCTCTTGTCCTTTATTCATTTGCAATATTGACTTAAAGTTTCTGCGCAAAACTTTTTATCGACTAATTTGCTCATCCAAATTGATCTGTTGATTATATTGTCTTCCACAGTGGTCAATTCATCTTCATCAAGATCATGCAATGGTCTGAAAAAATTAGAACCATAACTCTTTATTTTATTTAGAGAAAAATCATCCTGAGCGATGCTCTTCGGCGAGCATTTCAAGACGACACTTTTGTAAAGATCAAATACAGACTGCCATTTTCTCCACAGTCGTTCCGATGTCAAAACAAGAGTTAGCTTGTCTTTAAGGCTCTCCCTTTGGTTAACATGAAAGATATCCATACATTGAGTTTGGAAAGACTGCAAGCATATAAAATTGAATAGTCCAGTTAATTTCCTAATTTGATAACACAGGCAGCAATCTAAATAATTTGATTGATAAGAAAACAAATTCTATACCTGCCAAGCATCACTGGAAGCGTTTCCCTTTCTCGGGCGGGATGGAGAACCACACAATAACCATCTCTCCCTTGCTTTTTCAACTAAAGAAATGAATGTAGTGTTTGCAAATTCCTTGTTTGAAAAATTTTGCTGTTTGCATAATTTGTTGATGATGTCTTGAGGAACGTCTCTATGTAGAAGACGAGCTGTTCGATGCCGATACCTTTTATGGAGAGGTTTATATTGATAATATGCAATGATTATTTTCTGCGTAGAAATAGTATGCTTCCCATCCAATATATAAAAATTTACTGATGGCAGATTAATTTCTTCTTCATTTTCAAGAAGAAAGGGCAATCTGGTCTCCTTATTGAAAGGCAATAGAAGAGCCTCTCTCAATGTTGTTGTAAATGTATGGACAAGTGATACAACCATCTTTTGCGCGACCTCCTCATCAACCTTTTGATATTGTAAGTGCGAAGGCGCAACAACAGATCTTGTTACGTCAATGGAAAAAACTTTCTCATTGAACAAAAATTATTTGATCTGATGTTGTTGAACTTCTTTTCAACTTTCGAAGCTCTTAGTCGCTTTCTGCAGCATCGCTCTAGAAGCACTTCCTTTGAGTTGTTTCAAGGTAGATTTCTCCACATCTTTTACAATATGTTGGAGAAATGCTCTCCTATTGTATGAAAGAATCTTTTCATGGCATACCTTTATCGACCTCTTATCAATATTCATATAATGTAATACAAAGGAAGTTTTCCCAGCCAACATTCTTTTCCTCCATACCGACAAAATTCCTTTCTTCAAGGATGTCGCGGTATCAATTCCGAAACGATTAGAAACAACAAACGAGGGAAAAACCCACCCTTGATTCGCACACGAAATCGGATCTGTATCGGGACCATTTTTCATTAGATCTGGTCGATAATCAGAAACCATAAGATCACACTGTATAAGGCCACACTTTTCACCAATGACCGCTTCAGCTTGAACTCACAATTTTTTATCAGAATCAATGAGTTCCGCATATGTCAATATCCCAGCTCTAATCGGCTTTTCGCAGTATCCAAGTAGAATAGATATATATCTGGGTACAAATTATCTGGTTCTTCCATCTCAACATACCATCCATTTGTGAATGGCGGAAGGTAGTGATCTTTTGCCAATTCAAAGCAAGGGATTTCCTGGTAGTTACTGAGGCTCAACAAATTAGCTATGCTTTATCTGCAAAATAGTCAATATTAAGTAGTCAATATAAGAATGCATACAATGTCTATAATTATAAATTAGTGTTTTAATATTAGATGTATACTTGCAAATGTTCATGCTAATGATCGATGGTTAGGGAACGACCCCTCATTTACAAAATCAATTGATTGATTAAGAACAAATCTGCTAGCATTATCCATGAGAGATAGAATGCACATTTTATAGAGTTGTTTGGGATACGGATTGATCATAGAATGAGCGATCATCATAGAAGGGGCGGCCGATCCTTCTTGTTTATGTGTATGAGTTTATCAAATGTTTTCTATTCGAGTTAATGTGAGTTTTTGTGCTTAATTTATATGTATGTGAATGGTAATTGCACATTGATTAATTGGAATACAAGTGCGTGATTGTGAAGAAGAAGCACATAGTTTGACGAATTCGTAGCAAATTGGTGAATACATTAGAGATTTAGCGTAGTTATGTATACTGCGATAGCTACCAAGTGCAAAGTCATTTGGTGTTCTAGTTGATGTTAAATAGAATGCTATACGAAGATCGTAACGACATCTTTGCATCGCCATGGTTAAGAGAATCTTGATTATGCAACCCCGATATTCGCTTCGGGTTAGACTTCAACCTGTTTACAAGGTGATGCCAAAGGGTTGGCCGACCCTTATCTCAGTCTTCTTCCAGTGTTCACCATCCTTCATATACATGAATTAATACCCTCGCCTTCAGAGGTTGAATATTTTTACAATTTCCTCATAAATGAAGGCTAGGCCGAAACTTCTTGTACCCAAGACTCGTTTTGTAATAGTTCAATACAATAAGAAGGGTTGGCCAATCTTTCTTCTGTTCACCATTCTGGATATGGGTGAATTCACAATTCTCTACTAAAGGAAGGGGCGGCCGATCCTTCTTTCCAGATGTCGGGAGTCAGGATGCGGACAGTTGATAATAACTACGTAGATCCAAGGTGCGAGGAAGGAAGAATTTGAGAGATTGAAGACTGCGGAAGGTCATGGGGCTAAGCATGGAAGGAGATCAACGGTACCAGATCGATCATGCAAGATGGATGGCTCAGAGAAATTCCTTTATCCCTAGAGGTGCAAGAATGATATGAAATGATAGATAATATAAAAAATGGAATGCACAAGGATCTGAGTACTGTTTTATTTGGTTGACCCCTTCCTCCCTTGGTTGAGGTCAAGGGGGCAAGTTAATTAAGATAGACTCAAATAGACTCTAGCACCTTGGTGGTTGCACATTTTATATGGGACCAAGTCCAACAAAACTGATGCAATAACTAAACAACTAGCTCAAAGAAAAATTCAAAGAATCAGGTAAGAGAGCTACAATGGAATATCACATTACACATATGGAACAAAGTGATATTCATTTTAAATCTTTGATATAATATAAGAAAAATTAATCTAGGGGTTTAATATTGCTCCCATGCATGCAAAAAAATTTCCCACTTCCATAGGTATGTTCTTCCTCCATGGGATCAAATGAGCTAAGCCTTAAAATTGGACAAAAGTATTTGCAGGCCACCCAATAATTTGAAAATATTTATGGTATAAAGAATGGAATTTAGCTGCATTGAATAGATGGCATGTTAGAGAATAATGGTGAAATGCCATCCGATGGAGTTTGTTTTTAGAAATAAAAAGTTTCAGATCCGTTTCTAACAAAGTTTGTTGAAGCCCTTCCTTCACTATAAATGTAACTGATATGCAAGTAATAGATTGTGTGTGTGCTTTGTGTTCCTCTTTCTTCTATTTGCTCTGTGCTCTAATTCTTCCAATTTGGTATCTGAGCCTGGTTTGAAGGTGTTGTCGATCAGACACATCTGATGTCTCTCGTCAGTCTTCCTGTCGTTCAACACCATTGTGAAGTTTTAGATTCTCGTGCTCGAATGAGAGACATCCATTCAAGGAGCAATTTGCCTCAGAATTTGTGAAGAGTCATTCAATCTTAAAGATCCTTCCTTGAGTTTGTGCATTTCTACCTGATTAAGGTAATAGCTTAATTTTAGTTTCTTTCAATCATGGAATATCTACCGGTTGAAAAATCAAATGGCAATAATTTCAATACCTGGAAAGTAAAGATTCAATTGCAGATGATGAACAAGAACTTATGGGGTATAGTAAAGGGTACAAAACAAAAACCCATAGATGCCAAGTAGTTAAGCGAATGGGAAAAAAGGGAGGACAGAGCTAAGTCCATCTTAGGATTATCTCTATTAGATTCACAATTACATCTCATTGATTTAGAAAAATCATCTATAGAAATATGGGAACAATTGAGGAAGACATTTGGAGAAAAAGCTGTAAATGCTAAATTTTCTTTAAAATTAAAATTATTCAAATTTACAATGCATGATGAGACACCATTGTCTACTCATATAAATAATTTGAAGTCTCTTATAAAACAATTAGCAGATGTTGGCTCTGAAGTGGACGATGAAGATGCAAAGGCAATTTTATTAAACAGTCTTTCTTCAAATTATGAAAATGTTATTTTCACTCTAAGCCAATTATCTTCCTGAACATTAGAAGAAATGATAGTAGCACTATTAGCGGAAGAAAAGAGGGTGAAAGTTGGAGATCTGGAAGTCAGGTCACGAGATGAAATTGCATTGTTTTCTAAAAGAAGAGTGAATCATAACAAGAGTGCAGTTGAATGTTTTTATTGTCATAGGCATGGACATACAACGTTGAATTGTAAAATCCGAGCAACCTCTCAAACTTTTCTAGAATATAGCTATTTTGTTTTGTATGTTACAATTATTTTATGTGTAGAATGAATTATGAAGACCAATTATTAAACATAGTAATGTAATGTAAACCTGTGGTTCTTGACGTACTTCGGTGCCATGTAAGAACATATTACTGGTTTTCTTATGACTGCACTCTGTTATATGCTGGTGACACTTGTTGTGCTTCGGGCTTCAAGAATCAACGGTTACATGTTATTTTGTGTGTTTGTAAGTATAAAAGGTCATTTTGTAAGATTGATTGTTGGAAACATCCAGTATTCAGATCACTTTCCTATATAACTGTTGAAATTTGCTATTCGAGGGAATTTTATAGATGGAAGTGTATCCATAGGGTGATTTGGTATCATGGTTATTCTTTGGGGTAGTCAAGAATCTTCAAGCCTGCAAATTTATCAATGATGGTCAGAAGCATTTCCATTTTAAATGAGTCAGAAGGGAAGCTCGAGGTTGTGAAGAAGAAAGAGTGTGCACCAGAGATTTCAGAGTGGGTGTAAAAGCTGATGCAAACCAGGTAGACAAAGATCATAATTTCAGAATGGTTGTAAGAATCACATTTCTCCATTAAGGGAGAGTGTTAGAGATTAATGGCGAAATTCCATACGATAGAGTTTGTTTTTAGAAATAAAAGGTTTCAGATCCGTTTCCAACGGAGTCTGTTGAAGCCCTTCCTTCACTATAAATCTAATTGATATGCAAGTAATAGAATGTGTGTGTGTTGTGTGTTCCTCTTTCGTGTATTTGCTCTGTGCTCTAATTCTTCAAAATTTGGCAACCTTAATTAAGCTTGGACAATTATTGGACAACAAGCTCTACAAATCATTAAGAGATAAGAAATAAAAATTATTAAAGAGTATTGATTGGATTGTTTCTTATCTCTTCTTTCCCACCAGACCAAATCATTTTGACAGTAACTAAATGGATACCTTGCCTTTGTTAAAAATTGCCATGCAATGAAGGCACGGTCGTCCCTTCTTCTACCAAGTATTTTTTTCATAATAGTTCTAGACTGCAAGAAGGGTCGGCCAATCTTTATTGTCTTCAACATTCTGGATACAGGTGAACTCCTGGATATAGGTGTTCACAATTTTATACTAAACAAAGGGGTGGCCGATCCTTCTTGTATCCAATCTCTGTTTCCTACTATTTACATCGGATGTAGGGATTCGAGAATTGTTATCCCATCCCGCAATCTACATTCCGGGTTGTGGGATAGCAGTATTGATGGAACGTTTTAAGAAATCTAGGTATCCGCAATCCGCAACATATTTGCGTCTTCGGTAAAGGCGATGAAATCCTCATTCGGGGTGCTAGAAGGGTCGGCCGACCTTTCTTGTGCCGAGTATTCAGTTCAAAATAGTTCTAAGCTGCAAGAAGGGTCAGTCGATCCTTCTTGTGTTCGCCATTCCGGATACAGGTGAATTGTAACCTATAGGTGTCTACAGTTCTCTACTAAACGAAGAGAGGCTGATTCTTCTTGTCGCATGTTGGGACAAATATTGTTGATATGTTATAACTTAGCCAAAATACTGATCCCAACTATAGTTTCATTGTGGAAGTAAGAAGTCTGATTGTTGTCCCAGCCTAGGCGGGTTGAATATTTTTACAATTCACTCGTAAATGAAGTGTCGGCCGACCTTTCTTCTGCCGAGTATTCTGTTCAAAATAGTTCTAGACTGCAAGAAGGGTCGGTCGATCCTTCTAGTGTTCACCATTCTGAATACAGGTGAATGGTTGGATATAGGTATTCACAATTTTGTAATAAACGAATGGGCGGCCGATCCTTCTTGTCAGAGGTCGGAAGTTGAGATAAATATTGTTTATATGTTATAACTTAGCCAATCTCCGTTCTAGGATGAATTCTACATTAATTTGGAAGAAAGAACATTGACGATATTTAAATGTGTGGATCAAAGCATATAAAATGAATTCTAACTCAGGTATTACATTCAACTATGAGGCAAAGGGATAAGATGGTGTAACATGAAATACATCCACAAACGAGAAATTAAAAGACTGAAGAAAGTAAAAACATAAGAATCTCTCTTTCGGATATACTTGTACTTCTGTTCTTCATTAAAGTCTTCAAAAAATATTATGTCACTGTATTTTTTGCTCTCAGATCCAACCCCCATTACTCTGTAAAATCAAAATTTATACAAAACGTTCTTTGAAATCGTCGCTAAAAAAAGAAATTTCAAAGAAAACTCTTTGATCCAACCCCTATTATCCTGTTCAAATTTGAATAAATTTGCCATTTATTTCAATCCTTCTACTGTTTGATGATCAAAAGCTTTGTTTCCATTTATATGTCTCCTTTGCGATATAATTTGATGAGGATCATAATTAATCCTTTCAGCCTCTTTGAAATCCATAATCTTCAGTATTTTTTCTACTACAGAGAGGGCTGCCTTATTCTTAATGATGAATGGACCAACTTTAAGGGGGAATTTCACATCCGATGCTTTTTTGAAAGCACATAAATGTTCTTTTGAATGCAACCTTTGTCTAATAAATTCCAAGGCAAAAACCCTCACTATTAAAAAGGCTGGCAACAGATATGGTGCTCCGGTAAAACCATACACCCTAATTATAGTATGTTCTTTATACAAGAACCAATCACCTGTTTGGCCTTCTGGTGTAGGCTGCAAAGTTTCTTTCATTTCTTATAACACTCGGGGCATTTCAGCAGTAAAAATAATTCGACTGTAAATTTCTGGCATGATTTTATGGGTGAACTCAAACATATTGACCTGTTTAGGAAGGTCATGAGAAAAGATGGTACCAAGAAACTTGGATTCTAAAATGTTTGAACACACGAACAGCTTCAGGAGATATGACTAATACCTAAAATGCTTCAATTGGTTGAAATTCACCAACTGGACATGAATCGCTTCAGCTAGGAATTCATCAAAATTAAAACAACACACCAGACTCGACTGTTACTCTGGCGAAATTACTTAGAGAAGGAAACCTAACATAACTTCCGTGATTCAACTGATCACTATCTAGACCTAAAATTTGACTCAACAAGGACAAAACTAACTGGGTATATCGCTGAAAGACATCAATACTCAATGGGAATGATAGGTTTTCATGCGACTGACCATCTTTCAAGACTTGTAATAAGAACTTGTCTTTTTTTTTCTGCAGGACTGATGTTTCTATAAACTTTGCCAAATTTTCTTCGTTAAACGACTCGGGGATTTTGGGAAATGTTTCAGGTAAACTTAGAACCTCATGGACAGTCTGCTCATTTATTGGGCATAGAATTTTGGTCATTTTTACATTAATGATTACCCCTTCACCCTGCGAATAATTCGCCTCACACCAAGAAACAAATTTGGGGAAGTGTAGGGTTTGTTCAACACAAAAATAGTACAGAAAAGAACCAAAAACATTAAATATATCCTTTCCCTACCACTTAAACTCCATTAATTTCTCCTTTGACTGCGAAATACTACACACAGACAAAACAGGGTCGAAAATATCCCTTTCCCTATCAAATACAAGCTTCTCATTTTCATCTGAACTTTCATTGAAGGGAAGAAGGTCTTGGGTTTTCGCCATTTGGGACACAAAATCTAAACACTGAGGGTTTCGAGTTACCTGTGAAGTGAGCTTCTTGGGTGCTATTCTAGTTGACGAAGACAACGACGTGTTTCTCGCGAACAGTTCTTTTCCTCTAGGTAATAAGCGACATAAACATTTTTTAAAACTTCGAACAAACCTTTTATAGAACATATGCTTAGGTGGTTTTCGAACTTGCGATGAGCAGTTTAAATTTAACCGTTTTTCATAGTGAACTCCACCAACCCTTGCCACGTGGTAAGCGGTTTAATTTCCTCTCTACCTTTTCCAAGTTTAACCACCGTGCACTTTCTAGCGCGGGAACCCATTTCCACCGTCGATTTTCTTCTGGGTGTGTCTGCCACGTTGCTACACGTTTGCAACTTTTGGTGTGAGTTGTCCAATTTTTTAGCACCTTTTCCACCTTCTCTCTTAGAGTGAGAGACCTTATGTAGAGACCTTAGAATAGTGAAAATATTTGCATTGTTCCTCTTTATAATATAACCCAAGAATCCATATAGAATAAATTTAAAAAACATAAAGACAAAAATGGTAACAATGTGAAGAAATCACTTGTTTGATGAATTATACCAATTCTAGACATTGTTTGTAGATGGGTTTGTAGAAGATCTAGTGTAACATGGGAAGAAGTCGATGAAGAAGAGGGAGAGATGACCATAAGATATAAGAGAAGTCAAAACAACGAGATCAATCTTCCAATATGGCATTGATGGCATGGAGATGAAACATTAAATTAGGAAAAGAAGGAGAGATCACATGTCGTAGCAATAACATCTAAGGTTGTGTTGTTTTTTTAAACAACCCATTTCATATTAGCTCCATAACTATATTGTTCATGTTTGACTATTAATAACTCGAATGCTTCCAAATGGCTCCAAATGCTTCTGATTTGGGTCTGAAGGTGTTTGAAAGGTATCAGGACATAAAAAGCGACAAAATTTGCATTGTTCCTCTTTACAGATTTTAATAAGCAATTTCTAACCGAGATAAACCAAGAACCCATATAAATGATGTTTTAGAAACATAAAAAATACCTAAAAATTTGAAAAAAACATTTGAAAAATATTCATAACCGTTGAGATTGAATTGACAAGTAATCAAACTTCTAATAGAAAAACCAAGGATGGATGCAAATGGAATACAATCTATGCAATTTCCAATGAATACAGAGATCGATAAACACAAAAGAGGGAGTGAATTTAAAAAATATGTTCATGAATACAAAAACTAATATCTTTAATCACTTCATTAACAACTTGGAACTTTTCCCAATTCGGTCAATTTTCAAAACTTGGACTAGTGAAGCCTCAAAATGTCCCAAATGATCCCAAATGGTTTCGAACTATGTCTAGAGTGGATTGAGGTGTAATATGACACATTTATGAAGCTATTATAAGCATGGAAACTTCCAATAGACTTCAACCACTTTCATTTACAATTACAGAATGAAAGGAAGAATCACTAGGAAAATCTATGTTGAAGCCCCCAAGGGTAGATGGCTCCAAAAGACTCTTTAAAGGATTTCGAATTGGGTCTGAAGGTATATGAAGGGTATTAAGAAATAAGAAGGAACCTCATCGGTGATTATAGACTAATATCATAATACTTCTGCAACATCCATTTAACTTCAGGAGAAGTTGGGGAATTTTACTAGTCAAATCGAGGTTCAAAACCCCCAAGGGTAGGGGACGAACATGGATTGTGATAGTGACATCAATACAATGATACATGGATAATGACATACAGATACAAGGACATATATACACGTATATGTTGATGGAAACCATGATACAATGGCAGTGGAGTATTGTTCTTCTTATTCATATTAGGGTGGCAGGATCGAGCAAGGATAGGAGATTGAAGTCTCCTTTGGTTTGGTGCTTGTGATCTCAGGGAGTTGGGGATTCCATCTAGTTGGTGCTAGTAAAACTATTGATTTGGAATTTACTGAGGTCTGGAGTCCTATCTATAGGTTGGAAATTATGAAAACCAAGGGGTTGTAGCCTCGTTATGTTAGCTTTTCATCATTTAATTCAATATGATCTAGGATCTTAACTGAGAGAACAACATGTACAGCATGTCAAACACAAGAGACAAGAGACACAAATCATTTCACCGGGGAAAACCATAAAGGTGAAAAACCCTGCAACTTCCTCAGAGATAGAATAAGCACCAATACAAAGATCACAAAGATGAAACCCCAAAAGATAGATGTATCCAGCAGTTCTTCCTCCAGGTTCCTCCACTTGTGCGCACTCCTCTCTCTCAACTATGCGAGTTGGATGTGCGAGTGAATGAGACCTGCCTTTTATCCTAACTGGGTCGACTCCCTAGGGGAGTCTAATAACCCTTCCACTTAACACATACTGGGTTGACCCCTCTAAGGAGGTCTAATAACCCATCAAATATAAGTTACAACACTTACAATAAAACTCGTGACACTTGCAAATACAAATGATGACACCTCCGAATGAAGGAATAAGAACATCTCCATCGGGGATATAATAAAGTACACATGTAATACATACAATATAAAAGTGAATATCTTCTGAAGTTACAGATAGTACATTAAGACTCCCTCTTAACTAGGAAGGTATTCTCTTGACACAGGCGTTAATACAAATAGGCACAAGTCTTCAATACTGGAGTTGGATCATCAACACTAGATCACTGGAGCATCATTGTAGGTCTTCATCCATGTAGGTCTTCATCATCTATGCGAGCAAGCCATCAAGTAGGTACATCTTAGGATTGATTACACTGTCTCTGCAAAAATTTGTGTACCCTACTGTCACCCCATAATCTTCAGATCGTACAAGGATTTCTTCAGTTTGCACACATGAGTCTCCTTGTCGTGTGTCTCAAACTTGAGTGATTGCTCCACATATACTTCCTCTTCCACTACACCATTCAAGATTCCTGTCTTGACATCCATCTGGTGTATGATCTTCCTTTTCACGATCTTCATTATCTTTTGGTTTTACTTCATTCATTATTGCATATCGATTCCTGAGTACTTCTGGTTCTTCAAAGTCTTCTTCTTGACTTCATCAATCTTCTTGCTGAATCATCGTCACTTGTTCTTTGAAACAAGTCTCTCTTGTAGGTGATGGTACAAAGTCTTTCCTACGGGACAAGTTCAATTACATGATTAGAAACATCTCATAGTTTTCAGAACAAATTCTTACACATAAAGACATATGTCATGCAATCATGCAATTATCTTAGCCAATCATGCTTCAATACAACATTTATCCATATCCCGTAACTTTCCAGATGCCTTTTGTTATCTCTAAGGTTGTTTTTTAGGCTAGTACAACCTTTCCCCAGTGTTCATTCATTTTTTTGTGTATCTTAGTGTTTTTTCCCATTTTCCCAATTTTTACATTTTCTTCATTCGCTTGGTTTCATACTATTTTAGTTACATTTTGTTATATTTTTCATAATTAAATTAGGATAAGGCTCTTGTTTCATGTTTATTTTCGAAATAAAGTTTAATTTTTTAGTCAAAAAGCTATTTCAAATGTTTGGAAACATTGCCATTCATCCAATTTGATTAAAATGATGAACTGGGAGCATATGTCAAAATCTCAAGTATTGTAAAGCTGTCAGTAATGTGAAAATGCTGTCAGTATTGCATAAATATGAAATGATGATTTATACAGGTGTTAAAAGTTTGCAATACATTTTTTATTTATCATAGTTTGAAATGAATTATGATTATTCATACATTTCGTACCTTCATGAGGCACGGCAATTCCTTACACATCCCAGATATCAGTTGGACAATACAGAATAAATGTGTACAATTTTCAAGGCATCGAAGTCATCAGACTTCATAGACAGAAGTACTCGGCATTTGGAATGAACCCTGTAGCTTAGGGTTAGCTCGGTGCTGGTTCATTTTGCTATTGTTAGGGTAAAAAATGGAAGAAACTTCATAGAGACAGGTGAAGAAGAAACTAGGTGGTCTCCTTTGTAGGATTGAACCAGACAATATTCAATGGATTACTCAGTTTCCTGGGTCGACAAAACTGATGAGAGATGTAGGTTGGCTCGTGTTCTGTGAAAAATTATAGGGTTACAACCTCTAGGTAACCAAGGCTTTCATAAAAAACTATAAGGATGGATTTGTTGATTTCAAAACCTTTAAAGTTACAGTTAATGAACAGTCCATAGCAGAAGTCATTGGTGTTCTAGCAGAAGGTGAGAAATGGTTTAAGCAAAAGGAATTTTAAGGGGATTACAGTGAGTTTTTGCTGCCAGGGTTTGAAGATTTGAATTGGAAAAATGGAGTGCATACCAGCAAGGTGAAACCCAATTGGAGAATCCCTTTGGAAATGATACAGAATTACATTACTTGTGATGGCCATTACGATAAAGTATTAAGATGCCATATTTGGTTGTTAATGCATTTGCATGGAACCAAGAAATTGAATTTGCCATACTGTTTGTTGAGAAGTTTACAGAAAATGGTTCTGTGGGTTCAAAGCCAGCCAAAGCATACAAACCATTCCATTTTTCATCAAGGTCTCATCAAGCTTTTGGTACTTCATCATTTGAACCAAATTGGACAAGATTGGGAACATTTCCTTCTCGAGTCAGGGTATGAGGTGAAGAAAAAGAAGAAACCAGCCAAAGAGAAAAGGGATAAGACAGAGTTACCAGACAAACAGGTCCATGCTGAAAATCCTGAAAGAAAAAATGAAGCAGAGCAAGACACATTGAATGAAGATGAAGGTAAGACAGTTGCTGACCAGCCCAGTATAGAGAAATCTGATATGTTTAGTTTGATCATTAAAAATCCAATTTCTGATGAAGACGAGCCAATAAAAACCATAAATACAGGAAATTTAGATTTGGGGCCGAGAACTAGGTCTAGAACCAAGATGGTTGTAGAAATTAGATTGCTGAAGAAACGTATGAAGGGAGATGAAATTATTCTGGTCAATGATTCTGACAATGAGAAAGATGCTCAAGTGTCTGATGCTTTCATTTCTGAAAATGAAAACTTCTTAGATTTGCATGGGAATACACGACATATACCCGAGGCATTCTATGTGAAAAAATAGGTTAATTTTGGAAATGAGGCATCAAGTTCGAAAGGTGTGCAAAAGGAGGATGTTGCAATGAATATTGAAGAGATGGAAATAGTCCCATAACTGGACCAAGTCAAGAAAACTCTGCAGACTTATAAAGAACAGTGCCAATACCTACAAACTATAAATGAAAACTTAATGTTGGATAATAAAAGGTTGCGAGAAGACATAGGGAAAAAAGATGCAGATTATCAGAAGTGGGCAGCCTTATCCAAAGAGACATTACAAAAGAAAAGGGCCATGCACAAGCAATGGAAACAAATGAAGACCCAGCTGGATGAATTGCAAGGTCGGGAGCAAAATGCTGATGTTGAGTTCACCAGGCTACAGAAAAGATCACAGGTTCTTGATGATTTAGCTGTGTTAGCTGAGTCTTCTAGAAGCATCTAGTCCATTGCTAAGTTAGGATGATAAGGACTCATAGGTGGCAGTTTGTTGTTTTTATTTTACCTATGTTAATGATTTGAGAGACTTAGGTTTAAAGGTATTTTCCATTTTTGAAGGGATTCGATCCAATAGAATAGGATCTCCAAACTGTTTTATTTTCAAAAACTTTTGTATATATATCAAATAGTAATGAATTAGAAGGGGTTGGAACTTGAAACAATATAATGGAAGTTCGATTTTAAAGCTTATGTACAGGCATGTATACATTTTTTTATGTTATCGTTCGCAGAAATGATTGTTTTTGTTCAATGAATTATGATCTTTGAGGCTATCTTATTTTAATTTATGAAGTGTATACTGTCAATATTCTGTCTATGCATGGTCTTAACATTTCATGTTGTGATTCTTTTGATTAGTATATAACTATGCTCCTATTCTGAAATGAAACCTGAGCTCTTACATTCATAAAATTATTATCACAGTCATTTTCTGTTATTGTTTAAGTACTGTAACTTTATATTATCCCTGTCATTTGATCTTAAATATCCAACCTTGGTCATATATTCATTTGACGCCAAAACTGATAGAATTACTGTGTAGATGTCCTATGTCTACTATCTAAGATTTCCTTAAGCTTGAACCCCAGTAGTCTAGGTTCAACTTTAGGGATAACACCTTCCATCTCTACTAGAACATTGTTAAGAGTGTGCACTACTCCAACATGTTAGCAAAGAGGTTTCATTATAGATAAGTAGCAATGGAATGTTTTACAGTACCATCGACCACTTACCCATTACTTGCATATTATTAAGTAGTATCTTGTTCATTAATGCAATTTTTTTTCTAACATGCATAATATACATCCTAATTAATCTAGGAACATAAGTATTTATATGACTGAACAACATTATTTAAGTAATCATATATACAAGAAATAATAATTCAAATACTTATCTTTGTTTTGTTGTTGGGTGGACTCCCTCTCAATCTTTGCTTCCTTGCAGGAACTATTGTAGTCTCCAAAAGAGTGCTCTTCTTCTTGTGGGAGCTGCTTTTGTTCCCGGGACAATCTCCTTCTTGTGATGAGGATGCTCCCTCTTGTTGTAATTATTCTTGGTGTGTGCTGTGAGAGCCCGGTCTTCACTACCCATTTTTTCTTTTCAAGCTACAATTCGAGCTTCTTCTTGTGAGCATTCCTCCCACGGCCTACTGAATGTGATGAGCTTCTTCCTAGCACAAATTAGCACAAATTCCTTGGATGAAGTAATCCCATGACCTAGAAGGACCATTCAAGGTGGTGACAAATCACTATTTCTCCATTCTCTATATCTTCTTCAATGGCTTCAGTTGTTCTTTTATCTGAGAGACCCTTGTAAAGTGTGACTGCATGGTCTCTATGTTAGTTTATAATCATTAATTCAATATGATCTAGGATCTTATCTGAGAGAACAACATGTACATCATATCAATCAATCACAAGAGATAATAGACACAAAGCATTTCACCGGGGAAACCATAAAGGAGAAAACCCCGCAACTTCCTAAGAGATATAATGAGCAATGATACAAAACCCCAATAACAAGAGATAGTCTCCTAGCAGCTTATCCTCTTCCACTTGTGCGCACTACTCACTTGAAAGAATGAGTGAGTGAATGAATGAATAAATAGAGAGTCTAATAACCCTAGTACCTCCTCCACTTATTTATACTTGTCTTCCACTTGCAGGTTAAATATGATGAATTAATAAAGCAGGTTACAGGTGAGACCTCCCTGCAGGAAGCAAAGCAAGTCATTTGGGATGACATTATTGTGGAGGCAGAGAAATTGAGGCCATATCTCGATTTCATTCTGTACAAAGAGGATGTAATAAAGTTAGCTAGGCAAAGAATAACAACAGTCAAGGAAAAGTTCAACAAGAAGCCCATGGACTGTGCAGAAAAGGCCATAGAATTTTTGAATGGGTTCACAGAGGATGAGGTGAAAACAACTAGCATAAACTTAGGATAGAGTGTCTAGTATTATTTGGGCAAGGATAGACATTTTAGCACATCAAGTAAAACTCTTCAAAGAAATGTTTGATCCATTATTCAAGAAGGGAGGAGGATGGCACCACGAGGACACAAGAAGAAGAATATCAGGGCAAGTTGTGGAGATGTCGATTCAATTTGGATTATGTATAATTTAGGTAAATTTATTCTAATGTTTATGTATTGATTGATTGTAATTTTTCGCATAATTAATGAAATTCAGTCGGTTTCTCTTAGCCATTTTTTTGGATATTAATTTGTCAAATTTATTTGAACTATGTTTTATATTGCCAATTTAATGAATACATCGATCTGTTGGTTGGATTTCTATTAATATACGATTCATGTTTTATTACGTGTTAAATGAATTTCTTCGTTTAACTCATTTTACCTATAATTTTCTGCAACTGATAAAGAGCCACACCTTTATATTGATGCTAGGAAGTGGAAAAGCGCTCTTACAAAGCTAGTTGCTTGGATCTGCGTTGGATAAAGATAAGTAATCTTATGTGTTTGATTCTGATGCGTTTTTATTTCATTTTTGCATGGTGTGATTGTGTAATTGAAAGGTTTTTAATTATGTTGTGATTATGTAATTGAAAGGTGTTTTCCACTATGCATGTGCAAGTTGACGTGGAGAAGCCACGTGGGAAGGAAATCTGGTGTGGAGGAGACACATTGGCAGAAGCCTCGACATGGAGGATTTGCATGGGCAGAAGGTGTGATGTGGAATGGCCACATCATATCCACACGTGCCAGCGACCGTGAAGGATGGGCGAAGGTGGTTTCGCAAATGGAGGATGGTGGTTTTCCTTACAGCCCTTCCAACTTGCGAAATCATGTGGTGCTTCCACATGGAGACCGGTTTCAAATTCCACAACTACCCATCCCTCTGTCCTACGTGCATGTTGGGGTTGTGGAACGGAAGTGGGACCCTTGATCTTTCTCCGCCCGATTGATCTTTTCCACCATTTAAAATGGTTTGTATGTTGGCATGGAGGTGATCTTTTCCTTCATTTAAAATGGTTTGTACGTTGGCATGTAGGTGACCTTTTCCTTCATTTAAAATGGTTTGTATGTTCGCATGGAGGTGATCTTTTCGAACATTTAAAATGGTTTGTACATTGGGATGGAGTTGATCTTTTCCGCCATTTAAAATGGTTTGTACAACGCTAATGGTAAATGATGGATTGTGTCACTCGTGTGAATAATCTCATCACGTTTATGATGGATTGTGGTTATGTGTCATGACGTACAGATGGTATCCCTCCACATTGTGATAATAAATGTCACGAACTTTTCTACATTGATATCCCGCCACACTGCTCTTCCCGCCCACTGCCTATATTGAAACTTATCCTGCCACACTTCTCTTCCCGCCCACTGCCTACATTGAAACTTAAAGTTGAAACCCTCTGTGTTTGCCAATTTGGAGCTCTGTTTTCTCTGAGGATCGAGGTTTGCTTTTGCTAAGGTGGAACCGAGAAGAGTGTTGGGAGGGTAGAGCAATAATATTGGTGTGAAGAATCGACTACTATTTTTTCAATTGGCAGGTATTTATATTATTCAAACCATAAATCTAAATCTGTAACAGAGCATGCTTATTCAGCCTCCGGGCTAAAAATCCATATCTTCCATGGTTGTCAAAAATCAATGCAATGACAGTTTGAAGTTCACAGTAATTTAAAGTCACTGAACGTTTTAGATTCTTCAGATTTCCTTCCACCCTTGTCTGTCTTCTCCAGATTTACATAATTTATTTCCTTCAATTCCGGGTAGTTATCTTCTTACAGTCCATTAATATGAATTCACAACGTTATATTTGCAAAATCATGTGTTACTCATTACTGGGCTAAATTAACGGAATTAACAGGCTTAATGTCGATTCCCGCCAGCTTGCATACGTTTTCTGTTTGGTGATGTAGCGTATTATTTTCATATATTCCATATTTTTTTCTGCAAATCCTCTAGCATTTGGCTAGGTTTGTTGAAAAAAGATAACGACAAATGAACTCAGAAAATTGAAACATGTTTTTTCTTTTTAATATCATTTTGCAGTTAATATTCACTATAGTATACTGATCTATGTAATCATTAATACTTTATTTGAAATATTTGAAATTGATAATTTATGTCTTAATTTATATAATATTGATTACATTTCTTTTAATATAAATATATATAATTTAAGTATTTAATTTAATTGAATAAAATTAAGCAATCAAATAGCTTTAAACAATATTAAGGTATAATTGTTTGCCAATACAATATCTTGGTCAGAAAAGTCCCATGTGTTGCGTAGTTGGACGTGGTGTATGAATCAAATTGTTGGATGCAATGCAAACACATGTGAGTCTTGCATAGGATACCAAGGCATTTAGTTTAAGAGATAAAGATGATAAAAATGTTCTTAAAATTTAGGCAGGATACCGTGTTGGAAAATGAATTTAACAGTGACGACAATGCAGATAGTGATGCCATTAGTTGGAAAGATTCTGACTACGATTAACCAGACAGAAACATTCTTTCATACTTTTGGGCTGAGAATGCGGTGAATGATATAGCAGCTTCTACTTCGCCGAGTGTAGCACAGATCAATTCTGGAATAGTCAAAGCCACGTGGCACAATCTGAACGTTCCACATGTCACCCTAGAGACTAGATTTCGACATTTGAACGAAAAAAATTACAGACATTTTGCTAAAAAGAGTTTGTCGTCAAGTCAAAATTTTGTCAGTGAAAACGAGGTCGCTCTATTATCAGGTTGTTCCATTTCGGGGGGTTGAAAGTAGATGTTGAGGAGAAAGAGCGTCCACACCTTCCTCCAGGGATGAGTTTTTCAGAGTGTCTAAAGTAGATATTGGCACTCTAAACACATATTTCATAGGAACATTGCTTTGCACATTTTGCTGGAGAGTGGAAATATCCAAAGAGAAAGATCAGTCGCTCTTTCTCCAAGTTCTATTTTTAGAATTCCTTCGTAAAAGAAGGGGTGGACGATCCTTCTTCCTCCCAATATTCATTTCGTTATAGCTTGAGACTGCAAGAAGGGTCAGTCCATCCTTCTTCGTCTTCACCATTCTGGATATCGTTTAATTTCTAGATAAAGGTTTGACAATTATCTACTAAATGAAGGGGCATCTGACCCTTATTCTCGAAAAACAGAAGTCAGGGAAAAACTTTTATATGTTATAACTTAGACGTGCTCAGTATTATTCTGGTGTTCACCATTTTAGATATAGATGATTTGATGTACTAGCCTTCGTAGGTTGAATAATTTTACAATTCCCTCATAAATGAAGGCGCGGACGACCCTTCTTCTGCCCAGTATTGTATTCATAATATTTCTAGAATGCAAGAAGGTTCGGTTGATCCTTCTTTCTTTCGCCATTCGAGATATAGGTGAATTGCTGGATATTATAGTTGTTCACAATTATCTCCTAAACGAAGGGGCAGCCGATCCTTCTCTTCGAAAAATGGAAGCCGGGACAAACATTTTTATATGTGAGAACTTAGATGATGTTCGAGTCCCTACTATTTACAGCGGAAGTTGGAAGCCGAGAATTGTCGACATAGCCTTCGTAGATTAAATATATTTAAATTTATTTCGTAAATGAAGGGTTGACCGACCTTGTTATGCTTAGTATTCTTCCCTTGTTCACAATTTTGGAAATACATGTATTGATGGCCTAGCATTCGTAGGTTGAACATTTTTAATATTCTGTCATAAATGAACGGACGGGAGACGCTTCTACCCAAAATTCTTTTCGTAATATTTCTAGACTGCAATAAGGGTCATTTGATCCTTCTTGTGTTCGCTTCTTCTACAAGAAGGGGCGGCCGATCCTACCATTTGGAAAATTGGAAGTCCAGACAACCATTTTTTATATATTATAATTTATGTTATATCTTTGTTTAAAATAAATATGATTGTTAATGTGCTCCTGTTATTTTATATTTCATAAAACGCTTATGAACTGGATTTTGGTTCTGAACAATGTGTGCTGTTATTTTATATTTCCGATATCGTTTATGAAATGGATTTTGGTAATCAACAATGTGTGGACCTACTTTTGAATGGATTGAAAGTTGCTGAAGGAATCTCGTTTCCATAAAGAAATTTTTTGCATAATATCAGCATTAATGAAGGATGTATCATTGTAAATGTTACCAAGTCTTTGAATGCAAATATTCCATTGCCCTATCGATCAGAAGGTGCAGATACATTGTTAGAGGCTGTTGGTGGTTATATTCAATGGCCTGTATCTGAGATCATTAACCAGATTGGGTCCACTCTTCGCGAGAACGAGGTGAATGATATTGTAATGCTCCTAGAATGACTGTGGACCTTAAGGGCACTTGTCAAGTGACTCGGCTAAACAACTTTGATATAGTGGTCTCTTGAGCCTTGTTATGTCTTAAATGATTGAGGAAAACCTGAAGATGTGAATGATGACAATAATTGATAAATAAATTAACAAATTAAATTATATATATGGAGTGGGATAATTTATTGATTATTTCTTGCTTAATGCTTAGCCTTGATTAATCAAGTCAAAGTACATTAGGACGGTTACAGTCCTAGCTCTGTGACTTGGGAGGACGCAACTGAGATGCGTCATAGCTTTTCGCATTTATTCTGAACTTCGGGATGAAGTTCTAAATAAGTAGGGGTATATGTAGTGCGCCTAGACTACTGTAGACATTGAGGGCACCTGTTGGGTCACCCTACTATTTGAAACATTAGTAAAATAACCCTATAATTTTATTTTGAGTATATTTATGATTAAGATTAACTTGGATATGAAAACTGTACATACGGATGATGCTTAATGACTAGCTGTGCAATTGATTATGTGATTAGACGAATGAGTAATGATTAAGTAAATTATAGATGCTTAATGAAGCAACGGATTTATAAACCAAATTGTGATTATTGAGGACAATGCTACTAATTTACGTTTGTGAGAAATGTGTGTAGCGATAGGTGAAACGGTTCACCGACGGACACACAAAGGAATATGAATGGTCGTAGAGTACGAGTAAATCACACACAGGGAGAGCGACGACGATGTCGACTTCTGATGAAATACCACGCTTGAGCAGATAAGCACTGATCCGCTTGCTCAAGAGGAAAGCGTGAGGGCATACGAGGTGGGCCACAACGGAGTTGGTCATGTACGAGTTGGGGGGCGCGCACTGAGAACGGACTCACTCCTCAACGCTATTAGTCCCTAATAGCGTGTAGACGGAGGATGGAAGGTAACGGCTCCTAAAATCCCTACATGAAGTTCCCGCAAGTCAAAACGGAAGGATGACGGCAGAAGGGCCCGACGGTGCGGTACCCTGCCGAGAACGGAAAGAGTGAATGCAAGGACCCAACGATGTGGTGCCTTGCCGAGGAATGGAAACTACAGATGAATATACTCGACGGAGTGGTGCCATGTCAGGGAAATTAAATTAAGGAACAAGGAGGCCCAACGGCGCGGCACCAGGTCCCTAGTAAAAGTTGATTGCTAAACTTAACTCCATTGAAACGTATAATTTTGCACCTAGAACTTTACTTAGAAATGCATTTGAGTACTTTAGGCATTTGCACATAAATGATTACTTTGGAATTTAAATAATATTAAGTGTTATTTAGGCATTGCACATGAAAGGATATTCCTAATTACTTAAAAAAATATTAAAAATATTTATTTAGGAGCAAAATGGAATCCTAGGCATTTACACCTAGTCAACTCCACCTACACCACAAATCTAGGAGTTAAGTGAAATATCTAGGGGACAAATATGAGCAAAATTAGGGATGTTGGTGCATCTCCTAAAGGAACTGACACTTGGATGGGTAAGTTGTTTTTCATTAAAGAATTAATTAAATAATTATTTATGCATGAAGCGACATGTGTCGCAGGGAATTTTCCTTTAAAAGGGAGACTTTGGGGATGGGTAAAGGACCCAGACCCTGGATGACTATCGTAATATTGAGTTACCTCATGACTTGCTGCTATTGAGGGTTTGGCTGGAAATCTTGGTGGGGGGGAAACCCAAGCTGGGTTTTTTTGAGAATTGTGTGTGAACTTTACGACCCAAAGCTCGGGGGAGGCCATGCGACTGAAAGCATGAGCCTATGGTTGGGTGGCAAAGCTAACGGTTGGTTCGCCAATGGTTAAACGAGCTTTGCTGGAGGGATCCTACGGAAGAAGAAGGCGACAATGGACCAACTAGATCGGGTTGACAGGTTAAGGTTTTGCTTATTTTTGTTAAGTTATTCACACTTTTTATTTTATTTTTCCAATAACTATGATGGCTAATTTGTTTGTATGAAGTTGTTAAAGTTTCAGGTTCAGTTCAAGGGAACCCTAAAGGAGGGGTCCTACATTTGGTATCAGAGCCGGTCGAGCCTTGAGGGAACGGCGGATTTGGAGTTGCAACAAACAAGGAACTTCACTTTCTGATCAAAGCTACCATCACTACAGGTTCTTATTTACTGGTATATTTTTATTGGTATATTTCATATTTATTTTCTGCACTAAGAACAATTTAGAAATGTGTATAGCATAAGATTTTTGCATGTTCTGTATGGCATAGTTTTATATATATATATATATATAGATCTATGTAATCTTTGTACGGTATAGTTGTTTTCTTGAAAGAAGTTTAAAACTCTGTTTTTGCAATGAGATTATTGTTATAAAGTTCACAATAGATCTCTGCATTCTTTCGATGATATAGTTGTTTTTCCTAAAATAATTTTAAACTCTGTTTTTACTCTGAGATTATTGTTATAAATCTTTACAATAGATCTCTGCATTTCTCCAATGACTATCGTTTCTAGCGTTTTTACTTTGCGAACAATTTTCAAACTTTTTGTTGTATACAACTAACCGTACCATGACTTAATTTCTGTATCCAGTTTGTGAAAGGCAGATCGAATTTCCATCTCAGACTCCTGTGTTTTATACACCTGTGATATTTTTTTACAATTGATCTGCATGTTTATTATTTGTTTACAGTAATAAAATGTCCAGGTTCAGATCGAATTCGATCTTCCATCACTGTCTTGTATTTACTGTATTAAGAGGCAATGCCCAGATCGGGTCAACCTTCATTATTGGTCATATTTTCATTTGCAATAAGGATTACGCCCTATTGGATTCGACCTTTACAATTGTTATTTAACTACTGAGATAATTTTTCTTTTTCCATCTACCAGATCGAACTGATCCCTGCGCTTTTAGGCGATTCTTGATGTGCACTATTTTCGTCTCTATTTTTATTCAAATTTCTACCTGAAACCTGACCTTTGTTTTCAAACGAAACTCTATGTCATACTCTTTTACTGTGTTCTACTCATTAATCATTTTTGACCCTAGAAAATAGACCCTTTGTATCCTAACCTTAATCTCCAACCTTTCCGAAACCTCATGGCTCTGCCCCAGGCTATACCTGTGTAGGCGTGATTGCTGTATTCAGTATCATGAAGCTCTGTCCTGTTAACGAATATTTTTTTTAATTTTGAAGAAATTTGATTTCGGAACAATTCCTGATTTCCGCTGTATCTTTTGGTACTGTCGAATTGATGACTATTTCAGTCTCATGACAGCGCATTGGGTGGAACTAAACTACGGGTAAAGCTTTAGTATGATCATGTTTAGCGTGACGACCTCCAACGAACCTGTGTTTACAGTATTAATATGGTATACAGGGCAGAAAAGGGAAGCGTCTGACCTCTGGCATTTCATGGCGTTGTTATCTCTGACGGAAGTTTAATTTGACACTCTGTTTAGTTAAAGTGCCAGCGCACATCTCATTTCCATTTTAACCTCAACTTTGATGCTTACTTTACTTCTGAAACGGTTCTTTGTATTTATTATTTACCCTTAAGCTTACGCACTTACTAACTACCCATCCCTCACTTGCGGTAGCATGAAGTTTAACTATGGACATGGTGATGGAAATTGCAGTTCTTCAGAGCCTTAACTAGAGTTCACACTGCTACTAGAGCTGAGATCTTCGTCCAGGGTTATGCAGTGATTTAATTTTATTAACCACGTGTCTTCACAACCATACATACAGTGATAGGGTGATGGTGAGACCGTGAAGATCGAAGCACGAAGACTTAGCTCCATTAAAATGTGGTAGTCGAATTGATTTGATTGCGTTATGTTTTCTAAATTGTAGATTGAGTTACAACCTGGATAAGCCAAACTTTGCACCTGGTTATTGAATTATTATGATTTTTAAATTCTGAAACGTTCAGAACAGTGAAAGCCCTAGCTCCCTGCAATTTGGCATATCCCGAACTCTATATGATGATGACGGGATTATCGTCGATCAGAGCGGGCTTTCGCTATAGCTGCGCGTTTGTTGGTCCACTAACTCCACACGCCCAACCAACGCTGATGACATAGGTGTGTTAAATTCTTCTAGATTTATTGTTGGTTTCAACGGATATCCTGAGATTGGAATGGTTACAACTTACAACAGAGACATGTTGGATTTCAGTTTTAACTCCTGATCCACTTACGTTGGTCAGTGCCAACCTAACACCGTTCTCTAGGTAGGCGAGAGAACATTATTCGAATAAGGACTCAGCATAGGCCAACAAACGACATTCATTAATGTTACAGCTGCAGGAGTAGTACACTTGTCACAGATCGGCCAAATAATAATATCGTGGCAGGAACAACCCATTGCTGGTTCGCCGAGCTGTTAATGAAGGGCACCACTCGCTGCACTCGTGAATTTCTTGTTGGCTTATCGTAAGTCTATGAGTTACGAACTAAAACCGAATTTTAAGTTATTCATCCTAAATAAGAGCAGAACAAGGCTCAACTTAGTGTATGGTGGAAGATAAGCTCAGGTGAAGATTTCAATGCACGGTTTCTACGTAGGGTCTGAATGTCACTCTACAAGTTGCTATTCGAATTGGTGTAGATTAACAAGGAGAATATTGCCATTTTCTAGACACGTCTACACATAATTTATTTGGTCAGCATACAGAAGGTTCTAATGTCCAACAGAGGTAGTTTTCAGGTTCTGGACAGTCATTCACGACTCCCAAGACTCGGGTACATCAATAAGATTGCGATACGAGGTTGATAGAGCAGCGTTTGGCCGGCTGGGGTAAGCCTCGAAATGGATCAATACATACAGATCGACGAAGCTTCTTTCCTATCCAGGGTTAGACACAGAGTAAGACATAAGTTTAATAAAGGTGAACCAGAATAGAGATCTATACATATATAAACAAAATAGGAACAAGGCAGAGATCGGTTCATTAGCAAGCTTGGCAAAATCGCATCCACTATCCGGTTTCTTGCAAAATTCAACTAGCGATCTTGAGAGCATTACGGCCTACGGTGCCTTGCATACATATGTTATATCTGTAAAATCTATATACATATAAGTTGTGCATAAACTCTCAATTGTAAAACTAGAGTATGTAGTCGATTGTGGCTTAAAAGTTATGTACGCGTATTAAAAATAATGGTTAAATTAGTTTAGTTCTTATTATTTCTTTTTTTAAAATCTAATTGTTACATGTCGACGATTATGTATGAACATTTGTATTAAATAGGGTTGTTTCCTGGAATATATATATATATTTTTAAGAACTTTATGTACCAAATATTGGAAGGAAGACAAAAGAATGCATGGGTAGGACTTATAAATTTCAATTGTAAATCTAGAGAATGTTGTCAAACTTTTGGCTTAAAGGACATACATACGTATTATTGATTAGTGTTGGATTAAGTAGTTATTGTCAAACTTTAGCAAAGACTTGAATATCTAGAAGATAATTATCCTGGAGTTGCGTATGAACTTTTTATAATATGACTGTTGACTTAAATATATTTTATATAAGAATCGTATGCACAAGTGTTGGAAGAAAGATAAAAGAAATAATGTAGATGTTATATATGAAGATTTGATAGATAACTAGACACAGACTTTTCTTTTGAAATTAAATAAATGATGAGTTGTTGAAATGATTAGGGGTATGCCGATATATATATATATATATGTAAATCAAAATATTACTTATAATGGTAGGCACCCTTAACTATAATAATAATATATATATATATATATAATTGAACTATTGGCACCTTCCTCACCGTTTCTATATATATATAACATGACGTGGATTAGTTAGTTAAGTCGTTTCTATATATATAACATGACGTGGATTAGTTAGTTAAGTCGAATATGTGTACGAGCTTTGACTTAGCCATTTAGAAATCGAATGGTTAGATATGCCCACTTTAATTTATTAGTTCATGGTGTGTGTATATAAACCGATGTGGAATTGTTAGTTCAATTGTTATATGTGTTGAAATAACAGTATAATATTTGGACAATAAATTTAACTGGTAACATACTAATTGGAATTCAAAATAGGATCATTTTATTTTTACTTTTATATGTATGTTGAAATGGTGAAACGATACTTGAGTTATAAGTCAAAATAGAATCACATATTTATAAAATGTTCGAAACGGTGAACAAATGCTTGAATATATTGATTAGAATTCAAAATAGAATTAATTGTTTATATATATGGTTGAAAAAGGTGAAATAGTGTTGAGTTTAGCATTGATTATTTATGTTGAAATAGGAAAATAGTGTTGGAGTATAATTTTAATTGGTGGTTAACGTTTAGAATGGGAAACATATTTAAGAAATAGTTTTAATTATTATAAATATGGTGAATTGAAAATGGATATTTGTAGCTTAAATTTATGTCATGACATTGTTATTGAAATGTATTAAAAAAGGATTATCATGTTGGATGGAAAGAAATTTGAAAGCTAAATATTCTTATTTCTTATTATAAAGAAATGTAGTTTATTGTCTTTATAAATATGAAAAGTCACTTCCTTTGTTTGTATGGAAAGAAATTGAAGCATACACTCTATCAAAGATTCCCAAGTTCTGTTGTGAATGATAATTAGAATTGAAATGCTCATAATTCGCAAGATTGGTGGTAAACAATATTTAAAAATTTATATTTTGTAATGACAAAATTTCATATACTTGGTTGGGAATTTATTCACATTATAATTATCATGATTATAAAAGAAGGGTTATGAAGTAGTTAGTATCATGGGAAATTATATTGGTAATCTATAAATGGGAATTATCATTATTGAAATTATAGACTATGGTTGGATATAATCATGAAACCTTGGGGCTTTTAGAAGAGGAGTCAGAAAACATGGATATTGGAACCGTAATGTAATTATACTGTCGTCGAAATAGGGGTATCGATTCAACATACCAGAGTCGTATAAAATATATATTTGCATCTTTATGATGGGCCTTACTTTTGAAAGAATCATGGAAAAGTTGAAAGGGTTGCTATGTTACTAACATGAGGAGCTGATCCCAAAGAAATTAATTGTGCGGCATGGCGATGTTGTTAAAGAGAATGGAAAAGTAAAAACTAGACGTGACCATGATGATGGTAAATAAAGAATTATTAATTGGGAAAGTCCATCGAAAGGTCCAAATGAAGGCAATTTTAGTAAAACGAAGCATGGAGATGATCAGCACAACTAGTTGAATGCAATGATGCTAACCACATGACACGATAAAAGCTAAACAAAGGGACGACTAGTCCTTGGAATAAGACTCATTAAGATTACACACATAATATGACTTGGAAAAAAAAAAACCTATTGAAGAGGATCTATGACAACAAAAATGACGAAAGGAGGAAAATTCATGATAAGCTCATTGACCTGGATATGATGTTATAGATGAAAGGACTAGGAATCAAGGATTAATATGTTCGACTAAGTCACTAAGTTTCGATGCCTGGAATCCTATCATATTGAGAACCAACACTATTGAAAAGATTTAAGAGTTTTGGAAGTAGTCTTATGGAATTTGGTTTTTGGACTATTTGAGAATCTCACTTGATTTGTTAAACCCGTAATTATGTCTTACCTATCTATATTTGACTGAATACTTCATGATGTTCGTCTTCTCGTCTTGGAGGGAGGATAACCAAATAGATTTGAAACCTTGCTTGGATTTGTTATGCAGAATGATGATTTGATAAACTATTGGGTGGATATTGATGCATCACAGATTGTAGATAATTTGGACATTGTATACCTTCGTAGATGCTTAGGAGGTGTAGGGAAATCTAGTTGGGACTGACAATTATGGAATGTATTATCAGATAATTGACATTAGGCGAAGTCATGATTAAGTCCTTGAGGGTGTATTATAACCATACTAGATGATATAGGAACTAATCACTTGAACCACTTGTGCTTATAGCCATGATTGTCGAAGAAAAATAGAATAAGAATGACATGAAGATGATAATAGAAATTAAGATAAAGCCTAGCGTCAAAAGTGAAAGAACAAAAATTAACTTCGGGACGAAGTTCTATTTAAGAGGGGGTGTATGTAATGCTCCTAGAATGACTGTGGACCTTAAGGGCACTTGTCAAGTGACTCGGCTAAACAACTTCGATATAGTGGTCTCTTGAGCCTTGTTATGTCTTAAATGATTGAGGAAAACCTGAAGATGTGAATGATGACAATAATTGATAAATAAATTAACAAATTAAATTATATATATGGAGTGGGATAATTTATTGATTATTTCTTGCTTAATGCTTAGCCTTGATTGATCAAGTCAAAGTACATTTGGACGGTTACAGTCCTAGCTCTGTGACTTGGGAGGACGCAACTGAGATGCGTCATAGCTTTTCGCATTTATTCTGAACTTCGGGATGAAGTTCTAAATAAGTAGGGGTATATGTAGTGCGCCTAGACTACTGTAGACATTGAGGGCACCTGTTGGGTCACTCTACTATTTGAAACATTAGTAAAATAACCCTATAATTTTATTTTGAGTATATTTATGATTAAGATTAACTTGGATATGAAAACTGTACATACGGATGATGCTTAATGACTAGCTGTGCAATTGATTATGTGATTAGACGAATGAGTAATGATTAAGTAAATTATAGATGCTTAATGAAGCAACGGATTTATAAACCAAATTGTGATTATTGAGGACAATGCTACTAATTTACGTTTGTGAGAAATGTGTGTAGCGATAGGTGAAACGGTTCACCGATGGACACACAAAGGAATATGAATGGTCGTAGAGTACGAGTAAATCACACACAGGGAGAGCGACGACGATGTCGACTTCTGATGAAATACCATGCTTGAGCAGATAAGCACTGATCCGCTTGCTCAAGAGGAAAGCGTGAGGGCATATGAGGTGGGCCACGACGGAGCTGGTCATGTACGAGTTGGGGGGCGCGCAGTGAGAACGGACTCACTCCTCAACGCCATTAGTCCCTAATAGCGTGTAGACGGAGGATGGAAGGTAACGGCTCCTAAAATCCCTACATGAAGTTCCCGCAAGTCAAAACGGAAGGATGACGGCAGAAGGGCCCGACGGTGCGGTACCCTGCCGAGAACGGAAAGAGTGAATGCAAGGACCCAACGATGTGGTGCCTTGCCGAGGAATGGAAACTACGGATGAATATACTCGACGGAGTGGTGCCATGTCAGGGAAATTAAATTAAGGAACAAGGAGGCCCAACGGCACGGCACCGGGTCCCTAGTAAAAGTTGATTGCTAAACTTAACTCCATTGAAACGTATAATTTTGCACCTAGAACTTTACTTAGAAATGCATTTGAGTACTTTAGGCATTTGCACGTAAATGATTACTTTGGCATTTAAATAATATTAAGTGTTATTTAGGCATTGCACATGAAAGGATATTCCTAATTACTTAAAAAAATATTAAAAATATTTATTTAGGAGCAAAATGGAATCCTAGGCATTTACACCTAGTCAACTCCACCTACACCACAAATCTAGGAGTTAAGTGAAATATCTAGGGGACAAATATGAACAAAATTAGGGATGTTGGTGCATCTCCTAAAGGAACTGACACTTGGATGGGTAAGTTGTTTTTCATTAAAGAATTAATTAAATAATTATTTATGCATGAAGTGACATGTGTCGCAGGGAATTTTCCTTTAAAAGGGAGACTTTGGGGATGGGTAAAGGACCCAGACCTTGGATGACTATCGTAATATTGAGTTACCTCATGACTTGCTGCTATTGAGGGTTTGGCTGGAAATCTTGGTGGGGGGGAAACCCAAGCTGGGTTTTTTTGAGAATTGTGTGTGAACTTTACGACCCAAAGCTCGGGGGAGGCCATGCGACTGAAAGCATGAGCCTATGGTTGGGTGGCAAAGCTAACGGTTGCTTCGCCAATGGTTAAACGAGATTTGCTGGAGGGATCCTACGGAAGAAGAAGGCGACAATGGACCAACTGGATCGGGTTGACAGGTTAAGGTTTTGCTTATTTTTGTTAAGTTATTCACACTTTTTATTTTATTTTTCCAATAACTATGATGGCTAATTTGTTTGTATGAAGTTGTTAAAGTTTCAGGTTCAGTTCAAGGGGACCCTAAAGGAGGGGTCCTACAGATATACCAACTTCTTCTTCGACGAGTGTAGCACATATCATAACAACTGAGAATGAGGTGAATGATATACCAGCTTCTACTTCGACGAGTGTAGCACATATCACAACAACTGAGAATAAATCTTCTTTTATTATGAGAAAAGTTAAGTTGTTACATAAGTGTTCAGAAAGAAAGGATTGCATTTCCATAGGTTTTGTAACAAATGTGAGTGAGACTGATTTTGTTGGGGGAACATTTTTGGGTGACATCTCATTTGGTATTCTGGTCGATGAAGTGGTGTTTTCTTGTATGGCATGTTGTCCAAGGGTGAGCAGTGGATCTTTTGTTGTATGGCCGATTAAAAGAATCATCGATTTTAATACAAAAACATTTCTTTCTGTTCCAAGTGCTTTCAACAATAATCAATCTGAATCTACTAGTTAATTTGATACATCAATGTTCTTTAAAGCCACAGTATGTTGCTCGGGGATTAGTTCCAACTGTTTTTAAGGGAGACATTGTACAATTCAAAGTACTAGATGCTGGTGAGTTTGGTATTTTAGTTCATAAAGTCTTCCGCAATTGCGAGGATTGTGGTGTATTTGAAGGCTCTAATATAAGATGGCCTGCAAACACTTTGCTTGACCTCGATAATGTTCCTTTGGATATTATACATTTGGAATGTTTTTGAAGAATGTCCTTTACAGATGGTCCTTCCAGGTACTCCCCATTGTGAATATACACATGTTAAAGGTAATCAAACAAGGCCATACAATTCCGTAAATGAGGTAGCACATATCATAACAACTGAGAATGAGGTGAATGATATACCAGCTTCTACTTCGATGAGTGTAGCACATATCACAACAAATGAGAATAAATATTATTTTATTATGAGAAAAGTTAAGTTCTTACATAAGTGTTCAGAAAGAAAGGATTGCATTTCCATAGGTTTTGTAACAAATTTGAGTGAGATTGATTTTGTTGGGGGAACATTTTTGGGTGACATCTCCTTTGGTATTCTGGTCGATGAAGTGGTGTTTTCTTGTATGGCATGTTGTCCAAGGGTGAGCAGTGGATATACCAGCTTCTTCTAAAATTTTTGAATGAAATTCAAGATCGGTACCTTACAGGTCTGCAATAAATCAGGGTGCACACCTTTCAAACATTGGCACCGAACAATGTTGCTCAAATTATTGCATATAAAAAATTCCACTTCGATCAATGGTTGAATGTGCTAAGAAATTTGATAGTTGAATGTTATAAATTCTATGGGATCAAATGCTCCTGTGGCCAAAGAAGGAGATGATAGAAAAAGAAGCTTTTTTACAATGAGATTAGACACAATAGACGTCTTTCAAAATGCATGGTATAAATGCCATCAGATAAAAAAGAGCACTTTGGGTAAGGCAATTGGTGATATTTATCAGGAGTCAGATGCTACTACTGTCATATTGGAACCGTCATGTTAAACTGTCACGTTTTTTTCCAAAACTTATTTTTGATGGGCACTTTATTCTCTAAACCGCCATTCGTTTTTGTGGGTCACTCTTAATAGAATTTGGATTTACATTTTACAGCTAATCTTTCTAATTTCTTTTAATTTTTTTTTCCATGATCATTAATTTGTTTGATAAGTTAACATAAACAACTTGGCATTAAAATAGAAAATTCCTTATTGTTAACTTGACATGTAACCATTGGACCTTTCTATGTATATCATACCTGGAAATAAATGTACACATTGAAAATATTTTCATCCATGAGCATTTGCTATATAGTTAAAACTTTTATTTTCTATGTAAATGTGAAATTTTAATCAATTTTAAAATATATATAAATAAAAAATTTACTATAGACAGGTAATTATTTTATCTGTTGAAGGGCAAAATTTAAACTAGACCATTTTTGGACAGGGAATATATATAGTTAAAAAATGCTTAGATAGACAACAACAATGGGTTGTTGGTGCAGAAGAAAACATGAAGATCGATGTAAATAACATCATATGGGCATGGTCGCCAAGAAGGGCCTTGCAGTAGAAAAAATTAGAATAAACGAGAAGGGCCTTGCAGCAGTCAAGGCACAACGAGAAAATATGGGGAATAGTGTTCAGAGTGGTGGATGTTCTCAAGGGTTGATAGTAGACAAAATTGGTTTCTAAATTTCTCTATGTGGCAGTTTTAAGAAACAAAATTGTTGTGTTTCTAAATTTCCACTTGGTCAACAAAAAGTTGTATTTTCTCATTTTCATTAAAGTTTTATAAAAGGAAAGATACAACTTATAGCCATTGGGATTAATAATGGATGGTTATTTGTTACAAAATTGGATTTGTGATAAGTGTCATAATTTGCGCACTAACTGTCATTAAGTGTTGTAATTGTGCTTAAGAATAATTGGCCTTTAGAAGTGGTTTATCCGCTGCACTTAAAATCAAGTAATTATCCTCAGAGTAACTACCTAAATACTAAAATATGATCCGCTATACTCAAACTGCCAAATTCAGCGGTGCTCATAGGAAAAAATATTCCATACGAGCCAACTATATTTCTAATACTGAATCTGCCAAATCAAATATGCCACGTGTCACAATATGATCGTTCCGCATGTCACTCTGGGATATTAGATATCAACATTTAAAAAACAAAATTTATAGACGTTTTGCTTCAAAGACTATGCTGGCAAGTGGAAGTATTCTCAGAGAAAGAGCGACCGCTCTTTCCCAAAGGTGTTCTATTGTTACGATTCCCTCATAAATGAAGGGTCTGCCGACCCTTCTTATTCCAAATATTCTTTTCATAATAGTTTGAGACTGCAAGAAGGGTCGGTCGATCCTTCTTGTGTTCTCTATTATGGATATAGCCGAATTGCTGGATAAAGGTTTTCACAATTAACTACGAAAAGAAGGGGCGGCTGATCCTTCTTGTCGGAAAACAGAAGTAAGGAGAAACCATTTTTTATAGGTTAAAACTTCCAAGGTGTTCTATTTTTAAAATTGCCTCATAATTGAAAGGTCGGTCGACCCTTTGTATTCCAAATATTATTTTCATAATAGTTCGACACTGCAAGAAGGGTCACTCGACCCTTCTTATTCCAAATATTATTTTCATAATAATTTGCCACTGTAAAAAGGGTCGGTCGATCCTTCTTGCGTATTCCATTATGGATATAGCCGAATTGCTGGATAAATGTTTTCACAATTCACTATGAAAAGAAGGGGCGGCCGATCCTTCTTGTCAGAAAACAGAAGTCGGGACAAATGATTTTTATATGTTATAACTTAGCTGACTGACTGGCTATTCAGAAAACAAAAGTCGGGACAAACAATTTTTATATGTTATAACTTAGCCGATTGCAAAATCTTGGTTTTTGGTTTTGATATATTTTCTTTCCGCAACCTGCAACCCGCAATTGCAGATTGAGGATTACGGAAAGAATGTATATATTTATGAAATAAAACCCCACAACCCTTCTTTTCCTTCCGACATGTTTACGTTTTAACCATCGATTTGTCTTGATCCTGTGGATGGGATTACACTGGGTGATTAAAATGAAGTTTAGCTTTCCCGTTTAGCTTGCCCATTTGGCTTGTTGGTGTTAGCACTAGTGTTGTCATGGATGAAACTGGGAGGCTCAATTTCTAAAAAGAATGGAGAAATCCTCGGTGGTCTGAGCAAAATAGAATCATCTGGGTAGGTATTGACGGCCTCAAGGGTGAACTGATCAAATCCCAAGCCCGAAACTTTGCAAGGAGAATTAAATTGCTGAGGTCTGCCTACAGTTACATATCTGCGCAAATAAACGGTCTAGATCGGCGGTGGTGAAGATCTACAGTCAAGAGCACGCTTTGCGCAAAAAGGGTGAGGTGTTCTAGATGGAGGCAGGAGGTTTATCCCACAAGCATCTTAAGTAGCATATCAACGGCCAATGGAGTAGATCAACGGTTGGGAACTACTTCTCCGATATGACATGCATGGAGCAAACAAACTTTCGGATCCACGAACTTTTGGTAGAGGCCTGCGGGTTTGGACGACGCAAATATGAGGAGGCCTAGATCTATGGCCGAGGTTTTGTTCGTGGATCTAACCTGCATGAAACATCAACACAAGCCAAATCCGTGGAGTTGGTAAAATTCGCAGTGTTTGACGGCCAGGATTCGAGGTGACATGTGGCAGGATTCGAGGCCACCAGGGATCAAGAAAATGGACGGCCAGGGAAGCTTCCACGCCGCAGGAGATGTAGGGGTGATAGAAAAGGATAAATAATATAAAAAACTCAACTGCACGGAGAGTTGGATTCCTATTTTGCATCCGAAAGCGACAGGAGCAAGCTATGAAGAAACAGACAGGTCAACTAAGGGCCCAAGCCAACCTCAAAAAAACAAGTAGGTTATCTGCTCTATAGTAAACTATTTAATGGATGAATTGAGTGATAAAGAACCCATAGAAACACTGTTTACAGATAGAGACACAGAGGTCTACGACACTATGATGACCAATGACCCCATGGAAACTGTAAAAAACAAGCTGAAACTGGTTAGGGAGTGAGGTATAGACGTGCACCAGGTCCACCAGTCCTATTTCCATCTGTTTACAGTCGGCCAAACCCCTACTTTCCCCAAATTTGTTGAATGGTGCGCCTCTAACTACTCTTCTACTGAGAGGGCAATCATGGATGCTTCCAAGTCCAATATCCTTTGCGAAATAGATACCCAAACCCTTCGAAAAGCCTTGTCAGTCCCAAAAGAGTTTTGCCAGAAATCTATAGGGTATACCGAGGAAGCCCTAATCCAATTTTTTAGACAATCCCCTGTTGAAGTAAAACATAATTTCTACAGGTCTTGTCTGAATCCTACTGTCCAAATAAAAGAGTAGTATTTCCCAGCTGAAGCCAGACTATTCATGGAAGAATCCAGAGGTGTTATCGCCATGATGAGCCAATTCCTAGGTATAGACTCTGATATGTATGTCACAGAACCTCTAATAAGTTTGCTTTTTGTCCTAGGCACCTGCCCCCTGGAATCAGATGACCCAAGCTAGTCTACCCTATGTGCATGCCTCAGGTTTGATGAAGTTATGGTTGAAAGTATACACTCCCAGCTAAAGAATTTCCAGGAAACAAGGATTTTCAGATTTCAGTCCTACTTACTAAAAATGTTCCTGGCATTCAATGAGGAAAAATTGCAAATTCCTAAGGTACTACTTACTCAGGATATGTACACTGATTACACCAAGTTCCATGATGAGCTCATGTCTGAGGTTTATCAGGTCATTTTTCAAAAGAAGCTGCCTAGAGTATTACCAGAAATGTAGGAGTTACTACAACTTTCTCCTGAGAAGAGGGTCGGAGATTGGTTCCTTTCAGAGCATGGCACAATCTTCAGGGTTTATCGGTTTTCTTATGCACCCTATGTGCTACCAGTTTTCCTGACCCCCAGAATGTTTGCATTAGAATTCATCAGACAAAAATTGAAGGCAGAAGTTGAGCACTTTCTAGATCATAGAAAGGTCTCTGATATTGTGTTTCCATGGACTGTAGGTCCATTCTTAATAAAAAACAAAGGATATCTTACAACCATCGAATGAAAGATAAAGGAGATGGGTTTCAAAACAGAAGCACCCTTAAACTATGATCCCCACCACATCATTTCCAACAAGAGGAAGGAAAGCAACAGGAAGGATTTTGTGCATTTTGAAATTCCAGGGATGGCAGAAGCTGCAAATTTATTGGAATGTCCTAGCAGTAGCCAGATGGAAATAGAAACACCTGAGAGCTCCTCCCTGCTAACACAAGGGACCACACCCACAGTGACTGGCTCTTCTAGCCTAGTCCTATCAGTGCCAGCAGCCATGCCTATGGCCATCAAATTAATAAACTCCAGCAAGGAAGCTGATAGTGTCCCTATGGACACTGAAGGGGAAGCTGAGAGAGCCCCAAAGAGGCAGAAAACTGGCGAATCTGAGCAGCAGCTAGTACCAATGGGGATTCATAAAGGAAAAAAGAAACAAGTGGATAAGCTACCAACATTTGAGATCAAAGAGTATGTATTTAACCCAACAACCACTCAGCCTGCTACCTTAAGCAAGACGAGAGATGAGTTGATAGATGAATACAAGGTGGACTCACGGGCAGCCTCAGAGGAGTCTAAGTTATATACTGAACTAAGGCAAATTTCAAGCAAAGAAGTGTCTCTAGTGACTAGCAGGAGCCTCGCTCAGAACACCCTGAGTTTGGCCTTGGCCACCAAGAGCAAGGCCACTAAGATAAGGATGAATTTAGAGGACATCCCTGTCCCAGATGTAATAAACTTGCACAAAGAAACCAGGAATGTTATTTATACTAAACTGTTGAGGACAGCTTTGGAGCTATCAAAGGTACAGGTCAATAAGAGTAAGGTTGCCAGCTAGCTCAAGCAGGAAAAGATGGAAAAAAAATCTCATAAGGCAAAGATTAAGAAATTGCAGGGTGACATAGTGGCCACTGAGGTCCAACCTGATCAAAGAGCCATTATTCAAAACCTACTCAACGAAAAAGACAACATCATCCAATCTCTAAAAAAGGGGCTGAAAATACCCTCTACCCAGTTAGTAGCAGTCTCTGAGCTAAACTAGAGGAAAAGAAGAAGAAGTTGCAAACTGACTTGACAGACTATAGGGCCAAGCTATTGAAGCTTGAAGTGAAGGAAAAAAATGGCAGATAGATATAGCCACTGTAGTGGCAAGTGAGAAAATCTCAAAGGTCAGACTGGAAGAGCTTGAGAAGAGACTGCAACAGAAAGAGCAAGAAGTAGAAAGCATGGCCACACCATCCATAGAGGATGGTGATTTCTCCCTGGTAGGGACTATAGCCGAAGCTAGTCTAGAAGACGTGGAAATAACAAGATTAAAAAAGGAAAATGTGAATCTGAAAACCCTGAAGGTTAATGCATAAAGAGAAAAGGAGGCTTGGGAAGCCAAGCACCAGGAGTTACAAGGTAAATATGATGAGTTGGCAAGACAAGCTACAGGGCAGACTTCCTTGCTAGAGGCCAGGCAGGTCATCTGGGATGGCATTATTGAAGAAGCAGGAAAATTGAGGCCCTTCCTCGATTTTGTCTTGGACAAGGAAATAATGATAAAATTAGCCAAGAGTAGTGTGACAACAACAAATGAGAAATTGAACAAAAAACCTGTAGAGTATACTGAGAATGCCATCGAATTCCTGAACAGCTTATCTGAGGAGTAGGTCAAGACAACTGGTGTAACAGATAGGGTTTTCATCATCATTGGAGCCAAAAAAGTGATGCACAAGCACCAGCAGGTAAGGGCTATTCAAGCTAAAATAGATGTCATGGCACAGCAGATCAAGTATTTCAAAGACATGTTTGACCCTTTGTTCAAGAAAGGGTTACCTCTCTTTTGGGAGGAGGATTGAACAATGCTCACAAAAGAAGAATATAAGAAGAAATTGGCAAGATGTAAAGTACATTTCAACGATTTTGCAGGTATGGATCAGTTGTTATCAGGGAAGACAGTGGTGGGGAAAATGGAAAAGGATTTTGAGTTAAGCATGATGTTCAAGGAGGCTAGTGCACATCTGTGAAGCTACTCTTATAGGGACCACACTGAGATCCGAGTCTTAATGAAGGAGTTGTCCATCTTAGAGCTACCAACTTCTGAGCTATGGAATCTCATTGAGAAATATGGGAAGGGAAAGCTGATATTGAACCGCTGAAGATTCGATGATCGTGGAATAGTAGTATGGAGGAAATATTCGCTAAAGCATTTTGTTTATTTTGTTAGAGTCTGTTGTCTTTCGGTAAAAATGCTCAGTAATTTTGTAAAAGGCAATTGATCTAGTTTTACCAGCATTGTCATTTTGTTGTAACTAATTCCTGAGGGTGTCGAACCTCTTTGAATAGGTGTCACCTACATTGTAACAACTTCCTGTTGAGGCAGCTCGAGCTGGAAGGCTCTGAGCATCTATGTAAGCAATGTGATAGAAGGAGAAAGGGTTGGAAAATTTTGTTGGACTCGTGAATTCCCTGTGTTATTAAGCACTCTAAGATATATTTTAAAAAAATCTGGCTAGGCCGAGCAAGGTTTTCTATCATAGATTCCTGTGTTATTCGTCTTACAGTCTGTTTACTTATCTTATGTGAATGTTTCTCTCACTGTTTAATTCATACTGTTATGCTTTTTCATGCTTGGATAAGTGTTGTATCGGGACAGAAGTCATAAATATTATGCTCTGTTGCTTTCATTTCAAGCATCCACTATCATTTTCTGCTAAGGTCGGTATAGAATTCATTATCATAAGCTCTATATTGATGGGTTGTTCATATCTTCTTCTTTAATCACCAAACAAAAGCTCTTTGACTGTGAGCGGGTGGCTATCCTGCCTCTGATTAGTTTTCTTTGCAAAGCACTGTGATGTTTAATCATATCCTGCCTCCTGCCTCTGATTAGTTTGATCTACAGTTTGGATTTTTCTTTACTCATGATCTATGTGTGTTTTATGTTTTAAGTGAATTTATTTAATTAAAACATTTATCTATTTCTGCAAATGATTAACATAAATTAATAAATTCATGTTAATTTTTGAGTTAGCATTCTAGCTATAGGGTAATCTTGCATGTGCCTAATCCTTAAAACTACTATGACTGAATTTTCATTTCCTAATTGTGTTGTGGTTAAAATCGCATTAGTAACTTTTCTATACTCAATGTGCCAAATCAAATAAAAAATAGTAAGCTCCCTATACTCAGTGTGCCAAATCAAATATGCCACGTGTCACAATATGATCATTCCACGTGTCACCCTAGGATACTAGATATCAACATTTTAACAACAAAATTTATAGATGTTTTAATTTAAAGACTTTACTGTCAAGTGGAAATATTCTCAGAGAAAGAGCGGCCGCTCCTTCTCCAAGTTGTTCTACTGTTACAATTCCCTCCTAAATAAAGGGTCGGTCGACCCTTCTTATTCCAAATATTCTTTTCATAATAGTTCGACACTCCAAGAATGGTCGGTCGATCCTTATTTTATTATCCATTATGGCTATAGCTGAATTCCTTATTGTATTATCCATTGTAGTGGCGGATCACTTGGCCTCCGACTCCAATGGCAGTTCAATAAATCACTACTGTCTCATGAAGAATATGTTGGGGAAGATTTTGGACGACAGGCTGGGAAACTGGGGTTCTAATCGGAACCAAATGCTGGCCACCAGGGCCAAGCTCGTTGCACTGGACGAAAGTCTAGATAATGTCGACACCACCTTCTCTTGGAGCCAGCACACGATTGTAAGCCGAAGCTCAGTCCAGGCCGAATCTACTGGCAAAGGCGATGACGACCCTTCCTGTGTCTCTGCGGCCCTGCTAAACTCAAAGTTCCAAATCAAATATGCAACGTAGCACAATACGATTGTTCCACGTGTCACCCTCGGATACTAGATATCAATATTTTACCAACGAAATTTATAGACGTTTTCCTTTAAAGACTTTACTGGAAAATGGAAATAGGTCGCTCTTTCTCCAATGTGTTCTATTGTTACAATTCCGTCCTAATTGAAGGGTCGGTCGACCCTTCTTATTCCCCACATTATTTTCAGAATAGTTCGACATTGCAAGAAGGGTCGGTCGACCCTTCTTATTACCAATCTTTTTTTCATAATATTTTTACACTGCAAGAAGGGTCAGTCGATCCTTCTTGTGTTCTCTATTATGGATATAGATGAATTGCTGGATACACATTTTCACCATTAAGTACGAAAAGAAGGGGTGGCTGATCCTTCATGTCGAAAAACGGGTGTCGGGACAAACCATTTTTATATCTTATAACTTAGCCGATTGAATTGTTATTCTAACAATGACTTGAATATTTTAGACATTCATTTTTTCACATTGAAATTTAGAACATTTATGAAATGAAACCCCGCAACCTTTCTTTTCCTTCCTACATGTTTAAGTTTTAACCGTCGATTTGTCTTGATCCCACGGATGAGATTACACTAGGTGATTTAAATGAAGTTTAGTTTGTTCGTTTTTTGACTGTTTTTCTGAAGTTGCGGGAAGCTTTGAGTTTTTCCACCAAGTCGTTTTCATCCCGCAATCCCGCTTATTCCTTATTGCGGGAAGAATTTGTAAATAGCTTTTGAACTTTTCGTTCCGCAACCCTTAATTGCGGATTGTGGAAAAGTGGTTCAAGTAATAAGGTGTGTTGTGTGGCCCTGCAACCTGCAATTGCGGATTGCGAAAGATTATTTGAATTATAAAAGGTTTTTTGTGCTCCCGCATCCCACAACCAGCATTTGCGGATTGCGAATTGCGAGAACCTTTTTATTGTTGGTTTTCTAGGTTGTGATTCTGTAACCCTCGACCCGCAATTGCAGATTGTGGATTGGGGGAAAAATGTACATAGTTCCAAAATAAAATTCCCTCAACTTGACTCTGCATCCCGCAAGGTTTAATCTCAGTCATTGATTCATTTTCATGCTACGGTCTAGATTTGGCCCGTCGAAAAGCAATAAATATGTGATTTTCCCTATTTTTCCTTGTCATTTTTACTTTCGGAAATTACCTTCCTGCTTGAATTTTACTGTGAATTTTTTACTGTGTTTTTTACCCGTTACTTTCAGCTGAAACAGGTTGGTTTTTCTCATTCCTCTTATTCAGTTATCTACTATTTCGATATTTTGAATTGTTTTTTATTTTTGTTCATTCATTTATTAGAAACCCTCCAATTTCAAACATGTCGAGCAATACATGTTGTAAAACTGCTCAGAAGGATTTACTAAAGAAAGACCCAAATTTTGGTATTTTCTCGGACACTAGTAATAAAATCATTGAAACCTATCAGCTAGACTGGTCCAGAATCTATTCAATTTTTTATAATGATGACCTATCAGACATTCAGAATGACCAGCTGGCATATGAGAAAATTAGGGATTCCCAGCTTCATGCCATTGCTGCCAGACCCGCTATCTTGCCTTATACTAATGTTGTTAAATGGATTGTGGACCACACTAACCCTAAAGACCGGTCATTTAATGGCAGTGCAGGGTCACAATTGGCTACCTTCCTCCCTAAGGATTTCATCAGAGCTTATGCTCTTAAACGGTCTATGCAACCCCTTAACGCTGAGTTCATGGAATCTTCTAAGACCAGGTACAATTTCAACGAAATGTTGAAGTCATGGATGAATAAACCTGATAGTTTCATTAGTAGGGCTGATAACTTGTACCCGGTTTCCTGGTTTAGAGAACCTTATTCCCTATTGGCTGCCATGTTATGCAGACTCTATGGTCTCCCAAACTGTTCTGTATTTAAAGCTGAGTGGGCTCCTGTATCCCATCATGTTCTAACGACTGGTGAGGCATTCCCTTGGGTGTCAATCTTGTCTTTTGAACTCAAAACAACCATTCAAGCATATCAGAAGGCACCGTCTATGAATAAGCCACATTTCTTCTTTTCAGCTTTTGTCGTTGATATATTTTGTGCAGAATTCCAATATCCCAACATGGGATGGAATTGGACTCCATCAGATCCTCCTATCCATATTTATCATTCAACATTATGGGAGAACAATTATATGCCTTTCATATATGACATTTGTGATCACTTCTTTGGAAGTATTTACTTCAAAATCTTCAGAGAACGGGCTCCTGCTTTCTCAGTTGATGCCAGAACCTTCATTGCCACAATTGGTGACTGGTATGTGTGTGAATCCTTATCATATGTCATAGTTTGGGGAGGCAGTACTGTTCATCTGCTACCCATGATAGTTCCTTACAGATTGGTCATTGAAGAGGTTTCCTATCAAACTGTTACCGATGGTGTGTATTTAAAGCTAAGTGGTCCTAAGAGGAAGGCGTGGCCTAAGTTCCCCTTGAACCTTGGGCCATTGTCCATCCCAAATTCAACTTGGGCTATAGTGTTGGGTGACAAAATCGCTACTTTAAAATTGGGTTCTGTGACCAAAAGATCAAGACATGATCCTAAAGGTGTTCTAGATGCCCATTTCAAGCACAACCATGTGAGGGGTGGATTTGTTCATGAAGAACTTCCAGATGACTCCATCTTTCAGGGAGTAAATACCTTTGATGAAGTCTTAGCAAGGGCTAAGAGTAAAGATGAACATAACCATATCATGCAGTATCAACATGACCTTAAGACTACAGTTTTGAGATGCAGAGCAATAGAACTAAACCTCATTGAGCAAGCAAGAAAGGATAGAGAGGAGAAAGAAGGTCAGAAAGCACCTGCTCCACTAATGGTGACTTGTAGTAAAGGGGATAAAGGAAAAGGTCTCATGGAATATGCTCGAGAGGTAAAGACTGTTGAACAATAGAAGGTATTGATGCAAGCATCACAGTAATCAAAGCAGAAGTTAGCTCAGATGACTTTGATGCTAGACACTCAAGTAGTTGCAGCTCCTAAGCTTACTATTGATATTCAAATGACTGTTGTAGTTACTCAGACTGTCACCAAGCCAGCCAAAATGCAGAAAACTTAGACTTCTGCATCTCAAATCCCTACCTTCAATATTAGTGACAGTGATGTTGAAGATGAGGTACATTCTTCTGTGCCTGTGATTGAGGAAGTAACTAAAACTTCACAAAGAATTACAGACTTATTGAATGTTATTGAAGTGGATAATTCTGTCCAGACCATCAGTTTCTTGAAACTACCCCTGCTGCTGACACCACAACCTCAGCACTTCTACTTCCATCTATTCAAATTATTTCAACTTTGTCATCTAGGGTAGCACCTCCATTCCCCATATCCCAGCTTTTCCATACTCTAACTACCATCACTGCTCCATACCCAGCCATCTCGATTCCACTTCCTATTTTTCCATCTACTATTGCAGAGATCTAGTCTTTGACTGTCCCTCTGCAATCACCTCCATTCATTTTATCACCACCAGCTACTGATGATCAAAATCCAGTTCCTCCTTCTTCATTACTAGCTGATGATATCCAAGTTCCACTTTTTGAAGCCTTCACTTCAATTCCATCCCCAACTTATGTACCAGCAGTTATTCAAAATATCCCTTCCACCCCAACTACTTCCCAAATAACTATGTCTATACCTGCTCCTTCTACTACTCAGACATCTTCATTGGTTTCAATAGTAAATGTGACTTCATCATTTACTGAATTGGTAGCTGAGTTTGAAGAAGACGTTGTAGTCCCTCTTGGGGATTACTTATACAGTAGAGCTTCCAAGTCAGTGGTAAGAAAATGTAAGAAGAGAAGCAGGGATACAGGTGGATTGGAGGCACCTACTCCTAATCAAATAATTTGGACCAAGCAGTCTGATGACATATAGCGAGAAGCATTGGATGATGCTACAGCCATGGGTGCTTTTGAAGGTGCAAACTATGATTCAGTGACAACACTGAATAAGGAGATTGATTTAAAGAAAGAAGAGCTAAAGAAGCTTGAAGAGAAATTGGACAAAACCAATGAGGAACATGAATCTTATGTTATTGATCTCAGGAAGGTATTTGAAGATATGTTTGAAGATCTGCAGTTGAAAAATACCTCTCTCGATGTTAAATTACATGATGCAAAAGTTGTAAATGCTGCCAATACACAAAGGATAGTTGTGCTAGAAAAACAATGTGAGGATGCAACTGCAAGTGCATCCTCCTTTGCATTATCTAGGTTTTCCCAACTGGAGTTTAAGGATTTGGCCATTCAGGTCAATGATGAACACTGTAAGCTGCTAGCTGAATTGTTTCACACCTTGAATGATATCCATGAGACTCACATTGTTTTTGGGAAGATGTCTGTTACTCTTGATCAGCAGGTAGCCAAAAGACAGCAGGCCTTTAAGGCTAATGAGGATATTTTGGAATGGCAGATGTCCATTAAGGAGAGACCTGAGAATATTCCTACTCTCACTAGTTTCCAACTGAAGAAAATCAGAACCGTCTTGCGCGCTTGGCATGATCTAAATGATAAGGTTGGAGATACTATCCAGAAAGCACAAGGTGTTTGCAAAAGGAGATGGTACGTTGTGGATAGCATCATGGAGAAATTGCAGTTCCCTACCATGGACCTCATTGAAAGTGCTTGTCCATTGAATTTGATGCTAGAACAGGTTGAACGTCAATGCAAGGAAGCTAAAGGGAAGATCCAACACCTCGAGCATATCAAGATTGATGGCGTGGATCAGTTATTCAGGAAACCTGTTTCCATTGAGGGAATGATCCACATTTTTATTGGTATTTGGAATAATTTGGCTAAAAACGAGCTGGAAACTTTTAAGTGTGATGCCCAGCTAGGGCTTGAATCGGTCAATTATCCAAATATAGATGAATTGTTAGAAATTGTAGCCAGGTGGCAAGATTTTCTTGGCCATTAGCCTAGTTCGATTTTTGAAATCCCTTTTTTTTGGGAATTTATCCTTTGTAACAAAATTGTAATTATTATTTAAAGGGTAGATCTCTCGTAGGATAGGGATCATGATGGAATTTGGAGGAGAAAATCAGTAGAAGAGACTGGGCATACTCTGGTTAATGCAGGGCTTGTAATTTCTTGCAAACTTTCAGTAATACAGTTATGTTATTCTCTTGCATACTCTTTTGTTTATTAATCAAATTTCTTTGATCAATAATGATTTTCACTTTTAGGTTGTTTATCAGTACTGTTTAATCTTTTGCAATCTATAATTACATTGATCTACAATTTTGATTTTTCTGTGCTTATGATCTGTGTATCCTTAATGTTTTAAAAGAATTTATTCAATTACAACTTTTAGCTATTTCTGCAAATGGTTTTTACAGAAAATTATAATTGATGTAATTTTTTTAATTGACATATCAGTTACAGGTCAATCTTGAATGCGCTTGAACCCTTAATTTGCCATCAGTTAACTTTAATTGGTTGATAGTAATTTGAGCAGATAAGTAATTAATCTCCTTGACAGTGTTCATGAATGATGATTTTCACTTCAGATTCTTTATGAACACTGTTTAATTTTTGCAATCAATAATCCATACATTGATCTACAGTTTGGATGTGTCTTTACTAATGATTTGTGTGTCTTTTATGTTTTAAGTGAATTTATTTAATTAAAACATTTATCTATTTCTGCAAACAATTAACATAAATTAATAAATTCATGTTAATTTTTCAATTAGCATTTCCAACTACAGGGTAATCTTGCATGTGCCTAATCCTTAAAACTACTATCAGTGAATTTTCATATCCTGATTGTGTTGTGGTTAAACCAACATTAGTAACCTCGCTATACTCAATGTGCCAAATCATATATGCCACGTGTCTCAATAAGATCGTTCCACATGTCACCCTAGGATAGAAGATATCAACATTTTAACAACAAAATTTATACAATTTTTGCTTTAAAGACTTTGCTGGCAAGTAGAAATATTCTCAGAGAAAGAGCGGCCGCTCTTTCTCCAAGGTTTCCTATGGTTACAATTCCCTCCTAAATGAAGGGTCGGTCGACTCTTCTTATTCACAGTATTCGTTTCATAATAGTTCGACACTGCAAGAAGTGTCAATCGATCCTTCTTGCATTCTCCATTATGGCTATAGCTGAATTGTTGGATAAAGGTTTTCACAATTAACTACGAAAAGAAGGGGCGGCCGATCCTTCTTGTCGCAAAAAGGAAGTCAGGACAAACCATTTTTATATGATATAACTTCCAAGGTGTTCTATTTTTACAATTCCCTCGTAATTGAAGGGTCGGCCGACCCTTCTTATTCCCAATACTATTTTCACAATAGTTCGACACTGCAAGAAGGGTCGGTCAACCCTTCTTATTCCCAATATTATTTCCATAATATTTTGACACTGCAAGAAGGGTTGGTCGATCTTTCTTGTGTTCTCCATTATCCATATAACTGAATTGCTGGATAATTTTTTTCACAATTAACTACGAAAAGAAGGGGCGGTCGATCTTTCTTGTCAGAAAATGAAAGTCAGGATAAACAATTTGATATGTTATAACTTCCAAGGTGTTCTATTTTTACAATTCCCTTGAAATTGAATGCTCAGACGACCCTTCTTATTCCCAATATTTTTTTCATAATAGTTTGACACTACAAGAAGGGTCGGTCGATCCTTCTTGTGTTGTCCATTATGGATATAGTTGAATTGTTGGATAGAGGTTTTCACCATTAACTACGAAAAGAAGGGGCAGCCGATCATTCTTGTCGGAAAACGGAAGTTGGGACAACCATTTTTATAACTTTTCGCCTTACATTTTGAACATTTACAAATGCAAATTGCAATTTTCAAATAAAAAATTGAATTTTCTAATTTGAAATCCACACATTTCAAATAAGAAATTGTGTTTTTTAATTTTAAATTCATAGTTTCTAAATGAAAATTGTCATTTTTTTATTTGAAATTCACCATTTTCAAATCAAAATTTGCATTTTTTTTATTTGAAATTCACACTTTTCAAATCAAAATTTGCATTTTTGATTTGAAATTCACACTTTCTAAATTGAAATTCATAGTTTTATAACAAAAAACTGCAATTTTAAGGTTCATAGGTAGTCAAAAAACACACTATTTGAATTGAAAAACACACTTTTCAAAGACAATATTGCCACTTTCAAAACCTGTTTTTGCACTTTAGAAAGGTTGATATTGACACTTTCAAAGGCTAAAGTTGCTCAATGTTTTAGATTGTCCTTGTCAGTCGCTGAACATTGGCGGCATCTTTTATTCAGACAGATGCAGGCTCGTTTGAAGGGATGGTAGTGGAGCTGCCGCATTTAATACTCTGCTGGTCAATGTTTAGCTTTCGTCGTCTACACCTCTATCAACCATCATGACAGTACTATTCGGACAGATGCAGGCTGGTTTGAAGGGACAGTAGTGGAGGATGACACGGGGCAGGGGTGATCCAGACGCCCTGTAACGTCATGCCTCCAATAAATTACACCCTCAATCATTATGCTGATGCCATTTTACACAATTCGTTTCTATCATTGCTTCCTTACGCATAACTGCCTCCGTACTGAAGGCAATAATTCTGGTTGTACTGCGTTGTTGAGCAAGTACTGCAAATTGATTTTCAATTGTATGAGATGGCCTTTTACATGGATTTTGATTCATTCAATCTCTACAAAGCCATTAATGGCAATCCTCTCGTATGTGTGGGATTTTGTGAAAATATCTGGGAGTCAAGCCGGCTATCTGCCCTGCTTTCCATAGAAATTCCTATAAATATTTTCAATGAAGTAGGCGACCTCCATTTAAGAGACCTACAATTTAAAGCTTGGCTGAACTTCTGGGTGGATTTCTGGTGGTTCAATTTTTTTAATTGGTATATCATGGCTGCCCGTATGAGGGCCTGTAGAAGCAGGGGATCCAGTAGGGGTGTAGGGTCTTCATGACCTGGGGGGGAAAGTTGATCTCAGGGAGAAGGCTCGTCTCAACAGCACACCATGGGGATGGAAGAGTCTGCCCCACAGAAATTCAATTGGGGGGCTCAGTATCTAGTAGAGATGCCTACTCCAATAGAGGCGCATATAGCACACCGTGAATTATCCCTTCTCTGGGAATACAAAGCCCACTTGGACTGGAAATTAATCTCCAACCCCTACTGGGTGACGAGGATCTTGTTCGCTCGCGAAATTCAAGCGAGGAACCAGCTGGCTCACGACCTTCGTGAAGCCATCCAAATTATAAAAAGCGGACAACAAACTCATTCGGCCGGTGTTCGCTTGCTCAAGTCTGCTTTGAAAGATTACATGGATACCTCGAAGGACCTCCCTCATGAAGAACCAGTTTCCCCACAGGGGGAGCACCCTGCTCCCTGATTGGTCTTCCCGGTCTGAGTTCGTGCCGGTCTTGGTGGTCAGCGTCCGGCTCACTGGTGGTTCATTGTTATTCTGTGGATTTTTCACTGGTGGCTCGCTTTTTTCTGTGTATTTTGCCATGTCTTTGGAAGTTCAGTCTCAGTGCAGACTCCGTATGTTAGCGTGGTTTTGTTATGGGGGATGCTCGGTCAATATTCAATTGTTAGAATCGTTCAATATGGACCATTGAATAGCATATAAATAGAAGTGAACTATAAGCCTAAGGGAAGATTAGAAGAGAGAGACAGATAGTGGAGAAATCCTCTTTTTGGTCTAATTTGGATCTGCAACATTATGTTTTGACTGTTCCTGCGACGGGTTTACCGCAGAGTTTAATGAATGCATGAATATGTCCGATTATTGTTCTAATTATGTCTCTGTCTCTGTCTCTGTGCGGTGGTGAATGTTGCATTATGTCTATTATGCTGTGGATTGAATGATAATGGTTCATGCAATTAAGTAGAATGGATATGTTATTGTGAATGTTTACTTTATGTTTAATCTGCGAATTGCTTACATAATATGCGAATGATTAGTAAACAGTATGCTGTCAAGTTGATGATATCTCGTTAAATTTCTGCGATAATAGATTTGTGGGTAAAGCATATTCTCAACGCCACTGCGGAAACTTGGTTCCTCCAGCACCCTTCGTAGGTGTTGCTGGGAAGGGTAACTCCTTTCTAGGCCGATGTATAAGGGATTATTGGTGCTTGTTGATGAAAGTGAGAACCCCTGTCGAGAAGAGTTGAGTCAACACGGGATTTATCTACAATTAGCCTGGTTGTATGCTCCTTAGTTTGATCTACTCTGGCTTTTTGACCATACTCGGTATGGCACGAGCTGCTGGGCGCTCATTTGTAATTGTATTCAGTAATTGTGTCTTCCATTTTGATTCTTTCCAACTTGTTGGATGCACCCACATTTTTTTTTTAAATAGAAACATTTTACTTTTTAAAGAGACATTTTTTTATTTTTGTTTTTTTTAAATAGAAACGTTTTACTTTTTCTTTTTTTCTTTTTTTAAATAGAAACATTTTAGTTTTTAAAGAGAAACATTCTTTCATTTTTGTTTTTTTTAAATAGAAACATTTTACTTTTTATTGCAATGGGGTAGATACAAAATCAGTGACAATTATATTCAACACTGATTCCATGTATAATTTCAAAAACAAGCAACACATGCATCCATTCCCAGACACATCATAAAGCTAATTAAAATTTAAGCAGGATATTGTGTTGGAAAAGGACATTCCCATACGACAATGCAGATAGTGATTCCATTAGTTGGAATGATTCTGACTGTGATTAACCAGACAGAAACATTCTTTCTTTTTGTTTTTTTTAAATAGAAACAATATACTTTTGGGTCTGCTCAAAGTTCCAAATCAAATATGCCACGTGTCACAATATGATCATTCCACGTGTCACCCTAGGATACCAGATATAAAAATTTTACTAACAAAATTTATATAATTTTTTCTTTAAAGACTTTGCTGGCAAGTTGAAATATTCTCAGAGAAAGAGAGGCCGCTCTTTCTCCAAGGTTTTCTATTGTTACAATTCCTTCCTAAATTAAGGGTCGACCCATTCTTCTTATTCCCAATATTCGTTTCATAATAGTTCAACACTGCAAGAAGGGTTGGCCGATCCTTCTTGTATTCTATGTTATGGCTATAGCTGAATTGTTGGATACATCTTTTCACAATTAACTACGAAAGAAGGGGCAACCGATCCTTCTTGTTAGAAAATGGAAGTCAGGACAAACAGTTTTTATATGTTATAACTTTTCACCTTAAAACTTTGAACATTTAGAGATGGAAATTGCAATTTACAAATAAAAAATTCCCCGTATTATTTTCATAATATTTTGACACTGCAAGAAGGGTCGGTCGACCCTTCTTATTACCAATATTCTTTTCATAATATTTCGACACTGTAAGAAGGTTCAGTCAATCCTTCTTGTGTTCTCCATTATGGATATAGCTGAATTGTTGGATAAAGGTTTTCATAGTTAACTACGAAAAGAAGGGGCGGCTGATCCTTCTTGTCGGAAAACGGAAGTCGGGACAAACTATTTTTATATGTTAGACCAACCTTGGTTATTCCCAGTATTTTTTTCAGAATAGTTGAACACTGCAAGAAGGGTCGGTCGATCCTTATTGTGTTCTCCATTAATATTGGGCATTGGTCATAAATGAATCCAATATCAATTTTAGCATAAAATTGGTGAATACTTAGATGTGGTAAACCAGAGCATAAACATATGAATTCTGATTTAATATTACTTTCATCCAAGCATGAAGAATAACAGAATGAAAAATATCTACTGGAAATAACAATTAATAGAGAAAGGAAGGAAATTTACAGACACACATAATTTACTGCAAATAACAATTAACAAAGAAAGGAAGGAAATTTACAGACTGCCATTGCGGGAAATAAAAATTAACAGAGAAAGGAAGGAAATTTACAGATTGTCATTAATGAATAGTTTTTTCATCAGTGGTACAATTATAGTCAACACATTCCATGTATAATTTCAAAAACAAGCAACTCATGCATGCCTTCCTAGACACACTATAATGCTAATTACAATTTAACATTGATCGACATGACGGTTTGACATGTTCTCTGAAGTGGTCAAACGGAGGACCTAGTCGAGCGGCCGACCTAAGATCCTCCAACATCTCCCCCACAAACAATCCGTTTCTTCATCCCGAAGAAATAAGAAAATAACTAGAGTTGAATGAACTGAACGTTGCTGACTATGAAAGCACAGTCCTTCTACCTTCTACTTGGCACAGTAAGAAGAAGTTGATAGCATGGTCTGGTACTAAAACAACATTCGATGACTGCTGCAACTGTTGGCGACCGCATGTGACGACGGCTCCATTCCATCCTTACATCCATCTATCGCAGATCTATCTCAATGGTCACGTTGTCAGGTTGAATTATTGCGAGTCGTCACATGTATTGGTCCATAGTTGCATATTCTTGCTGGATTTAGTGATCATAAGTTTTGGGGGAAAATTCAGATCCTCTGTTAGAAAATGACAGCTCCATTCCGTCCATATATCCATCAATGGCAGACCTACCAATCTCTTCCGGTCATGTTGTCAGATGCCTAACATTCCAATATCAACATTTCTATGTACAAATGATGGTTCTTAACAGAGATGAAATGGGTTGCTTCACAACTACATTAAGCTTTTCGTTTAATTATTGCTCGTAGTTGAGTATAATTTTTTCCCGTGAACCTTACGGCTCCATCCCCTCCTCGTTGCATACCTGGGAACATAATGACAAATCCATGCATACCCAGGAACATAATGACAAATCCAGTTATTGAAAGAAGAGTGACGGACGAAAACGTGATTGGTTCCAAGGAACATAATGACAAATCCATGTATTGGGACTTGGCTCGAAATGCCCATATATCAACTACGGGAAATAAAATAAATGAAAATATTAACGTAGTTGTGAAGCAACCCATTGCATATCTGTTAGGAACCATCATTTGTACACAGAACTGCTCATCTTGGAATGTTAGGCATCTGACAACATGAACAGAAGATATTGGTAGGTCTGCCATTGATGGATATATGGATGGAATGGAGCTGTCGTTTTCTAACAGAGGTCATGAATTTGCCCACAAAACTTATAATCACTGACATCCAGCAAGAATATGCAACTATGAAACAATAATGAAAAATACGGACAATAATTAAATGAAATGCTCCATCGTTCACAGGAAAAAGTTATAATCAACTATGGGCAATAATTAAACAAAAAAGTTGGTGGGAAAAACTTATAATCAACTACAGGAAATAATTAAATGAAAAGGTTCGCGGTAAAAACTCATATATCATGAGGAGAACTTGGGAGCGATCGTAAGACTCAAGCATTTCTCATAAAACAACAAAGGAAGTAAAAGAAAATTCCATGGCTTCCCGGACGATTTCAGTTTGCTGTGATATGGGGCATGGTTAGCCTATATATAGTGAATGGCCACTATGTTGATGGATTAAAAATATTTTGCTGGATTAATCATACACGTATCACTCCAATCTATTCCTTGAAAATCCAATGGCCAACATGCCTGCTGCCAACGCATTAAATGGCCTACAGCAGGCTGAATAATATTCACCGTAAGTTTCAGCCTATGTGAATCAAGTATACCATATATTAAATTATGCAATTACTTCGCATGATTGTTTTTAAGAAACGAATATTTTTATGTGAATCAAGTATGCCATATATTAACCCTGGATGCGGGAATCACCATTATGCAAGGGGCCACGTGTCGGACACGAGGACGGCACGTGGGGGAGGAGCCTCGACCTAGGTGCCCGTAACATGGCACGTGTGCCCCATGCAATATACCACCTCCCTTGCTTCCACTTTCCCGCCCTCACATGTGCGGCTTTATGGCTCCTTCTCGATTCTTCACTCGCAAGTCCCTTCACCGGTTAGCTAGTTGCAACTCTGGTACCTCGGCCCTCTACGCATTCAAAGCATCCCTCACCTTGGGGCAGCTCCATGTCTACTACAGAGATTCCCCATTCTATCTACTCTGTCTACTAGGGAGCTGCCCCATTCTCTTTTCTCTATCTACTGGGGAGTTGCCCCATTCTCGAGGAATAATGGGGCAGCTCAGCTATTATTAGTTTAAAGCTGATTTGGAGTGTATCAATTTTAAGCTTCGTTAAGGAACTTCTACTCAGCAACTCAACCATAAATTCTTTACACCATCTTCATCTCCAACTACTTCTCATTTCTCCACAAATTGCAAGTTATACTTCTCATTTGGACCCCGGTCATATAACATCCTCGTTGCTGGTTCAGAAAACGCAGGAGCTTAAAACAGTCCCCAAACGTTAAATGGTACCATTAATTTCCTTAATATTCATTTAAACAATCTTTAAACTAATTTTAAAAATCAAATATGCCATGTGTCACAATATAAGCGTTCCATGTGTCACAAAATTTATAGAAGTTTTGCTTTAAAGACTTTGCTAGCAAGTAGAAATATTCTCAGAGAAAGAGCGGTCGCTCTTTCTCCAAGGTGTTCTATTGCTACAATTTCACTCCTAAATCAAGGGTCGACTGACCCTTCTTATTCCTAATATTCTTTTCATAATAGTTTGACACTGCAAGAAGGGTCGGCCGATCCTTCTTGTATTATCCATTATGGCTATAGTTGAATTGATGGATAAATGTTTTGACAATTAACTACGAAAAGAAGGGGCGGCCGATCCTTCATGTCATAAAACGGAAGTCGGGACAAACCATTTTTATATGATATAACTTCCGAGGTGTTCTATTTTTACGATTCCCTCGTAATTGAAGGGTCAGTCGACCCTTCTTATTCCCCATATTATTTTCATAATAGTTTGACACTAAAAGAAGGGTCATCCGACCCTTCTTATTATCAATATTCTTTTCATAATATTTTGACACTGCAAGAAGGGTCGGCCGATCGTTCTTGTGTTCTCCATTATGGATATAGCTGAATTCTTGGATAAAGCTTTTCACAATTAACTACAAAAAGAAGAGGCAGTCGATCCTTCTTGTTGGAAAACGGAAGTCGGGACAAACTATTTTTATATGTTATAAATTCCAAGGTGTTCCAGTTTAACAATTCCCTTGAAATTGAAGGGTCGACCGACCCTTCTTATTCCCAATATGATTCTCATAATAGCTCGACACTGCAAGAAGGGTCGGTCGATCCTTCTTGTGTTCTCCATTATGTATATAGCTGAATTGCTGGATAACTATTTTCACAATTAACTACGAAAAGAAGGGGCAGACGACCCTTCTTGTTGGAAAATAGAAATTGGGACAAACCATTTTTATATGTTATAACTTAGCGGATTGACTTGTTATTGTAACAATGACTGGATATTTTAAACATTGATTTTTTCACATTAAAATTTTGAACATTTACAAATGAAAATTGCAATTTTCAAATAAAAAGTTACAATTTTTTTATTTGAAATTCACACTTTTAAAATCCGAAATTGCATTTTTTGATTTGAAATTCACACTTTTCAAATCAAAATTGGCATTTTTTGATTTGAAATTCACACTTTTCAAATCAAAATTTGCATTTTTATATTTTAAATTCACACTTTTCAAATCAAAATTTGCATTTTTTGATTTGAAATTCACTTATTTTGAATTGAAATTCATAGTTTCATAACAAAAAAAGTGCAATTTTAAGGTTCATAAGTAGTCAAATAACACACTATTCGAATATAAAAACACACTTTTCAAATCCAATATTGCCACTTTCAGAACCCGTTTTTGCACTTTAGAAAGGTTGATATTGACACTTTTAAAGTCTAAATTCACACTTTCTTAGTCCAAAATTTGCCTAATTTGTCCAAATTTAATGAAATTGGCGTTGCAATTTTAGGAAGTCTCTTGTTTTCCATGTTATTTATCTTGTGCTTGTACATTAGGTACCTAGTCATAGCCATGATCTCGATGGGGGAAAGACCCACTTCTAAGAGGAGAATATGATAAGGTGTGTTTCTTTTAATTTTGAGGTTATAAGTTATAAACCGCTTCTGGATTTGCTCAATCTTTCTCCAAGATTCTCTAGAATTGTTGCACCCCATACTTCACAATAAATGTTAAAATTATGTTTCCTTCTTCATAATAAATGTTAAAATTATATTGGTTATTTCTTAATATGTTAAGATTATAAAATTATAAATTATAAATATTAACCTAAACAAAACATTATAAAATAAAAAGTTTTTATGCTCTATTTTCTTAATATGTTGAAAATAATAAACAATAACTGAAATTGTTTATGGAGTTAGCTAGACTCTTGGCTATGTCTCTGGGCTTGCGCAATCGTCAAACAACTTGTATTTCTTCTCCCAAATAGAGGTTGATTCTCCTTTACAAAGGGCTCCAATAATTCATTCTCACTTCAAGTATAAAAGATGCATTATCAAGCAAGCTTACAACTTGTTGTCTCTCTTTTACAAAGGGAAATAATCTCCCACATCAAGTGGCATAGTCTCCCAAAAAGGGGCTTACATAGTTTCCATGACTCCCATAGGATCCCCTTCCTTCTCCCAAGTAGAGGTTTATATAGATTTTCCAAATCTAAGTCCAAAAGGACAAGATCCACAATTTTAGCAGCTACATTATTTTTAAGGAAAAACAAGATCCATAATTTTAGGATCCCAAACTAACTCAATCTCAAACCAACTAGGAGAGTCTCAACCATGCCCATGAGACTCAATTAGTTGTGAAGTGGGATCTCACATAAAACCAATTTCCCTTTTTGCAAATAAATCAATGATGCTCTCAACCATGCCCATGAGACTCAATTAGTTGTGAAGTGGGCTCTCACATAAAACCAATTTTCCCTTTTACAAATAAATGAATAATACATGAGTAATTTTCCACTCTCTTCAAGTATTCATCATTTTACAATTTCACATGAATAAATGCATGAGTTTTCTCAAGCTCATTTCAAGCACTAATCATTAAATGAATAATGCATGAGCTTATTAAACCCACTTGCAGCTTTTGTCTTAATTATGCATTTAATTTATTTTTGCTTTTACCTTAGTTTTTGTCTCAAAAGTTCAACAAGCCATATCTTTCACAAACAAAGTCTGTTCGACCCCATTCAAGTTGTGTCTGAAAGAGCCCTTTGAGATCTTTGTTGTACATACAGCTTCGAAAAAAATAGGACCTTCTGAACTCTTTGACAGTCGAGTTCCTCCTGGATCAATCCTTCATTCAATTTCCTTCAATTATTTTTCTTCTTTTAACCTTTTGGCATGATTCTAACCAATTACTTCTTATTTGACTAGTTTTAGATTTGCTTCTAACTAAAGTGAAGTAGATTCTCATGAATGTGGCCCATTAAGCTTTTTATAATTGCAAAAATTCCTCCTCAATTGGCCAACTAGGATTGTATTTGAAGGGGTTAGGTAGTTTTGTCACAATTCCATCTATATCCAAATAGATAGGGGTATTATTGGACTCCCCTCCATTACTAACCCATTATCTCTCTCTAAAGGAATCATCCATCATAATTTTGAAACTAAAAATCTATATATCAATTTTCCTATCCTATCCAAACCTACCCGCTTGTTCCTCCAAGTTTGTTTAATATTTATAGGTTCTATATCACAAATCCCACTTCCTCCATCTTACTCAAGAAAAAATTAGACATGCAATCAACCTAACCATTGGGACCCCAAATATTATATCAATTTAAGATGAAATTCAAATCTTCCTTGATGATAACAATTTCCTTCTTTATGAATGCTTTCACAAAAATCTCCTCTGAAAATAATCCCTCTTAGTATAGTGTCCATACACATTAAAAACTAACAACTCTCTTCCTAGTTCTTGGGAGTAGAGCTCTAGTCCTAAACTTGAATCAACAAACCAATTATTATTGCAATTTATACACCTACTTCACCAACCCAAGATCATCCCTCGGACCTACCCTTTTCATCCACAACATAGAAATCCCAGCCCCTTAACAAATTTTCCAATTCCCCCACAATCTACTCTCCTGCTCACATTAACTCCTAGAGCAACACAATATCCAGTATGTGTAAATCCACTAATTGGTTAAGACATATATTCTTGAAGAGGCTAGCCATCCTTCTCTAATTAAACGATTACATATCATTGGGTAACCCTCTCAAGAGTGTTCAATAATATAAGAGCCTCATCTAAAGACAATTGATTACTGATAACCACATCATAATAAACTTTTTCCTAAGCCAAAGTATAAGAAAATTCATCCCTCCATCTAGTGGATTTGGGGCCTCACTAAGGTTTAACCGTAAATCCACATGAACTACTTTGGTTGAGGAATCTAGAAGGTTTTTAGGTGACCTTACGTTGCATTTGTTAGTGAACTCATATGAGTATGAGGGAGAGTCTTGGTCTGGGAGTAATACCCCCTCTTGTATAGCCTCTAATCCATTAACCAATCGATTATGCTCCAAGGGCCTCTTAGAGGGAAGAGGAGGTTTAAGATCAATGCTTCTTCTTAAATGTATCTCCTAAACATCACCTTTCACCTACGTAGAAAAGAAGGGACACCCTTGCATGCGCAAGGATTCCAAAGACCTATCAACACAAATTTATCTGGAGATGCAATGTAATTCATGGGAGTTGATTTTTTTATGATCTTACCTCTTGTATCGAGGTATTCTCTTGGGGAAATATAAATCACATCAACATAACCATGTGTTGAGACAAAAATAATATCTTCACATGGAAATGGGGGGGGAGTTCCACTAGAGCAAAAAAATCTAAAACAAGAGGACTCTGCATCCCAATTTTTGTATCTCTCTTGCTAACCCAAATGATTTATAATAGTCCAAAGCATTGTCTCTTATACCATCCATCATCTATTTCAAATTAAATGATTTATTCTTCACTAAGTAAATAACACTTTCACTTTCATAGTGAAAACTGATCTTCCATTGTATCATATTGAATTCATCCATCCATCACTCTAGCCATATTCCCTCTTTATTGGCCTTGGATGCTGCCACACATTCTACTTCAGTGGTTGATAAAACCACTACTAGCTACAACTTAGATTTCCAACTTACATCTCCACCAACAAGAGTGAAAGTATAACATGTTGTAGACTTTCATCCTTCTTTGTCTCCACCACATTCATAATCCACAAAACCTTTAATTTGTAAATATACCAATCTATAGAAAATAGAAGTGTCTGAAATTCCCTTTAAATATATAAGTATCCACTTCACAAACTTCCAATCCCCCTTACCAAGATTTGCCATGAACCAAATAAAAACTCCCACTGCTTGAGCAATATTTGATATGGTGCTCACCATGGAAAACATGAGGCTGCCTACTCCTAATGAATATGGTACATGAGATATGCTTGTATTGTATTCTTCTATGGTTGGATAATGTTTGGAAGATAGCTCGAAGTGAAAAGGAAGTGGCTTGCTAACTGGTTTTGCATTCTGCATATTGAAGCACTTCAAAATATTATATATATATATAGCTTTTCACTTAACTAGATTTTCCTACATGTTTTGTCCCTATGTATTTTCATTGCTAGAATTTGATTTGCTAATCCTAAATCCTTCATTTCAAATTTCCTAGCCAACTAAGCCTTGAGATCAATAAATTTCTTCATCTTGGGGCTTGCAACTAGCACATCATCAACATACAACAACAAGGTAATAAAACTACCATCATTGAACCTCTTATAATATCAACAATGGTTAACTTCACTTCTACTGAAGCCTTGGATTTCCATGAAGGCATCAAACTTTTTGTACCACATCCTTGGTGCCTGTTTCAATCCATACAGATATTTCTTGAGTTTGCAAACCAAATGTTCTTTGCCTCTTTCTTTATATCCCTTAGGATAATTGATAACACCATGCAAAAAATCAATTTTTACATCCATTTGTTCCAAGTCTAAATCCTATGCTGCTATAAGTGCAAGAAACCCTTATAATAGTAAGCATCACAACTAGATAGAATATTTCATTAAAATCTATACCCGAGTCCCGCACATAGCATTTTTCTACTAAGCAAGCTTTATAACGTTCCAACGATTCATCATTGTTCTTCTTTACTTTATACACCCATGTATTTCCAACAACTTTTCATCCTAGGGGCAGATCGATGGGTTCCCATGTTTTATTCTTATTTATTGCTTTGATTTCTTCATCCATGACTTTCCTCCATTTATCTACATTCTTATATTCTCTAGCTTCTTGAAATGAACTAAGTTCACCATCATCAATTAACAATGCAAAAGAAGATTGAAAACTAGGAAAATAACTTTCTGGATGTCTGTTGGGATGTGTAGATCTTCTAATTTGTGGTTGTTGAACTCGTTCTTCATGCTGATTAGAATCTTCATTTTCATCTTCACTCATTTATACTTCAATTGGTACAATTTCAAGTGTCTATTGTACCTCCTTATTTTGCATGGATTTTTCATTAAAAATAACATCCCGACTAACAATTACCTTATGGTCAGTAGGATCCCACAATCTATACCCCTTTACTATATTATTGTAACTAAGAAATTTTTTTTTCCTTAACTTTGTGTCAAGCTTGGACCTCTTTTCTTTTGGCACATGGGAAAATGTATCATTGCAGCCAAAAAGATGCAAATGAAAATAATCAACTGGCTTACCACGCCAAACCTCCTCTAGAATATTTCCATCCAATGCAATTGTGGGTGATATATTAATGATATATTCGGTTGTATTAACAACCTCTTCCCAGAATCCATTATCTAACCTATATGCATTAAGCATGCTTCTTACACTTTCCATGATTATGCGATTCATCCACTCAGCCACACCATTTTTTGTGGCATATATGCAACAATATTCTAGTTATTAATTCCTTCATGCATACAAAATTATCATATTATTTATAGTAATATTCTCCTCCATTATCATATCTAAGACATAAAATAGACTTGCCCAAACTTTTCTCTCCTCCTTGAACTCTTTAAATTTCTCAAAGGCTTATGACTTTTCTTTTCAGAAAATAAACCCACACTCTTATAGAGTAATCATCTATAAAACTCAGAAAATATCTAGCACCATTTATAAACAGAGTGGGAACTAGTCCAAATATATTAGAATGAATAAGTTGAAAAAGATCAAAACTTTTACTAGATATTGCAGTAAACCTAACTCTCTTTAGTTTACAAAAAATATAGTGCACACACGAGACTCCATCCCATAAATCATACCTCAATCATGCAAATTTTTCAAACCATTTTCACTCATATGTTCAATTTGTTGATTCCACAACAACACTGTATCTAGAACATTTCCTAAGTCTATTTCCACTACATGATTTTTTATTGTATCAATGCAAAAATGATACAGGGTCCTATAAGATTCTCCTTTTTATACCACAAGGTATCCTTTGGTAATTTTGCATAAATTGTCACCAAAGGTAGTAGAATACCCTAGCTTATCCATCATCTTGATTGAGAGGAAATTCTTTCCTAGATATGGTACATGCCATACATCACACAAATTCCTTTATATGTCACTGTCCAACTTAATCTTAATGCCTTGCCTTCCCACATTTTTTGAAGGATGATCATCACCCAGGTATATTATTCCACCACTATAAGGCTTATATTTGACAAACCAATATCTATGTGGAGACATGTGGAAAGATGCACTTGAGTCCAAATCCAAAGCATATAATAGAGGTCCAATGTTACTGATACATAAAGCCTCACATGTTGTTGTCTTTGATGAATCTGTTGTACTGAATTCAACTGATGGTTGGATTTTCATCCTTCTTTTCCTTCTTTAGATACCAACAGTCCTTCCTCGAGTGCCTTGGTTTCCCACAATGCCAACGCTTCCCTTTCTTTTGTCTGTTGGACTTGGATCTATATTGTGATCTCCATTATTGACCCCTTTTGCTAGATCACCCTCTCCCTAATATGGCTTCATTAGTAGAGGGTTTCAAAGACGATTTTCACCTCAACTCTTCTCACAGTGAAGCAACTACGACATCATCAAATTTCAGAGTTCCTAATGGGTTGGTGATGGTCACCACCATATGATCCTTGGTATTCGAGAGGGAACATAGTAAAATGATCGCTTTGTCCTTATCCTCCACCTATATACCAACCGAGAACCGAGAGAATATTGTTGATCAGGGTATTGAACTAATTCAGATGATCTTCCATACTTGAACTCTTGTTCATCCTTAGATGAAAACGTTGTTTTATTTCTTTAGAAAACCTTATTTATTGTCGATTTAGTTACATACAACTTCCCAAGTTTGTCCCAAAGGTTTTATGTGGGATTTTCTTCAGCAACATTGAACAAGATAAAGTCTGCTATGCAAAGACAATTTGTAGAATCTTCTTTTATGTCCAGCTTTATCTAGTTCTCATTTGTCACGCTGATTGATTTTTTTCCAACCCCTTTCAAGGCTAGGGCTTGGTCATTTTGAACCAACAAATCCTCCACCTTCATCTTCCATATGAAGAAATTCTTGCCATCAAAATTCTCAACCTTGAACTTGGTTAAACCTCCTATCATTGTTGCATCTCCCACTTACATAAAACTCTATGCTTGTGAGTTTTCTAGGATTTGATACCATATGTTAGAAAAATATAAAAAATATAAGCAAACCACAATAACAATAGAACACGAGATTTACATGGAAACCTTGTTGTACACTAGTAAAACCACGAGGCAATGGAATCTTTGATCATTTATTATTACTAAGTAAAAAAACTTACAATTCGTAAGAAAGAATTCCATTTTAGAGAGACCCAATTTTTTAGTCCCTTTTACTTGACTTTTGGCTAATGAGTCGACCGACAAGCTTCATCTCTCTTAGATCTACAACTTCATGCATGTTTACTTCTTCACCTAGGACAAGGTTTGGACGGGCAGTCCTTTTCTTGATACACTTCCACTCAACACTTGTTTCCTTGAGCTACATTCTCTACTAGGGTTTTTACTGAACATACCAGAGGAATTGAAACCTTAGCATGTTCAAAAGAATTTATACTCCTAATCATTTAGGGGCTTCAACAAAGTTCATAACAACCAAGCACATGTCCAATGAAGAAGTCATCTATAACCCTACTAATTGTCTTCTCCTCATCTTTGCCGGAAAATATTTATGATCTTGTAGGTCTATTAATATGTTTTTTCTCCATACACAACTTATGGTCATTTCCAAAATTGAAATTGGGCTTAGGAAGGTAGGAGTGGCATGCACTTCTTGCTAGGAAGTGAGTGTGTTCTTTAACCTTTTTCCCTTTCAGACCTGAACTGGTGGTAGTATACAATCTCCTATTTATAGGTGCATGCATAGCATGACATGAGTCAAGAATGGAATTGATAGTTTTGGTGTTTTCCCCATGCTGATGGGTTAACCCGCTTTGATATCTAAATCTACAGTCCGTTCGCACTCCTAAAAAGTGACCAAGGGACTAGGAGAATCACCTTCACCTCTAAGGAACCTTACTCCACTCCTTACGGAAAAGACCCATATCAATATATTATAATTTTATTAAAAAGTTCTAATATATTTTATATTATGTAATTATATAAATATATATTATATTGTGTATTCACACATATTTTTAAGTCTTATTGAGCATAATTATTTCATGAGTAAAGAGGAAGAGGATTTGAAGATAATCTTTGGAATGATAATGAAATTATTAATGCAGAGAATTAAAATATTATAAATATTCAATTAATTTTAAACATTTTTTTATTTTCAATCGATATAAGAAAAAAAAAATATTAATGAAATCAAATGATAAACATCATCCTCTTAGATCCTAAAATCTTGATAAACATGTCCGGAACATGCCATCGATAAAACCGAACCCACAGAGTCCTTTGTTCATTGCAAAGGAAGATTCTTTCACTACGGCATCCAGCTATTCTCCACAAAAAAACCGCATGAGGAACCAGCTCATTCTATATTATTCTTTATTTTTTATATAAAATTTATCAATAAATTTTTAAATACAAATTATTGTATTAAATTATTAATACAATTTATTAATAAAAAAAGAAATTATTGTATTAAATTATTAATACAATTTATTAAAAAATAAATTAACTCATAAATAATTTAGTTAGATAATTATTAATTTTAGTTTATTGGACTTAAGAATATATATAAAATTTGAGATAAATATACATATATTTTTAGAATTTTGAAGAATTAAACATTATAAAAATAATAAAAAGTTTTAATGCTCTATCTTCTTAAGATATTGAAAATAATAAACATGTGAAAAATGTATTATATCAAATTATCTATATTTATAAGTTATTTTTAATTTTTTAATATATAAAATGTACGAAGAACTATATTTAGTCATATTAAAAACATATATTGAGAAATCGCAGTTTTGTCAAATGTGCGGAGAAAACTGAAAACCTCTTTGGGAAATTTCTGTATTAAAGAAAGTCGGCATCGATTTTACATTACGATGGCAGAGGGACCCAGAAATATGTCGGAAATTTCATATATGAGACTAAATAAGAGCCTCTAATTCCCTCGAAGCTGTTGGTGTTTACTTAATTCCATGGAAACCTAATTTCCAAACTCCAATGTTTCAAAGCCGCAGTGGGCGGCCGAAAGACTTCACTGAACTGGGGGACCAGAGGCGAATAGATAGGTCGGCGGTCGGATTAAAAAAATTCCACCTGTATTCCTTTATTCTCTATTCCCCAATCAATGGCAAATTTCGCTGACCATCGACTTGATATGCATAATGCGAAGCGTTGTGATTGTATATATAGATAGCCAACCAGACACAACTCACATGCTTTGGAAGACGCTCAAGTCAGATCCGGGAAAATGGATCGCAACCCTCTTCTTCTTGTCATGGTGATGCTTGCCTCTGTGCCTCAAGCGATGTCTATTAATTACTCATATTCCCATCCTGCTTTAAATGATGATCATCAATCTCTAGTGTATGGTCACATGCCCCGTGGATTAACACATCATTCTGCTTATGAACGCAAGGTGAAGGAAGATGAAGTCATCTTATCATCAATGGACGCCCACGAGAAAAGGGACCTCCATGCTCTCTTGGCGTTCAGGAAGGCCATCACATGGGATCCATATGGTTGGCTGTCCAACTGGACGGCTAAGAACGCCAAAAACGTGTGCTCGTGGTATGGTGTTCGATGTAGACAAAACACCAGAAGAGTGGTCGCCATACAGCTTTCAGGATTACAGCTTGCAGGATTTTTAGAAGGTACCCTTTTTCCCTTTGTTGGGAACCTTTCACTATTGCGCACATTCAACCTTTCTGATAATGGGTTCGTTGGAACAATTCCACCCGAGTTTGGCCACTTGAAAGCGTTGCGAGTACTTGACCTCAGCTACAATGGTATCAATGGTGCTATTCCACGCGAATTGGGCTTGCTCAAGAAACTGCACACCTTGGATATTTATAGTAATGAATTGAGTGGAATAATTCCGCCCAAGTTTGGCCAGCTTAAAGCGGTGCGAATACTATACCTCAGTGGGAATATGCTCGGCGGTCTTATTCCAGTCGAGTTGTGCCTGGTGCAGAAGCTGGAGCACTTGGATCTCGGCAACAAGTACGGCAACCATGGCAACTAATTCTCGAGCATACCACGTCAATTGGGTAATTTGACACAACTTATACATCTGGACCTCTATGGGAATATGCTCGGTGGTCCTATTCCAATTGAGTTGGGGTCGATGCAGAAGCTAGAGTACCTGGATCTCGGCTACAACGAATTCTCTGGCAGTATACCACGTGAGATGGGTAATTTGACACAGCTTACACATCTATCAATTTGTAATTTTTCTGGTAGTATTACTTCTCAAATATTCAGTCTTCCCCTTACCTATCTGTCTCTTTCTAGTGTTAACCGTATAGGGAGCATATCTAAACTTATTGCTAATTTGACTAAGTTGTCTTACTAAGATATCTCTCAAAACAGAGTCACTAACATGCCTAAAAAGATTGCCAGTTTGACTAAATTGATCCATTTATATCTCTCTCAAAATAGAATCACTAAATTCCCTGAAGAGATTTTCAATATGAGTCAATTAGTTACACTAGATCTTAGTGATAATAGGCTTAATGGTAGCATCCCTAAAACCATTAGCAATTTAAAGAAGCTTGAAATTTTTTATCTTTCTAATAATAGTTTGATAGGCACAATTCCCATAACCATAAGAAAGCTTCAATCTTTGCGAACTTTACATTTGGACTCAAACAAATTAATTGGACCTATTCCATATAGCATAGGTTAACTAAAGACTCTCTATGATCTAAACATATCCAATAATAATTTTCATGGGAGTATTCCTAAAACCATAACTAATTTAAAGAATCTTCGAAACCTTTTCCTTTTCAAAAATAGTTTGACAAGCACAATTCCAAGAGACATAGGAAAACTTCATTTTTTGCAACTATTAGCTTTGGACTCAAACAAATTACCAGGGCATATCCCATATAGCATAGGTAAGCTAAAGGGTCTCTTCTATCTAGACATAAATAATAATAGTCTTTCTGGTAGTATTCTTAATAGTGTTAATGGTTTAGTTTCACTTGGAGTGTTAGATCTATCAATAAACAACTTGGAGGGGCCAATTCCTAATGACGTTGGAAATTGTACCCATATGCAAGTTTTTTCTGCTCATTCTAATAACTTTTCTGGGACACTTCCTATAACTTTGGTCAATTGCATCTAGCTTCAGCTAATTGATTTAAGGAAAAATCAATTATCAGGCGAGCTTCCTCAATACTTCATATTTTTTCAGGGCTTGGAAGTTTTAAACCTTGGTCATAATAATCTGCATGGCCATATTCCTCAACATATCACAAATCTCCCCAGGTTGCATGTGTTGGATTTATCCAACAACAAATTCAGTGGAAAAATACCAGCGCATCTTGAGAGACTCTCAGGATTTGTAAATGTTTCTAATGATGGTGAATTTTATGAGGAGATAGAAATTGCCATGAAAGGGAGTGAGTATACTATGCCATATATGTTGCCTACAAATACTATATTTGATTTGTCTTGCAACAATCGGAAATTCCCTCAAGCATAGGTAATATGATTCAATTACGATTATTGAATTTATCTTGGAATCAGTTGGAAGGCCAGATACCTACATCACTTAGTGGTATATCTACTTTGGAGCAATTGGACTTGGCAAAAAATAATCTGAGTGGACTGATTCCTGAAGAGCTCTCTAAATTACATGATTTGGCCATTTTTTATGTTTCATCAAACATTCTTTGTGGGCGAATCCCAACAGGGACACAATTTTCACTTTCAATGTGTCTTCATTTCAAAATAATAGTTGTTTATGGGGTTGTCCTTTAGATTCTTGCAATGAAAATGAAAAACAAGCAAGAAAAGGTGACAATGATAGTAAGGGTAGTAATGCTGGAGTGGGATGGTTTAGTCATGTTGAAGAAAATATGTCATTGATAGTGTTGGGGATGGGAATGGGTATTGGATTTGGGGTAGTTTTTGGTCTCTTTATATAATGGGAGAGAACTAAACATTGAGTGGTTCCCCCAAACATGCCACGACCATGTTTTGGGGTGTACCGATTTCCTACATAGGCATGGCCTCCTATGTTCAAAGATTCAAAAAATGAACACTATTTGTATCATGTATAGTTAAGTTGTACCACTCATATATTTTGAAAATAAATTGATGTTTATGTTATTGATGTGTAAGTTCAAATAAACGATAGAAAAGAGGAGAAGAGCTAATTATTTGTATGTTATTATGAAGTTTTTATATATCTTGTATGGTGAGAAAGAACTGAATTAATGTTTAGTCAAATACCAAAGTATAATGAGAATATCTTGCACCACAAAGAGTAGAAAATTCAATTAAAAAATAACAATAATATTTTTTTAATAATTATTACAAAATTAAATATAATAAAAAAAATCTTATAAAAATTGAAAATTATTATTTTTATTTTTTTTCATTACCATTATTATCAATAACAACAATTTTCCAATAAATATTTCAAAATTATATAACAAATTATTTTCAAATCTTTTACTGTAATTCTCTTTTTCTTATCACGTATAAATGTCACATCCATAATATTTGTTCACACTTAAAAAAAAAGCTAAAATAATATTTGTCCACACTTTATTGAAACATAAAACGATTAGACCGAGACTAATAACAAATTCGATTTTTTTTTAATAAGACTTCAAAAGATTAAGTGCCAATGAAACCTATTGGTTTATCCGTATTCATTACATTTAATGAATTCATCCTGTTTACCTAAGTTAACGAGAAACACAACCTGAAATTGAAAATGTTGATTGGATTATATTTAATATTTTTTCACAGTAATTTTTTTTAATTTCCTATTCAAATGACCTATTTCTTATTTAAAAATAATGATCAGATTATATCTAATATTTTTGAAAAATGAATAGCCTATTTCTTATATTTGTTATTTAAAAATAATGATTAAATTATATTTAATATTTAAAAAAAAAATCATATTAAAATTTAAATGACAAAATACCTTCTTCATTTGTGCATTGGATATTTACGATAGTAATGAGTTTCATAAACTTCGAAAAATACATTTGGTTCTCTTTTTAAAAACAACTTACTTCTCCTTTTAAAAATAACTTATTGATCCTTGCTTCTTAAAAAAATCTAATATCAGACTGTTCATAAAATGCATTGCTTACATCACTATCTATTACATCAAAACTGCTGCTGAAAGAGCCTATTGCACTACTGCAGGTTTTATGCTCATATTGTCACACAGGTTACCTCAGGTTTTATATTCATATTGTCACACGGGTTAAATATTATTTGTATCAAATATCTGGTGTATCAAAACTGCTACTAACGGTTATTCTCAGATTGGATGACACACTTCACATCTTGACTTTAAGTATTAGTTACTTTCAAGCATTTCAACATTTTTTAATGTAATAGTTTTTGGTTTATTTAATAGAATTTATTTTTAAGAAAATCTATTTCTCCATTCGAAATTGATTTAAAAATATATATATATATTTTTCTATTTATCACAAAGAAAAATTGATTATGCCTAACCCATGAAAAATATATATATGTTGATAGTTACAAGCACTTCAATATTATAAATTTAGTCATAGCCTCCTAAATATAAAGTTTTATTAATCCAATTAATTATTATTTACTCAAATCTATAAACTAGAATATTTTATAATGATCCTTCATGAGTTTGAAACATAAAGCCACCGTGTAGAATTTTAAAAGCTTACTAGAGTTGCATCTAGTTGTAGCTCATATTTTCTTGTCTCACTTATAATGGATCAAGATTTTGTGGATAACATTTAATTCATAATTGTATGTTGGAGCATGCTATGCAAAATGTGTCCAAACACTCCAGTGCATTTTGATAACATTTAGGATCTTCACTTATAGTGAGAAATGAACTCTTTGTAAATTAGGATAATTAATTAGTTGAGTATGTTTTTAATTTATGAAAGGATATCCTCTTATAATACAAATACCTTTTTTCTTTTATAGAACATAGTGAAGAGCATGTGTTGTAATGACATTTAATGGGTTGGTTTTTTTAAGGTAACCTTCTTCCATGGATTAATATAGTTGTAAATTTTGACACCAATTATAGTTAGAAACATTGTTGTGGTGTTGCAATGGAAAAATAGTTTTTAAATCCTCTAAAAGGGCTAAAAATACAAACACCATAAGATGTGACTATCAGTGGGAAGATTATTTTAAATTTTTATAAAAGTGTAAGATTATGATTATGCTATATCTTTAAATATAGGTTTGTGGATTATTAGAAAATTCATTTATTCTATTTCTATCCAATTTCTAATTAACTAATACCCAAACAATGTAAATTTCATACATGACTATTTCCTTTACACTAATAGTGAAATCAATGAGATAAATAAAAACAATGAACAAATAATCACTACCATGAAGTACCTTTCAAAAAAGTACAAATAATACTATAATAGTAATACCATAATTTATCACATTAAACTATTAAAAAGAACACATATTAAGTTATATCGACTATGGAATATGGTTGTTAATATAACACTCATTTCCCATACATAGCCATTCTACTCAAGATCATGGTGCTATACCATAATAAAGGTAGTTATTATATGTGATATCCTTTGAAATTCCCCTAAGAATGTGTGTATAGATACACTAAGCTAGTTAAGGTCTATCATATTATTTTAAAATATATAATAGAATAATTAAATGGTTATAAAAACAACATATAGTCTATTAAAATGCTTATGAAGCATAAATTTTTGAATAATCCTATTTGTTGGTAGATATCTTTGGAGAGAATACGTGAGAGAATAAGAGAATTATGGAAAATAGTATATATTCATATGTTTATATTTGCATATTCATCATCGCAAGGATGGTATATGCACATATGATATCATCAATCTCTATATGACCACATGGTTAGTGGATTAAGTTCACTTCAATATCATTCTTATTTTGATTTTTTTAATAAATAAGTGCATTGTAGAGGAAGGTGAAATCACATTATCATCCACGGATAACCACAATTCTTAATTTGATATTTTAGAAATAATTGCATGGTGGAGGAAGGTGAAATCACATTATCATCAGTGGATAGCCATAATAAGAAAAACATCAATGCTTTCATGTCCATCACATGTGATTCATTTGGAAATATATCCAATGGGATGACTGAGAACCTTGAGCACATGTCCTCATGGTATGGTGTTTATTGTGGATAACATCATGGACCTTTCTAAGTCCATATTGGAAGGTTCCCTTTTGTTTACTCTTACCAATTTCTTATTGTCAAGGAAATACGACAATAAAAAATTGACATTCTACATATTTTTAAAATGGAGACCCTCAAAACTAATATACCCTTTGTGAATTTTGAAGTGTAGTAAAAAAACAATTTATAGGGAATGGTGTTGTCTTTCTAATGATATTTCATTCAAAAAAATGTAACATCGTTTAATATGTAAAATTTTCATTTAAAAGATGAGCATAATATACATTGAACATAGTAGATCTTCCATTTTTTCTGGGGGAAGGGGGAAATTATATTTGATTATTATTTTTAGAAGTCAACCAATTAATACTTGAATCATATTTTATCAACATGTGTTCACATCAACAATTTTCCTATTTTTACATAAACTGAAAAACCAAATATCCTTTATTTGAAGAAAAAGAATCCAGGAAAATCTCACATATTTTTTGTAATTTTTTGGTTTTGTACTTTTTATGTTACTGATTTTTCTTCTAGCACATTTGGAGCTATGGAAAAAACATTCAGTGTGTTCTAAAAGAAAATAAATTCAAAATATAATATGAAATGGAAAGTGTGAAAATAATGTCATTGTATAGAGGATTCATTAGGGAATCCACTAGCATCAACTATGCCACCTAAGATACATGAGATGAAGGGGCTTCACACCTTGGATGTTGTAGCTACAAAAAATCGTGTAGCAAGGGGGTTGGATTTCATGATTTTAAACCCTCAATTAAGTAATTATCTAGATTGAGGGTTCTTTAGATGTTGAATCAAGGGTGAAATGAAGATTTTCAAATTCCTCAGTTAAGGGTTAATTAAACCCTCTATCAAGGATTCTCTAGGTTTAACAAGTAGCTCGATCAAGTAATTGTTGCTAAAAACAAAAATAAAAATAAAAGTATTTATCTTAATCACTTTGAAAGGTTTTGCTAAATTTAAATATTAAGATGTACACACGCTTTAGTTCATGTTTCTTTATATTATAAACTCTCATAGGTATTATCACGAGAGATGATACATATTTAAGATTACTATTTTTTCATTTTAGTGAATCTAGAAATTGTACTTTATTCTATCAAAAGGGATATTGGGATAGGGATAAGTAAAGTTAGTCTCCAATCTTGAAACTTTAAATTTCAACTTAAAAAATGGTATAAATATGTTTTGAAGAAAAATAGCTTGATCAAGTTAAAGGGATCCACTTAGAATTATAAATTTAATACCTCCAATTTATGTATTTAAAGTTACATATTGATAAGACATAATTGACTAAGTTCTTTAACTTTAGAAAATAAACAAAATAAACAATTCAAAACATGGGTTGTTAATAAAATTATAAATTATAAATTTAAATCACATGTCGTTAATAACCTTGGGTTGGACCCATTAATAAAACTATTTACCCTAGATAAAGAATAATAATATGGAGATGCTTGTAGGGGAAAGATTATTTATATTATATGTAGCAATTCTAAGGACCAATCAATGAGTTGGAAATGTTAAAATTGTTTTTAGAAGGTTGATATCTAGGATTTTCATGTTTTTTCCTTATTTATATATATATATATATATATATATATATAGCAGAAGCCACATTTTAATGAGAAGTTTGGAAAATAATATTCTAAAAATGTATTGTTTAAGTTGAACCCATTTAAAAAGAAAATTTGAGGAATATATCATCAATTCTATCTTTAAAATACACTAATAAATTATTTGTAAATTACCTCAATAATTATTGTAAATCACCTCATTAATTTTGCTTTCCATAGTGGTGATGGAAGTTTAATTATTGTCAACATAATTTTTTACCTCCTCAACACCTTTCAAATATCCAAATTTTAACAAAGGATCATTGACCTAAATGATTATGGTATGCCATAATTTGTGTATTTCAATCATTTACACAGAGTAAGTTCGAAAGACACTTGGTCTAGCTCCTTTTGAACCTAAATTCTTTATTCCACAACCAAATAAAGATCCTAGATTCCATACAGAATCCCATAATTTGTACCACAATTGAGAATACATAAAATTCAGTTATAAAGAGGTGTCTAAGAAGGGAATGTGACCCACTAGGCCAAGCTCCAAATTGTTTCCACATTCATTCATTATACTAACTTCTATTGACATATGATTTTAATCCATAATCAAGCATTGTATGTGTGGATGTACCATGAATCTTAAGTGAGTTAAGACTTACCCTTACCAATTTAACTCTTCCCTCTACTTGGCATGAAAAGGGGATTGCATAAGGGAGGATCATTTTCTTGATGTTGATTGTGAGAAACTCATATGTAAATTATTGTTTCTTTTGCATTACTATATTGCCTGAACTAGCTATTTCGTTTGGGTTGTAGCCTATTTTCTCTCTCTAAGGGTTTCAACCACATAAAAATATTGATTTGTTGATATGTGATCTATTTGTGTGAATGATTTTTTAAGTTGTTTAACTTATGTGGAAATAGATCATATTTTAGTCAAACATGGTATCAAAGCACTTATAAAGACTTGCTATCATTGTTGATTGAGATCTCGAATTGGTGTAGTTGTATGCATTACAAGATTTATGGATTCTTTTATTTTTGTGCATTTATAAGATTAGGTCAGTGTTCCATTATGTCTAGAGCACTCCTTTAGTTGGAAATGTTTTTCATTTCACTCGAAATTGTTTTCATTTTTCCAAGAAATGGATATTTTACCAGATTTGGAGGTATATTATTTACATTTAGGATTTTTTAAAAATATTTTCTCATATCATTTCATATTTTAATCTAGTTTTGTATTTATTCCCAGATTTTTACCTTTTTTATTTGTGTAGTCTCTTTGTCATGTGCATTATGCAAACTTGACAAATTAGAAACAAAGTGAAAGAGTTTTCTTAGCTATGTACCCGTTTTGTCATGTGCCTTATATGAACTCGATAAACTAGAAATAGCGAAAAACTTGCATTTTTCAGTAAACTAACCAAGGTTTAACCCCAAATCTGACAATTTTCGGTTTTTAAATTTTATTTTTTGTTTATGTGGCTATGTATAAGTGCCTTCCAAGCCAAAAGAAAGGTTTTTGGATAAGCACTCTCTCCAACAACCCCATTTTCTTTCATAATATTAATCTATCTTTTGTTTAATTCGCTTGGTTAAAAGTTACTTTATTAAGTAAGGGTCTTGGGTTCAAGTCTTTTTTCTTGTTACTTTAAAATAAAATATAAAAAATTGATGTAACTTTAAGTTATAAAGTGACGTCATTGTAAGACTGCTTATCACTTGTTTTATAAAAGTGGGTTACTTATTTTAAAAGGTAACTTATTTGTAAAAGTGAGCTTACTTGAAAAATTAGTAAGGGAGGACTATTTATTGCATTGAACATCCATCTCCACTTTGTTCAATCTTTTCTTGCTAGATGGCTCAATTCCATCTTATGCATTTTTTTCAAAAAGCGTAACTTTGTCATTTGGTGTATGTTTTTAGTGTCGTTTTTTTAACGGCCTATTTATTTTTAGATCTTTGTATCTAAAACATCAATATCTATTTTTGAAGTCATATTACCTACACATTTTATATGGCTAATCCAAGTTATCTTCTGTTTACTAGTACCAACTACTTCTCTTGAAAGCCTATATGGAGGATGTCCTATCAAGTAATAGAATTTACCAAAATAATTTGGGTAAGAAACTTCCCCCACTATTGCCTCAAACAAAGTGAAATGGGATAATAGAAATGATGAAGAGCTTGGATTAATCAATATGTCCATCTTTGATAAATTACGATTCCACCTTCAAGGAATTAACCAATTAGATGTGGCTTGGCAAAAAATGGAAATTGTATTTGGTCACCACAATGAGATTCAAATTCATCATCTTGAAAATCAATCAATTGTTTTAAATCCAAGTGATTTATCTTGCATTGAAGACTATCTATCTCAATTCAAAACCCTTAGACTCTTAGTTGAAAAATAAAAGATATCTAATCCATAAAAGAAATGTATATATGCTATTCTTACTCAAGTTGGTCCTCCTTATTCTATTTTTGTATCTATTTTTAACTCCACCATATAATCTATGGATTATACATGTACAAAACCCATTCTTGAATATTTTTGTGATTATTTAATTAGAGAGCAAGGTAAACTCTTGCACATTGGAGTGATCATCACTGGAGTTACATATAATAAATCCTTAGTGGCACAATAGAAGGATAATTCCATGCATCCAAAGAAACAACACCCTCAGAATGATAAGAAAAAAAGGGGTCTCAAACCCTCTCAACAAGTTCCTACAACCAATGGCGATAAAGGCACTAAATCAAAATGTAAGAAAATTGAACAACATTGCAATTTTTGTGGACACGATGGTCCTGTGGAATCTTAGTGTTTCAAGAAAATGGAAGCCTTGGAAGAAGCAATGAAGAAGCACGTCATCAATATTGATTCTTCTTCTAATTCTTCTTCTCGAAAGGCACTTGGGTTTAATTTTTAAAAATTGAATATTTTCACTTGTTTTTGGCCTACAAGACCCTTGTAGAAAAACAATATGCACATTAAATACACAAGTTAAGAGCAAAAAATGGAGGTGAATACATAAAAAATAACTTTACAAATTACTGCATTGGACAAGGTATTCAAATGAAACATATTTTTCCATACACACAATTAAAAAATGATGTTGCTAAGAGATAGAATCACATGTTAAAGGAAATGGCAAATTGTATGAACCAATCTAAGTGTTTAAGTCCTCGTTTTTAGGTGGAATTCATTAATTGTTCCAATTACATAGCTAATCGCACTCCTACGAAGGCTTTAAAAGCCATAACACCGAAACTGGCATGGAATAAAACTAAACTAGATCTAAGACACTTTCATGTGTTTTTTTAATGAAGCATAGGCTCACATTCCTAATGAAAAACTGAAAGCATTACAACCTATGAGTGAGAAGTGCATTTTTGTTGGATATTCTAAAGATTTAAAAGGTTATAAACTTTTTCAACTTAATTGCAATGATATTATTATTAGAAGAGATGTTAAATTTGATGAAAATATCTCAACATGTGAGCCTAACTCAATGCTTGTACTACCCTCAGCCTATGATCCATTTTCAACAATTGTGCCACCTTCTATTGCCAAATTTTATGATTGTGATCATATTCCATTTTCTTCTTCAAATGATGACAATGAGGATGAAAATACACCTCCACATGCTCACTTTCCTCTAGTTGGTTTCATTGCACATAAGCATACACTAACACCAACGCGTATTAGATGGGTCCATACACCATGCGAAGCAGCTAGTGATCCCAAAAATCAACATTGAACACATTCACAATTCCAATGAGCCTCTTATCTTTTGGATCGAGTTTCAAATACTTATAATCCAAAAACATTTGCAAAAGATTCTAGCTATTGATATTGGAATGTAACGAGAAATGAAGAGTATCATTCCTTAATGGAGAACGATACTTGGGATCTTGTAACTCTTCCAAAAGGACAAAAATTTGTTAGATGTAAATATTGTGTATAGAAATAAGTATGCATCAAATGGAAGTATCCAAATACTTAAGGTAAGGTTAGCTTATTCTCATAATCCTTGTTCTTTATGTTGATAACCTTATTCTTACTGATAGTGACACTAAATTTTTAATCCATGTGAAATACAACTTTAAGAATAAATTTAGAATGATCAACCTAGGATATTTACATTATTTTATTAGCCTCCAAATATTGCAAACCAAAGGAAAAAAAAAGTTATCAATCTAAGTATGATTATGACCTTCTTCGTCACTTTCACGTGGAAAAATGGAAACTAGCCCTTCTCCCTTCTAATTTGGAGTCAAACTTACTACCACTTACACTACACTCGAAGTAGATGGCACCTTGTATCTTTAGTTAGTTGGTAGTCTTTTGTATGTGACTCCTACCAGTTCTGATATTTCATTTGTTGTTTGTCTTGTTTCTTGGTAGATGCAAACACCCCATGAAAGTCATTGGAACGCAACAAAAATAATACATTCATATATTTGATGTACAGTTCAATATGGGGTACATTATAGCTCAGGGGGGACTCCTTTGATGGTTGTCTTCACTAGTTCCGATTGGTAGAATCCCTAGTGATCGGAAGACTACTAGAAGTTATGTTTTTCAGTCCTAGTTATAGACATGTAACTTGGACTTGTAAGAAACAAGAAGTTAGTTCTCTTCCTTCACTGGTTCTGATTGGTAGACGCCTTGGTGATCGGAAGACTACTACAAGTTATGTTTTCAGTCTTGGTTCTAGACATGTCACTTGGACTTGTAAGAAACAAGAAGTTCTTTCTCTTCCTTCGGCATAAGTAAAGTATTGAGCCATAGTTAATGCAAGTCAAGAAGCCCTGTGGCTTCAACAAATCCTTTTAGAGTTTGGATTGTAGCAACAAGATCCAACTACCCTCTAGAGTGACAATCATATAGCCATCAGGATTGCCAAAGATATAGTTCAACATCAACGGAACAAAAATTAAGCTACAATTGCACTTAATCAGAGAGATTATTTGGGATTGTGTTCTTGAAGTACTCTTTTCCCTATAGATGATCGAGTTCTCTTACATAAGTGAATTTTTCTAAACTTTGGTCTATGTTTGGAGTTCGGGGATTTTTCATTACGAGGGGATAGGCTATAATGCCCCATTCCTTCTCTAATTGTGTCACATTTGTAAATCCTTCAATTATATCCCAAGTTGTTCTTAAAAGAGGATGTTAGGATATTTAGACACTTAGGATTTACTGAACATCGACTTGGTCTAATGTGTCTTTAGCTAAAGTGTGTTTCTTTAGTATACATGTTAGGGTCCTACCCTAACCCCCCTACTTTACCAATGTACAAATTTGTAAGGCCCATTAAATAGTTAGTGGGTAGTGACTTAATGTAAAATGGTCATATTTATTGAATAAAGCCCCCCCTGGGTGGTTGACCCTCATCAATAGCAAGATCATGTGTAATTAGGGATTTGATATTGAAGCACTATCTATATAGTAGTAATCTATGTAATGTTTGGTGAATAATTGTCATTGTATTTGAAGGTTTGCTCCTGGAGGTTTCCCCCTTGAAGAGGCAAGCAAAAATAGCTATCTATTTTATCTATTATCTCTTGTGTTTTTATATCTTTTCTCTAAATTTCTAATTTAAGTAGATTACAAGTGGTATATGTTACCACCTAAGTTGTACTTAGTTGGATTTCAAGTGAGCCGATGAAGATTGAAGTAGTGTACTTGTTCATTGCCAACATTCAAAAGTTCATCCGGCCAGTTTTGGCCCATTTTCAAAACATTTGCATGTCCATGCCACACGACGATTTGTAATAAGTTGTTATAGCATGATGTATTTTGTAACAGACTTGGCTTGCCTTATTTTTGTACATCAATGCGGTACTTTAGAGTTTTTTTCCTTGTTTATTATGCATTGCTTTTCAACGAAGCATAATTTCTGAGTTTTTCATTCACACCTCCAAAGCTGGAGTATCTTCCTTGGTGGAAAAACCTTGGGGAGTTTATTAAAGTCTAAGGGTCTATGTTTATTAACATTATAGCCATCAATAATGAGTCACATGGACATGTACTAGCCCCCCCTAGGTTTTTTGGTTTTTTTGACAAAAAACAAATTTCCCGCAAACGAGACTATTTTTAGTGTTTTAATTGAAAAGTTAAAAATATCATAAAAAGGTGCTTAGGAGGTGAAATTAACCATGGGGATGATCATTTTATAACCCGGATCACCTTGTTGTAGTCGAGCAGATTGCATAGTTATCAACGATACATATTATAGATAAACAAGCATGTATAAAGATAAGAACAACATACAAGTAACGAGGATGGAATCAACAAGTCATTCTATTACTCAGCAAGAACATGTACAGAGATGATTGACAGTATATCACCTTTACTTATATATGGCTCTCCAGCCTATTTATATAGTTTACAAACAGTTACATAACTATCTTTCAGTTCAACCGACCGACTCAACATGAAGGGGACGGAAATATATTCCGACATGTTTTACAAGGTTGTCTGTCGGAGGACCTAGTTGAGTGGTCGAATAGGCTCCTCCAACATCTCCCTCACCAAAAAAACCCTTCTTCATCCCGAATAAATAGGGAGATGAAAACTTAGCTAGAGTTGAATGAAAAAATTGTATAGGGCTGAGTAATAAGAAGAATTTGTAGTTATTGTTGATGATGACTAGTGTTGGTATACGGTTGTTGGTTGACACATTCTTAGACAATGGATTTTGCAGATACTGATAGTTGATGTTGAAAGTATTCCCAGACATGAAGTGCATTCTGAATGTCAATGGTAAGAGTAGTGAGGTTAGACATGATCTCCATTTTTTCTTGAATGGGTCTGTCTTGAATATTTATCATGTCTTTTCCCAGTAGTAGTGTTTTCTTGTTGGAAGTAGAGAGAAGTCGATGAAGATGAGGCCTGATTTGGCTGGCTTTGGAGAGACCTACCTGAGCTTGTGTGCTCCAATGATATTCTTTCTTCTCCATATTTTCGAATTTCATGTGTTCCATACTGATTTGGTTGTCGAGAGTTTGTGTTAAAGCTTCGTCGGCAGCCTAGCATTGTTGTTGTAAAGTGTTAATGAGGTCTCAAGTTTTCTACATTTTGACAAACACATTACCATAATGTGTATACCAATTACACAATACTTATGTGGTCATAGCAGATTCCTGGGCATACTATACTAACAAACTATGTGCTTCCGTAAAGGCAGTGTACTGGTTTGTCATAAGAATGGATGTTTCTTCATCTTGATCCTATCATTCCTTGGTCAATTGTTCTCGTAGGGATGACCCGATGCTTTCAAACAATGCATATGCTTTGTCGAGAGGGTTTTCAATGTCGTCCCTCGATGAGATAGGTACCACTTGCTGGACTAAGTTTTCACACTTAGTCAAAAATTTAGACTGTTATGCTTCTGCCCACTTAGTAACATACTCGATAGTCATAATGATATATCTTTCTCCTGTTCGTCTACCATGTACCAGAAATGGACCAATGAAGTTGATTTCCCATATTTCAAAGGTTAGGATTGGATTTACTGATATTATTGGCATTTCATTACTTGTTAATGGTCGGCCAAGTCGCTGACATCCGTCGCATTTGTTTATGAATTCTCGACAATCTTTGTGGATTGTTGGCCACCATAATCTTGATTGTTAAATTTTTCTGGTGGTCGTGTCGGCTTGGAAATGCCCACTTGCTGGCCCATTATGTGCTTCATTGATTATACTTTTCCTTTCATGATCGATAACACAACATCGTAGAACATCGTCTGGCCCAAGCTTATAAAGATTCCCATTTATTATAGTATAGGGCACAACTTTCATTGCTAGAATCTAATTTTTCTTTTCAGGCATTCCCTCTAGAGCTTGTACTTCTTCTATAAACTAAGCAATGTCAGCTAAATCTAATGGAACAACTTCAATTCTGAACAAGTGAGCATCTGGTAGCTCATCCTCAATTCCAGTTGGTTCTTCACCCATGTCTATCCTCGACAATTGGTTGGGGCTAACATTTTCTTTACTCGGTCGAACTATGACTTCAAACTCAAACTCTTGGAATAATAGAAACCATCGATAGATTCTTCCATGGTGTAAGTGTTTATTGACTAAGTATTTCATAGCCTGATGATCTGTATAGAAAACAAAAGGATTGGTGAGTAGATAATGTCGGTATTTCTAGAGTGCGAATACCATTCCCAATGCTTCCCCTCTCATTTGTCGAATAATTCCTTTATGCCTTATTGAAATTTCTTCTACTGTAGGTGTTGGGGTAATCCATTCCATCATATCTAGGTTAATTTAGAATTGCATCGAATGTTATTCCAGAAGCATCTATATGTATGTGAAATTCGATTGACCAGTTGAGAAATCTTAATATTGGAGATTCGACTAGTTTCCTCTTTAAAATGTTGAATGATATAGTGGATTCATCTGTCCACTAGTATTCTAGGTTTTCTTTAGGAAACTCCTCCAATGGATATGTCATGTCGGAGTAGTGTCGAATAAATTTTCTGTAATACCCTGTATTCCCTAGTAAAACTCTGACTTGTTTGGGTTTGACTGGAGGTTTCAAGTTGAGGATTACTTTAATTTTTGCAAAGTCGACTTTTATATCTTCCTTGTATACGACATGTCTAAGCAAGATTCCTATTGGGGTTGCAAATATACGTTTCCTGATATTTAGTGATGGTTGGATTTATCAGCATCTTTCCAACATAAGTCTTAACCATTTGCAGTGGTCCCTCAAAATAGAGTAGATCGTCCAATCGTCAAAATATACAGCCATGGTTTTGTAGATGTATTCTTGGAAGGATTAGACAACAATTCTTGAAAACACAGCTGGTGCATTTTTCAATCCGAATGGAATCACTTTTTATGCAAACAATCCAAATTCACGTACAAATGTGGTCTTCTTACCATCTTCTTTGGCAATAGGTACTTGGTTATATCCAGAAAATCCATCCATGAACAAGTAGCATTCGTGTCCTACAACTTCATTAATAATTTCGTCAGCAAAGGAAGTAAGAAATGGGTCTGTAAGTGTTACAATGTTGAGTTATCTGAAGTTGAAATGGATTCATAGTCATGTCGGGTCGTGCTTCTTAAGTTGGATGACTATTGGGATTTCCCATTCTTATTGATCAATGGGATAGATGATTCTGAAAACAAGCATGTTGTCTATTTCTTTCTTGACAATTTCTTTGTATTTATGTGCGAGCTTGTATGGTCTCTTCTTGACTGGTTTTGCATCTAGTTTAATGTCGATCTTCATTTCTCCCATTTCATGGACAAGTCATTTCAAATATTTATAATCACATGGAAAGACATATTGGAATTCTTTTAGTAGGTTTGTAATTTCCGTTGTATGTTCTTAATTCCAGTAATCGTCTATTTTTTCCATATTGGGTCTGTTGTCGTTAGATATATCTATTTCTTTTATCTTAAGTTGTACGTCCATCCATTCAGGTGCTCTAGTTTCATTGATATATCGATCACCTTCTTTTATCCATGTAAATGTCGGTGGGAATTCTTCTGCATTCAACCTTTCAAGATCATTGTTCTTTGAAGTTTTGACTTTAAAAATTGTTCTGACCAACTTTGACGTGTCTGGATGTTCTCGTTTCCATATGAAACCTTTTCCTTCCTTTTTGTTCGTTTCTATGTTTAGTATTGTCTAGTGCTGGTGTTTAGTTGACTTGATGTTGTTACCATGCAGCAATTTGTCGGCCAAGTGGTTGTTGATTATCTGACGATATTTTGCTAATTGTCGGTTGTATAAATTTTTTCACTTCATTACTTGCTTCTTTTAATATATCATCCTGTGGAGAAAATATGAAATCTTTGATAAATTTTTCTCTAATTTCTCTCCAAGTAAATGTTTCTCCTCGTGCTTCTATTTTATACTATTTGTTTGGTAGGTCATCGAGTGTGATTGGAAAAAGGTGTGGCTAGATTATTTCATCTTTGTAACCTACTCTTTTCCATTCCTTTTCGCAGTTGTCGATGTGCTTTTTAGGATCTTTCCCTTGTGTGAAAGTTGGAACATTTGCTTGTGTCATGAGTTTTATTCCACTGAATATTTCAAAGAAGTATGTCGATGTCGTGGACAAGGTTTGAAGTCTTGACTGGTGTGTATCCCACCACCTTGTAGCTTGACTTGTGAAAGTTTCAACCAAGCTCTTAAGATTGACCTTGTTCTCCTACGTTATTTGAAACTTCATCGACATGAGATGCATGAGAATATCGTTCTTTATATCTCAACGGTGGGATACCCAATGACTCATTTCACACCGGTTCGAGTTTCATATCTTCTCTGATTTTTCTTTCAAAAATATTCAGAATGACAGAGACAGTAAAAAATTGTTGAATTTCCTTTTTGGGGACAACTTCAACTGTCCAACATTCTCATGTTTGAAATTCATAATTCTCCATTTTCTAGTCATGGAGTTCAGCGTTTGAATTATATCAGACCAATGAGGGATTCTAGAGGTGGATCTCCCCTTGTGTATTTGGCTTGGTATAGTCCTCATTGATCATTACTTGGTATAATTGTTGGATGTCGGAGTCGTAATCAATGGGTTCTGCACAAGGATCTCCTTGTGATGGGTGAATTGGTATAATCACTTTCTTTCCATTTCCTTTGAGTTTTATCCTATCTTTGTCAAGCGATATTAATTATTTCATCTTTCTTCCCCATGGTTGGCCAACTAGGGAAGGTAAGGAATTGGATCCTTTCTTTGGGTGATAAATTTCAAAATCAACTTGTGTTGTTATACCCCTGATCGATGTGTCGACATTTTTACATACCCCAATTGGTTCAATGAATCCTCGATCGGATAACTTTAGGTAGATGCCTGAATCATGTAGTTGCGGTCGACCAAGGTGTTCCCAAGTAAATCGAGTCATGATATTTGATTGTGATCTGAAGTTGATGACGACTTGTCAGAAACAGTATCCTTCTATTTCTAAATCGACAAGTGGATCTGCATCATTTTGATCTCTCTGATTTAGTTGATATAGACTTTTAGTTTTCTTTTCTTCAACATATTTGCTTCTAATATTATACATTCGATCTATTAGCTTTGTGACTGCTTCTTCCTTGGTTAATAATTTGAGAAGTTCATTAATATCTCTTCATCGAGATTCGTCATTCTATTCTTGTGATGCCAATTCTTGAAATATTTTTGCTACATTATTATATAATAGCTTCTGTTCGATTGGGTTAGGATAATCATCTTTACTTTTTAATTTACTGATTTGCGGATTATCAACATCAATTTAAGTTTCCTAGCGTGTTACAATCTGAATATTCTTAGTTTTAACAACATCAGACTTAGGAACATTAGATAAGATGTTAACATTCTTTTTATTACCAATCTTTTCAAGCATGGTTGGGAAATCCTCGAATGAGTGATCACCTACTCCATGCTTCATACAAAATTTGAGATATGTACGATCTTTGAAGGGACAATCTGCAAATAGATGTTCTTCGCTAATGCACGTGAAAGACTGTAGTCATCGACGTGGTCGAGGGTATCGACTTCCATTTTTTTGACCATGGCCTTGGAATCCTCCTCATCGATTGAATTTATCATTTCGTCGAGCATATCGTCAGCCATTGTTTCTCTGATATCTGTCGTTTATGTTATTTCACTTATCGACAATATTGGTCTAATATACTGCATGCTAATTCTGTTTATTCTTCAAATTTAGGTTGCATTATATTGTGGAATGGGATTTTACCTCAAATATGGCACACCATCTGGCTTGAGCATTTTTCATATTGCAGGGACATTATTTTGTTGAATGCAAGTTGTGTTCTTGGCAGATGTCGCAAAAGAATTTTGAATGTACATACTGAATGTCTTGTTGTTAGTCATCATGTCGACAATAATATTTTGTGTGGACTTCTGTTGAGCATTTTGTACACCAACTTATGTAGGTCGGCTCCTCTAAGGTTGATTTCACAAATGGATCTTTTCATACTCTAAAGTTGTTCTTCAATGATTTGGTTGACAGAAGCCATGGGGTAATCATCGTCCATTCCTATTTGTAACACTTTTTTGAATGCATCTTCATATGTAGAAAAATTGTGTAAATGGATGTGCATTCTATTTTTCTGTAGTAATCCAACCACGAACCATTGGATCAATATATTTTCTTCAATATGGTACTTAATTTGACTCAACAAGTCTTTGAATCTTTTTTCATATTCCTTGATAGTTTATGTTGTCTTTTGAGATATGTCTTTCAACTTTTTAGAAGATAGATACTTTGCATTAGATCTTTTGAAGAAAGACATAAATTGTTGTTGTATTTGGGCATTTATTGAATTAGGTGTTCTTTCTATATAAGTCATGTACCATGTAAGAGATATTTTCCGAAGGGACAAGCAAATTGTGCCATTTGTCGATCTTTGCTGGAAATGGCATTGGCCTCCCATATTGAATCACAGACAAACCAATGTCTTCTTGGATCTTCATCTCCTTCATAGAAGGGAATGTGTGCTGTCAAGTGGGCCACATTTTCTGCAATCTCGACTTCCAAGATAAATGGTGGTGAAGGTGGTTAACTTCCGTCGACAAAATGCTTTTAAGGTCGTTTTCAATAGGTACTATTTATTTATGTGTGTTAACAAGAATTAATGCACATTCTTCATTTTCGACAACAATATTGCTAGCTTCAGTCTATTCTTTGTCGACCGTCGGATGTCAATTTCCTTCTGTAACCTCTATTGACAACTAGGAAAAGTTATGTTCTAAAGGGGTTGTACTTCTTTTTGGAGTTTCTGACTGACTCGATGAATCACTCAATGATGGAAGTGGTTGGGGGGGCGCTTCCTCACAATCTGAGTAGAATACATGAAAACTCTAGTTGGAAATTCGGGTTGAAAAGTGATCCAATTCCATTCTTACGGTCGATGGATCAATAATCTATCAACCTTATTACCTTCATCATTCCGTCGATTCTAGATGCCATATTTACCTGCGTGAAGTCCTAAATATTCTTCGGCAATTTCTTGCACTTGGGCACTCTGAGTCTGTTGTAATGAGCAATGTGGAGTTATAACCTTGGGTATACTCACCTGTAGAGTGCTGCCATGCTCAATCCACTGATCTTTGTCTATCGGTGACAGTGGCTCATCAATTCCCTCAACCTATTGAGCTTGGCTCGACTCCGACGGATTTCCTACCGCATCTGTCACTATACCCGACTTTATTTTTTTTTGGAGCACATTAGTATGCTCCCTTATCTCCTCATGCCGCTTCCTCCTCTTTTCTTGTTCAATATTTTGGATATCCAAAGTTATTTTATGGTTCATTGTTCTATATTTTTCAAATTTTTTGGATTTCCCACTGATGGCCATTTCATGTTCTCATTTGTCGACTGTCATTCATTTATTCCATCAGGGACGTGATCGGCTACCCCCCCATTGCCGACCCGAAAGCTCTTTAGGTAACTAGGGTGGTGCCGTAATTTATTTTCTCAAGAAGTATTCCCACTCTCGCTCTTACATGAATATTTCCCACTTTCTTTTTTTTATTCCCAGTTTGTGTTCGGGAGCGGTGATAACAACAGTGGTCGTGGTTCGACAATATGTGTTGCTCCTTTGTCGATAAAAAATTTAAACAAAAGAGTCGGTAAAGAACAGAGAAATTGGTAGGTCGGGTCGTTATAGAATATTTTCTTTACGCTATCGACTGATACTCGCTCCTCAATTGTACATTCTTCACAACAATCGTTGGCGATTCCTTCACACCATTCAGACATATTTGTGTGGCCTCCTCTGTTTAGTGTTTCGAGTAATTGTCGAGCTCTTTCATTTACAAGTATTTTCATCTAGGAGCTTCTTCAACGCGATCAGTATGGATTCAACGAAATTTTCATGTGTTTCATAGAAAAATTATTCATAAATAGTTCAGTTAAATAATTATTAATTTTGATTTATTAGATTTAAGAATATATACATAATTTATAATTTGAGATAAGCATATATATTCTTTAGAAGCGAAAAAAAAGGCAAGCGACCGACAGACTTTATTGAACTGGGAGCCACAGGGGCGATTAAAATGGATCACAACGCTCTTCTTGTTCTCATAGCATTGCTTGCCTCTCTGCCTGTAGTGATGTCTTTTAATTACTCCACCTCCGCCGCATATTCCCTTCCTGCTTTTTATGATGATCATTCTGCTTCTAAGGGCATGGTGAAGCAAGGTGAAGTCATATTATCATCAATGGATGCCCACGAGAAAAGGGACCTCCATGCTCTCTTGGTGTTCAGGAAGGCCATCACAGTGGATCTGTATGGTAGCCTGTCCAACTGGACGGCTAAGAACGCCAAAAACATGTGCTCGTGGTATGGTGTTCAATGTAGACAAAACACCAGAAGAGTGGTCACCATACAGCTTTCACAAGGTTGGCTGTCCAACTGGACGGCTAAGAACTTCAAAAACATGTGCTCATGGTATTGGGAGGCACCCTTTCTCTGTCTCTCGGCAACCTCTCATTACTGCGGTCTCTCAATATTTCTAATGATGGGTTCGTTGGAACAATTCCACCCAAGCTTGGCCAGTTGAAAGCATTGAGGGTACTTGACCTGAGCTACAATTTTATCAATGGTACTTGACCTGAGTTGAAAGCGTTGAGGGTACTTGACCTGAGCTGAATTGGGCTTGCTCCAGAAACTGCACACCTTGAATATTTCTCTTAATGAGTTGCGTGGAAGAATTCCGCTCCAGTTTGGCCAGCTTAAAGCGCTACGAATACAGGACCTCAACGGCAATATGCTCGGTGGTCCTATTCCAGTCGAGTTGGGCCTGATGCAGAAGCTAGAGTACTTGGATCTAGGTTGCAGTCACCTGGATTACCCGTACAACAATTTCTTCGGCAGTATACCACATCAATTGTCTAATTTGACAAAACTCAAACATCTGGACCTCGGCGGTGTTATGCTCGACGGTCCTATTCCAGTCGAGTTGGGCCTGATGCAGAAGCTAGAGTACTTGGATCTAGGCAGCAGTCGACAGTATCAAACATTTTTTGTGGAAGAATCCCAATCGGAACACAATTTTCTACTTTCGGTGTATCTTCATATCAAAAGAATAAGTGTCTATGGGGTTGTCCTTTAGATTCATGCAATAAAAATGAAAGACAAGTAAGAAAATGTGATAGTAAGAGTACTAATGTTTGATGAAAACATGTCATTAATAGCATTGGGGATGGGAATGGGAATTGGATTTGGGGGAGTGGTTGCTCTCTTTACGTCATGAGAGAGAGCCAAATATTGGGTGATGCCTCCAAACATACCACAACCCGTTTTGGGGGTATACCGATTTCCTACATAGGCATGGCCTCCTAGACTTTTAAGGTTCGAAAAAAAGAAGACTATCTGTATTATGTATAATCAAATAGTACTGCACGTACATTTTGAAAATAAAATCATGATTATAGTATTAATGTTAAAATCAAATAAGATTGCTGGTACATTTTGGAAATGAAATCATGATTATATTATTAATATTAAAATCAAATAAACAATCTAACAAAAGAAAAGATATAATTGTTTTCCATGTTATTATGAAGTACTTACAAATTACAATCCAACCAAATAAATTAAATACTCATGAACCAAAATGCAAATGCACTACTCCTACAAATTCACTACTCCGTGTTGTATTCTATATCTTATATGATGGTTTACGGAAAAGTTTATAAATTTAATTATATAAAAAGAACTAATATTTCAAACTAATCTTTACTGAAAGCAAATTTCAAAGTGTAATGAATCAAGTTCATAGATTACCTTGTGATTTCTTGTTCTATCTTGTAAGGTTGGTGAAAAAATGTTTATAAACTTAATTATACAACAAAAATTAATATGTCAAACTAATCTTTAATGAAAAAAAGAAAAATATCAAAGTATAATGAATCAAGGTTCACATAATACCTTGTACCACACATAATATTTCATATGTCATTGGTGCACATAATTCAATTGAAAAATCATAACAGTTAAAAATTCAATTAACATTACAAGATTATCTGTAAATCTATTTTCAAATCTTTACTTTGAATATTGACATGTTTGATATCATATTTGTATTTTTTTAAAAATCAAATTAGATTTTTTTTGGGTCCTTCTTTCACGATTTTATAAAATTATAATTTTGAAATAAATCTATTTATTAACTTTAAAAAAGAAAACAATATCCTTCTTCTACCACATAGATCATTTTAATTTTTTCTTTATTAAAAATAAAGAAATATCATATTCGTATTTCTTTTAAACAATCAAAATTAAATCATTTTTGTCAAATATAAATTCTTCTTTTTTCGCATTTTTATAAAACTATAATTTTGAAATAAATCTATCTATAACTTGAAATAAGAAAACAATATCCTTCTTCTACCACACAAACCAAGACTAGTAACAAATTCCAAATAGAATGAAAGAACAATGTATAACATATTTTTTCAACAAATGTTGTGGGACTTGTCCCTATATAAATGAAAAGGTTAGATAACTATTAAATTGTTCTAGAATGTTAAACTGTCGTTATGTTTGTCATTGCCATTAATCTAATGCTCCTTATGAAGCATTGGCATTTCTCTAATGCTCTGTACGAAGTGAAGATCCAGTGGATCCGTTAGCTATTGAAAATTCATATACATATGTTGTTGTGGCAAATTTAGATACATATGCTGTTGTTTACTTGAAACATTGATGACCTTGGGCACTTGCATCTTAAAGTAGTTGGAATTGTTGTGAGGTTTCACTATGCTACTTATTAGTTTTGGACTTGGAGTTACTAGTTGGTTTGTGTTGTGAGGATTCAAATGCAAATCTATAGAAGTTATATCCAAAGTATCAAATGATATTAAGTAAATTAGCCCAGGCATTTAGATCATTAAGCATTATAAAATTATAATAATAAATACTTTTGTTAATTTAGAGATCGTAGTTAAAATGCTTCTACAATAGCATTAAGATTATCACAGTCAAGTAAACCAAATCAGATATGGTCTTTTGATGTGAGAGATGGGGAGCAATATCATGCCAATGCAATATAGGACAAACAATGACTAAATAATCAGATATTAATATCTTAGTAAATTGAAAATGGTTATGATCATGAGCATAGATAAGAAGACAGTCCAATATAGAAGAAGTTTCAATATTATTCCATGCAAAAAACAAATCTGATTGTTACTGTTTGAATAATTAGTGAGGATGTAATTACTTTTTCCAATGAAGCACTCCCCAAATTCTTGTGATTCAAATTGCAACTTGTCCTGGTTTATAAAATATGTTCAGAGTATCATTAAGAAGGTTTCTTGTCTAATACATTTGTAATGAGTATTTCAGTAAGAGGAATGTTAATTAATAACTCAGATCGTATTTGAGTTTTGAGAGATAGGAACAATAGTATTAAATTCAAAAAAATACTAGTTGTATGTGCTAAGAAACATCCAATTCTTAAATTGAATTAATATTTTCAATGGAAGTTCCTCACAAACACCATTTATATTAAAGATTCATATTTTAAGGAAATGGAACCATTCAAGTTTGTCTTGTGATTTATAATGCCTCTTCTAAATAGTCAAAGATACTTCTAGGTATAATCTCCAAGATGCTAGGTCCCCTTCTATGATCTCTTAAATCTAAACACTATAGGCACTTGAAACCATTGATAATCATAAAAAATGATGATAAATACTTAAGTTTCTAATGACAATATAGGAGGGGGAAATTGGAAACTTAGCAATCCTTGTAGTAGCCAGATGTTACTTCGCATGTTGGATCATTTGAAGTGTTTCAACAACCCACAATTGTACAATTTATTGATATCATTTTTCTACTGCATAACTCATATTTACTAGCCGACCGAAATGGGAAATTCAAATAGCTTTCAACAATGGGAAGACTCATTGTTATGGTTTATAGATATAGAGGTATGATTGCTTTCAAATCTACGATGACACTAATATTATTTAGATTTATTTCCAAGATATACATGTTTTCTATCTTATGTATCTTTGTAATATGTTCAATTGCAAAATTATAATATGTTTCTCTGAGGAGAAATTTAGGAGACCTATACCATAGAGTTTCCACCTGCATTCAATAGACAATTAGAATTTAGAATCCCTAATTTAAGTAGAATAATTAGTATACCACATTTCAAGTATTTCTATGAAAAATATTTAATGTTCAACATAGTTAAACCCCTACCTATTCGAAATAAGACTAGTGCTTCTTACGTAGAACACGTTCAAGCCCCATATCTACAACATATACCAGTCCCACATTTAAATTCAATAATGGGTTGGTGCAAGGTAATGATACCCACTTATGCTGCATTATATGCAATGGACTTTGTTGCGATAGTTGCAATGGACTTCGTGAAAATCAAAAATCCTATCATTAAAATGAATTTTTATAGGTATCTACATAGCTTTTTAGAATATGGTATTAAAATATGAAACATAGACAATCGGATCACCTTTCAGCATATATAACTTTTATTTATGGAAAATAGGTATAACTCCCAAAAATTGGCATTCTTCTAAGATTGGTATGTTATTTTTTTTCTAAAACATAATGCATTATTATGTTCACGTTAGACCTTGCGTTTGATATGTAAATTGTCCAAATTTGCACGAAAAAATATGTAGAGTTGTAGATAACAGGCAGTTCTAGTGCAACGCTATTTTCCCAAAATGACAAGGTCGAGTGCTAAGCCCCACTATCATGGTATTAACATAATCAATCTACTATTTTTTTAGTGTGTAATTCTTCCAGTATAATTGTGCGGGTTCTTTTCAGTTTCAAAAATAGGTTAGCGAGTCAAAAGTTAAAGCCGAAATACATGACCTATGTGTTACATAAATATGACATGAGTGCAAACAAAAATGAATACAAAATAGAAAACACTAACAAATTTATTAAAAAATAGATATTTGGAATCTGCACAGATATTTCTATAAGTGTGTGCAGTTTTATTAGCAGTGGACAAGTGGAGTCTATAAAGAATCAAGGTAAAAAAACATGAATTTATAGAACATGGTATGTTTTGCTATAATGCAGTCCAAGCCATAAGGTTTGGAAATCCAAACCTAGAACCAAACCTCCCAAGTCACTAAACACAGAAATGGAAAAAGGAATGCATGCCAAAAAAAATTAAATTCAAGAGTGTGCATGTTAAAAGTGCATGCGTTTTATTAAATAGCATGTGCGCATTAAAATCACTTACGCATTAGTGGCATGTGTGTGTGCTAAAAGTGTGTGCGCATTAGTAGCACGGATGCACTAATGTTTTCATTGTTTTAATTTATTTGTTTCTCCCACCCCCTCTAGATAAATATCCCTTTCTCTATATGATTCCCCCCTCTCTATAAACCCACCCCTCTCTCTCTCAACCCGCCACCTCTTCCTATACCATAAATCCTAACCCCCCATCTCTCTATATACCTTGTATGTTACCCTAAAACTTAACCCCATCATTTCTCTATTTCTCTAACCCTCCCTATCTCTACCCCTAAAGCCAATCTCTCTCTCTCTCTCTCTAAACCCCTAAGCCCAATTTCTCTCTCTTTCTCTCTCTCTCAAAACCCCTGAACCCCAATCTCTCTCTCTCTCTCTAAACCCCTAACACCTTAATATATGTCTATCTCTCCCATATTCTCCCTTCCCATAAACCATACCACTAACCATCGTCACTCTTAACCCACACTCTCTCTACCCATAACCCACTCCTAACCCATAGTCTATCTACCACTATTAGAAAGTTTAATAGCACGTACACTGATCCAGATGGATATAGGTGGCCACCCACCTATTCCACTGGCTCAAAACAGTTTTTCATTCTGGCAGTTTTCTTGTAATTTTTCTACAGTTTTTCGGGTCCCGAACATCTGGGGCCATTTTGAGGCCCTAAACGACGTTTTTTGAAGATTCTAGGGGCTAAAGGATTACCAATAACATACATTTGGCTATAGTCGAAATTTGTCTATCTTGGATAGACTTTCCAATGGGCTATCGAGCGCCCCAAATGGATATCATATGCAAAAGTTATGACCCCGGGAAGCTGACTGTTCAACTAACCACCTTGGGGCCACAAACTTTATGACGGTTCATCTTCTAGGGTTAGTTTTTTGGATGTTTAGGGTTATTACCCTCATGCTTACGATAAATAGGATCTTTCAGCCTCCTCTGGTATTCAACTTGTCATGAATGAGCGTAGCCGCCACATCTCTTCCCAAAGATATAGCTACCACCACTCTAGTTGCTTTTATAAATTACAGTTTGTTCTATTTCTTTCATTTGAATAGAATCCGAGTTTACTGTATCATTGTGCTTCTTTCCATATATCTGTTTATGTGAATATATATATGCTCTTTCATTTCGTTCTCACATAAATCCAGATCACACATGCTCTCAAATATTTTTTCCCTCTACCCCTTCGCATTCAAGGTTATGAACGTTTTACAATAAATGTTGTTAACATTAGACAAGAACATGTGTGCGCTATTAGCGGGTGTGTGTTATTTGTGCACACGTTTTATTAGTGCATGTGCACTCCTGTGTCTGAAAAAAAGCAAAGAACAAATTTCCTGCACGCCACTTCCTATTTTCATGCATGTTACTCTGTTTGCGCTACTTTTGTATTTTATTATTTAATCACACACATTGAAAAACTCTCTTTGGAAAATTGGAAGGTTCTTACACCTCTTGGATACACCAACTACATCAAATACACATTGAACATTCTTAGACCTCTTAGATACATTGAAACATTCATTTTGCATTGCAAGCAAGGAGCAATTAGAAAGGTATGTGACATTTATTCTACATGCTTTGTATTTTAATCTCCATTCACAAATATGCATGGATTATGGCCATTGAGTAGATCAATCATGGATTATGGCATAAATCCATAGTTTCATAGCTTACTCAATCACATGTTAATTCCCTTGGAAAATTGTAGACATCATCCATTCACTAAATTAGCACATTGAACCACCACCATATCATTATATTAACCATCAATACCAGACAAAGGATATTATATTGAAATGATTCTAGGTATGATCCTAATTCTAGAGAGGATGAGCGCAATTGTACATTGTTATGGAATAGGAACCCTTCTCCAATATGAGTAATCTACTTGGATAACCAAACTTGTACTTCTATGGTGTATGTGAAAATATTGGGATATTGCATTAATGATTAATCATCATCTTAGTGGAGGAATTGTAATGATTGCATTCCATTATTTGGGTGAATTTATCCTCGAAGGTCACAAGCATCCACATTAAGAACAATCCATAATTTTGAAGTATCTTCACTTGTCTCAAATGTATTCCATTATTTGCATTTTTATCTCCTAGAAACCTATTAAGGTGGATCCATAATCTCTCAAAATATTTAGTCATATGATCTCCACAATCATTGAATTACAGATTGTCCATCGACAGATCATGGATAAATTATTAAGATCAATTATTGTATTTATAACAAGATTAACCAAGTTTAAGAAGATGTGAACCTTAACCTTCCCTTCATCATTTTCTCTTTATGGTGGCACCCACTTCCGTAAGGAAGTGCTTGTTTGGTCCAACAATGCCCACTCATATTGTTTTAGTATTAAATGACTTCTACATGGTGATATATGAGTTATATAGCTCACTTACCCACTAATGCAACTATCACTAGGTAGTACATACAAATTCTAGACATTTTGTAGGTCTTCAATTTGAGATAGCATCTAGGATTTGTTGGTCTATGGTTCAAATATAACTCATACTTTGTAATGTGAAATCAAACACTATCTACATCATCTTCTACTTGTTGTCTAGCCTATCTCTCATCCTACCGTTCCTAAGTTAATGGCATATGTTGACTTGTAACTATTGTTGGGAAACTTGTAATTGTTCATTTTTCACAATCTACTATTTGGATATGCCATTCAACTTAGCATAAATCAATCCTCACCACCTGTAATAGATTGGAAGTTTACCACGATTGCATCTCCAATGATTGGGTTTCCTACCCCACCAATGGAAATCTGTTAAGTGGATGGATGCAATAAAATCATTTGAATGTGAGGATATTTGAATTTTATCCTTTAATCAGTACCTTGTCGATTGAAATACCTCTCACTATAATCTATTAAGTGAATTCTAACAAAAATGTGATACCCCTCATGCAAACTACTCGAATTGCAACATGATTGACAAACTGCCAAGTGGTGAAAGTGGATGTGGAAAATTAGTAGATATTTTTTATTGTATCTTCTCTTCTTCCACCACACCCATTATCACATCCCCTTGCTTCCCCATATCACCTAAACATATAACACAAACCTTGGTTCCCACATGGGGGTTTATCACCACTTCCTCCCACTCCTAAAATTCCTCTACTTATTTGTGTAATTTATATTATTTTCTACTCTGCAATGTATGTGTGGTTTACGTTGTTTGAGTATCTGCAAAACTTTGATGTGCTTATCCATGTTTCTCCCTTGTAAAATAAGGAGTTATGTATGTTACTTCATTATTAACTGATACTTCAAAATTTTCAAAAACTAACTCCTCCATATCATCAATGATGTGCACAACTGGTCTTCAAGAGGTGGTCATTTCAAAAGTTTGATATGCATGCAATGTTTCCGTGACTGGATCCAACCCAATCTTGTTTCTAAATTCGGCACAATCCTAGAAGAATGAATATGATACCATTGGTCCCACAAATGGCTTCTAAGTGGTGATATATGAGTGGTTTGTATAGTTATAGAACATAAAGGACTCATCACCCCTCATATCGTATCAGGGTTACCCTTATGATTTTCATCATAATGACAAACTCCATTAAAAATGGATAACACTCTTCTTAGGTATATGTGTATAAAATGATTATGTTGAATCTACTTGATGACTTCTTTACTAAGGGCATCCTCCAATGATATCTCCACAAGGTGGTGTGGCCTCAAACCAAGTAAAAACGTACTAGTCCACTTGCTTCCATTTGTCATCCTTCTTCAATGCTTGGGAATTCTTCCTTAGGTATAGTGGTTTGACCAAGTCAACGGGGTCACAAGGAAAATAATTGTTTTCCTATAGGATGTATCTCCTTTTCCACTTACAGTTGTGTAATTTTTTATGTCGGACCACCTCAAATTCAAATAATTTAGCAACCTACTCCTTTGTAACCTTTGTAAGTCTTATAACAACTCAAAAATAAATGATTATAGGTTTGAAAATACTGTTAATTAAAGATATCCATTTTTGCACGATTCTCCAAGTTATTTCATGCTATTATAGTCTATAAACTAATGGGATAGAAACATCAACAAGGGACATACTTATTCCATAATAAAGAGACCATGCATTCCACTATCAAAATAGGGCCATTTAGGTTTGAGGTAAGTAGGTTATATATTATGTAATTTGTACATGATTATATTGTTTCTATATTCCCATTGTGTTATTTCGTTTTGTAGGGGTAATAATCTTGTTTTGTTAAAGAACATTTTGGATATGAGCAACAAATTTAATAGAGCTAAAAATTCCAGAAGGAAGGATCTTCCCATTGAAAAGGTCCATGATCTAAGACAAAAGGATAGGTTGGGAATGGAAAAACATAGACATCCACCTGTCATAGCCCTAGATCGGAGCACAATGCATGACACAATGACATCTAGATCGACACCACATGTGAAGCATATGTGTCCAATGGAGCCCACTCAAATTTCATCATCAAGATAGCCTCCAAACAATAATTCATCAGCAAGCAATGATGAAGTGATTCAATCCATTCAAATATTAGTAGATGTTGAATATGCATAATTGGATGTGCATGGAGTTGTTAATTTGCAATATCCCCAAGAAGACCACACAGATGTCAAATGCACTCCCATTATGGACCAACGTGTGAACAAAGTGCTACAACAAAACTTGGCCAGTTGAAAGCATTGCGAGTACTTGACCTGAGCAACAATGAAATCAATGGTGTTATTCTAGGCGAATTGGGCTTGCTCGAGAAACTGCACACCTTGAATATTTCTCTTAATTATGAGCTGAGTGGAAGAATTCTGCTCAAATTTGGCCAGCTTAAAGTGCTACGAATACTGGACCTCAGAGGCAATATGCTCGGCGGTCCTATTACAGTCGAGTTGGGCCTGATGCATAAGCTAGAGTACTTGGATCTAGGGGGCGACCAACAATATTCCAGGTGCAACAATTTCTCAGGAAGTATACCACGTCAATTGGGTAATTTGACACAACTCAAACATCTGGACCTCGGCGGTAATATGCTCAACGGTCCTATTCCAATCGAGTTGGGTTTGATGCAGAAGCTAGAGTACTTGGATCTAGGCGGCAGCCAAAAGCATTCCCACTCCAACAATTTCTCAGGCAGTATACCACGTCAATTGGGTAATTTGACACAACTCAAACATCTGGACCTCGGCGGTAATATGCTTGGTGGTCCTATTCCAATCGAGTTGGGCCTGATGCCGAAGCGAGAGTACTTGGATCTCTGCAACAATGAGGACTCTTCCTACAACAAATTATCCAGCAATATACCACATCAGATGGGTAATTTGACACGGCTTATACATCTATCAATTTCTAGCTTTAATATTTCTGGTTCTATTCCCATTGCCAATTTGACCAAGTTAACTTACTTAGATCTCTCTCAAAACAAAATCACTAGCATCCCTGAAGAGATTGCCAGTTTGACTCAGTTGACGTATTTAGATCTCTCTCAAAACCAAGTCACTACTAACATACCTAAAGCCATTTTCAATTTGAGTCAATTAGTTAGTCTATCTCTTTATGATAATAGGTTTAGTGGTATCATCCCTAAAACCATTAGGAATTTAAAGAAGCTTGATCTTTCTAACAATAGTTTGATAGGAACAATTCCAATAACCATAGGGAAGCTTCATTCATTGCAAACATTAGATTTGAGCTCAAACAAATTAAATGGGAGTATTCCTAAAGCCATGACCAATTTAAAGAAGCTTGGATATCTTTCTCTTTCCAAGAATAGTTTTATAGGGATAATTCCAAAAGCCATAGGAAAGCTTCATTTATTGAACGAATTAAACTTGGACTCAAACAAATTAACCGGGCATATCCCATATAGTATAGGTAAGCTAAAGAAACTCTATTAGCTAGACATAAACAATAACAGTCTTTCTGGTAGTCTTCCTGATAGTATTAGTGATTTGGTTTCACTTGAATTCTTAGATCTCTCAAAAAATAATTTGGAGGGACAGATTCCTAATGGCATTGGCAATTTGACTGATATGAATGTTTTCTCCGCTCATTCTAATAGCTTTTCTGGGACACTTTCTGCATCTTTGGTCAACTGCACCCAACTATGGCTACTGGATTTAAGGAAAAATCAGTTGTCAGGAGAGCTTCCTCAATACTTCACATTTTTTCATCAATTGGAAGTGTTAAGCCTTGGTTATAATTATTTGCATGGCCATATTCCTCGACGTATCACAAATCTCACTAGGTTGCATGTGTTGGATTTATCCAACAACAAATTTAGTGGAAAAATACCAGCACATCTTGAGAGACTCTCAGGATTTGCAAATGTGTCAAATATCAATAAAATCTTTGATGAACTAGAAATTGTCATAAAAGGGCATGAGTATACTCTATCATATATGTTGCCTACAAACACTATATTTGATTTGTCTTGCAATAAGCTTACAGGAGAAATCCCCTCAAGCATGGGTAGTATGAGCCAATTGCGTTTATTGAATTTATCTTGGAATCAATTGGAAGGTCGGATACCTGCATCTCTTAGTGGGATATCTACTTTGGAGTAGTTGGACTTGGCAAAAAATAATCTGAGTGGACCAATTCTCGAAGAGCTCTCTAAATTACATGAGTTGGTCATTTTCGATGTTTCATCAAACATTATATGTGGAAGAATCCCAATTGGAACACAATTTTCTACTTTCAGTGTATCTTCTTATCAAAAGAATAAGTGTCTATGGGGTTGTCCTTTAGATTCATGCAATGAAAATGAAAGACGAGCAAGAAAAGGTGACAATGATAGTAAGGGTACTAATGTTGAAGTGGGATGGCTAAGACGTGTGGATGAAAACATGTCATTAATAGCATTGGGGACGGGAATGGGAATTGGATTTGGGGGAGTGGTTTCTCTCTTTATGTCATGGGAGAGAGCCAAATATTGGGTGATGCCTCCAAACATACCACAAACCTTTTTGGGGGTATACCGATTTCCTACATAGGCATGGACTCCTAGACTTTTAAGGTTCGAAAAAAAGAAGACTATTTATATTATGTATAATCAAATAGTACTACTCGTACATTTTGGAAATAAAATCATGATTATATTATTAATGCTAAAATCAAATAAGACTGCTGGTACATTTTGGAAATGAAATCATAATTATATTATTAATGTTAAAATCAAATAAACAGTCTAACAGAAGAAGAGATATACCTTTTTTCCATATTATTATGAAGTACTTACAAATTACAATCCAACCAAATAAATTAAATACTCATGAACCAAAATGCAAATGCACTACTCCTACAAATTCACTACTCCGTGTTGTATTCTATATCTTATATGATGGTTTACGGAAAAGTTTATAAATTTAATTATATAAAAAGAACTAATATTTCAAACTAATCTTTAATGAAAGTAAATGTCAAAGTGTAATGAATCAAGTTCATAGATTACCATGTGATTTCTTGTTCTATCTTGTAGGGTTGGTGACAAAATTTTATAAACTTAATTATAAAAAAAATTAATATGTCAAACTAATCTTTAAGGAAAAAAAGAAAAATATCAAAGTATAATGAATCAAGGTTCACAGAATACCTTGTATCACACATAATATTTCATATGTCATTGGTGCATAATTCAATTTAAAAATCGTAACAGTTTTTCAATTAACATTACAAGATTATCTGGAAATCTATTTTCAAATCTTTACTTTGAATATTGACATGTTTGATATCATATTCGTATTTTTTTTTAAATCAAATTAGTTTTTTTTTTTTTTTTTTTTTTTTTTTTTTTTTTTTTTTTTTGTCAAATATGGTTTTTTCTTTCACAATTTTATAAAATTATAATTTTAAAATAAATCTATCTATTAACTTTAAAAAAGAAAACAATATCCTTCTTCTACCACATAGACCATTTTAATTTTTTCTATATTAAAAATAAAGAAATATCATATTTGTATTTTTTTTAAATAATCAAAATTAAATCATTTTTGTCAAATATAACTTCTTCTTTTTTTGCATTTTTATAAAACTATAATTTTGAAATAAATCTATCTATAATTTGAAATAAGAAAACAATATCCTTCTTCTACCACACAGACCAAGACTGGTAACAAATTCCAAATAAAATGAAAGAACAATGTATAACATATTTTTTCAACAAATGTTGTGGGACTTGTCCCTATATAAATGAAAAGGTTAGATAACTATTAAATTGTTCTGGAATGTTACACTGTCATTATGTTTGGCATTTCCATTACTCTAATGCTCCTTATGAAGCATTGGATTTTCTCTAATGGTCTGTACGAAGTGAGGATCCAGTGGATCCGTTAGCTATTGAAAATTCATATACATATGTTGTTGTGGCAAATTTAGATACATATGTTGTTGTTTACTTGAAACATTGATGACCTTGGGCACTTGCATCTTAAAGTAGTTGGAATTGTTGTGAGGTTTCACTATGCTACTTATTAGTTTTGGACTTGGAGTTACTAGTTGGTTTGTGTTGTGAGGATTCAAATGCAAATCTATAGAAGTTATATCCAAAATATCAAATGATATTAAGTAAATTAGCCCAGGCATTTAGATCATTAAGCGTTATAAAATTATAATAATAAATATTTTTGTTAATTTAGAGATCGTAGTTAAAATGCTTCTACAATAGCATTAAGATAGCATTAAGATTATGACAGTCAAGTAAACCAAATCAGATATGGTCTTTTGATGTGAGAGATGGGGAGCAATATCATGCCAATGCAATATAGGCCAAACAATGCCTAAATAATCAGATATTAGTATCTCACTAAATTGAAAATGGTTATGATCATGAGCATAGATAAGAAGACAGTCCAATATAGAAGAAGTTTCAATATTATTCCATGCAAAAAACAAATCTGATTGTTACTGTTTGAATAATTAGTGAGGATGTAATTACTTTTTCCAATGAAGCACTCCCCAAATTCTTGTGATTCAAATTGCAACTTGTCCTGGTTTATAAAATATGTTCAGAGTATCATTAAGAAGGTTTCTTGTCTAAGACATTTGTAATGAGTATTTCAGTAAGAGGAATGTTAATTAATAACTCAGATCTTATTTGAGTTTTGAGGGATAAGAACAATAGTATTAAATCCAAAAAAATACTAGTTGTATGTGCTAAGAAAAATCCAAATCTTAAATTGAATTAATCTTTTCAATGAAAATTCCTCACAAACACCATTTATATTAAAGAGTCATATTTTAAGGAAATAAAACCATTCAAGTTTGTCTTATGATTTATAATGCCTCTTCTAAATAGTCAAAGGTACTTCTAGGTATAATCTCCAAGATGCTAGGCCCCCTTCTATGATCTCTTAAATCTAAAGCCTATAGGCACTTGAAACCATTGATAATCATAAAAGATGATGATAAATACTTAAGTTTCTAATGACAATATAGGAGGGGGAAATTGGAAACTTAGCAATCCCTGCAGTAGCTAGATGTTACTCTGCATGTTGGATCATTTGAAGTGTTTCAACAACCCACAATTGTACAATGTATTGATATCATTTTTCTACTGCATAACTCATATTTACAAGCCGACCGAAATGGGAAATTCAAATAGCTTTCAACAATGGGAAGACTCATTGTTATGGTTTATAGATATAGAGGTATGATTGCTTTCAAATCTACGATGACACTAATATTATTTAGATTTATTTCCAAGATATACATGTTTTATGTCTTATTTATCTTTGTAATATGTTCAATTGCAAAATTATAATATGTTTCTCCGAGGAGAAATTTAGGAGACATATACCATAGAGTTTCCACCTGCATTCAATAAACAATTAGAATTTAGAATCCCTAATTTAAGTAGAATAATTAGTATACCACATTTCAAGTATTTCTAGGAAAAATACAACATAGTTAAACCCCTACCTATTCGAAATAAGACTAGTGCTTCTTACGTAGAACTCATTCAAGCCCCATATCTACAACATATACATGTCCCACATTTAAATTCAATAATGGGTTGGTGCAAGGTAATGATACCCACTTATGTTGCATTATATGCAATGGACTTTGTTGCAATAGTTGCAATGGACTTCATGAAAAACAAAAATCCTATCATTAAAATGAATTTTTAGAGGTATCTACATAGCTTTTTAGAAAATGGTATTAAAATATGAAACATAGACAATCGGATCACCTTTTGGCATATATAACTTTTATTTCTGGAAAATAGGTATAACTCCCAAAAAATGGCATTCTTCTAAGATTGGTAGTTATTTTTTTCTTAAAATATAATGCATTATTATGTTCACGTTAGACCTTGGGTTTGATATGTAAATTGTCCAAATTTGAGAGAAAAAATATGTAGAGTTATAGATAACAGGCAGTTCTAGTGCAATGCTATTTTTCCAAAATGACAAGGTCGAGTGTCAAGCCCCACTATCATGGTATTAACATAATCAATCTACTCTTTTTTTAGTGTGTAATTCTTCCAGTATAATTCTGCGGGTTCTTTTCAGTTTCAAAAATAGGTTAGCGAGTCAAAAGTTAAAGCTGAAATACATGACCTGTGTTTTACATAAATATGACATGAGTGCAAATAAAAATGAATACAAAATAGAAAACACTAACAAATTTGTTAAAAAATAGATATTTGGAATCTGCACAGATATTTCTATAAGTGTGTGCAGTTTTATTAGGAGTGGACAAGTGGAGTATATAAAGAGTCAAGCTAAAAAAACATGAATTTATAGAACATGGTGTGTTTTTCTATAATGCAGTCCAAGCCATAAGGTTTGGCAATCCAAACCTAGAACCAAACCTCCCGAGTCACTAAACACAGAAATAGAAAAAGGAATGCATGCCAAAAAAAAATTAAATTCAAGAGTGTGCATGTTAAAAGTGCATGCGTTTTATTAAATAGCATGTGCGCATTAAAATCATGCATGCATTAGTAGCATGTGTGTGTGCTAAAAGTGTGCGCGCATTAGTAGCATGCATGGACTAACGTTTTCATTGTTTTAATTTATTTGTTTCTCCCACCCCCTCTAGATAAATATCCCTTTCTCTATATGATTCCCCCCTCTCTATAACCCCACCCCTCTCTCTCTCTCAACCCGCCACCTCTCCCTATACCATAAATCCTAACCCCCCATCTCTCTATATACCTTGTATGTTACCCTAAAACTTAACCCCATCCTTTCTCTACTTCTCTAACCCTCCCTCTCTCTACCCCTAAAGCCAATCTCTCTATCTCTCTCTCTAAACCAGTAAGCCCAATCTCTCTCTCTCTCTCTTTATCTCTCTCTCAAAACCCCTAAACCCCAATCTCTCTCTCTCTAAACCCCTAACACCTTAATATATGTCTATCTCTCCCATACTCTCCCTTCCCATAAACCATACCACTAACCATCGTCACTCTTAACCCACACTCTCTCTACCCATAACCCACTCCTAACCCATAGTCTATCTACCACTATGAGAAATTTTAATAGCACGTACACTGATCCAGATGTATATAGGTGGCCACCCACCTATTCACCTGGCTCAAAACAATTTTTCATTCTGGCAGTTTTCTTGTAATTTTTCTACAGTTTTTCAGGTCTCGAACTTCCGGGGCCATTTTGAGGCCCTAAATGACATTTTTTGAAGATTCCGGGGACGTAAGGTCTGCCTAAACAATAAATTTAGCTATAGTCTAAATTTGTATATCTCGGATAGACCTTTCCAACGAGCTATCGAGTGCCCCAAATGGAGATCGTATGCAAAAGTTATGAGCCCAGGAAGTTGACTGTTCAACTAACCACCTTGGGGCCGCAAACTTTATGACAGTTCATCTTCTAGGGTTAGTTTTTTGGATGTTTAGGGTTATTACCCTCATGCTTATGATAAATAGGCTCTTTCAGCCTCTTCTAGTATTCAACTTGTCATGAATGAGCGTAGTCGCCACATCTCTTCCCAGAGATATAGCTACCACCATTCTAGTTGCTTTTATAAATTACAGTTTGTTCTATTTTGTTCATTTGAATAGAATCCGAGTTTACTGTATCATTGTGTTTCTCGCCATATATCTGTGTATGTGAATATATATATGCTCTTTCATTTTGTTCTCACATAAACCCGGATCACACATGCTCTCAAATATTTTTTCTCTCTACCCCTTCGCATTCAAGGCTATGAACGGTTTACAATAAATGTTGTTAACGTTAGACAGGAACATGTGTGCGCTATTAGCGGGTGTGTGTTATTTGTGCACACATTTTATTAGTGCATGTGCGCTCCTGTGTCTGAAAAAAAGCAAAGAACAAATTTATTGTGCGCCACTTCCTATTTTCATGCATGCTACTTTGTTCGCACTATTTTTGTATTTTATTATTTCATCACACACATTGAAAAACTCTCTTTGGAAAATTGGAAGGTTCTTACACCTCTTGGATACACCAACTACATCAAATACATATTGAACATTCTTAGACCTCTTAGATACATTGAAACATTCATTTTGCATTGCAAGCAAGGAGCAATTAGAAAGGTATGTGACATTTACTCTACATGATTTGTATTTTAATCTCCATTCACAAATATGCATGGATTATGGCCCTTGAGTCCAACAATCATGGATTATGGCATAAATCCATAGTTTCATAGCTTACTCAATCACATGTTAATTCCCTTGGAAAATTGTAGACATCATCCATTCACTAAATTAACACATTGAACCACCACCATATCATTATATTAACCATCAATACGAGACAAAGGATATTATATTGGAATGATTCTAGGTATGATCCTAATTCTAGAGAGGATGAGCCCAATTGTACATTGTTATGGGATAGGAACCCCTCTCCAATATGAGTAATCTACTTGAATAACCAAACTTGTACTTCTATGGAGTATGTGAAAATATTGGGATATTGCATTAATGATTAATCATCATCTTAGTGGAGGAATTGTAATGATTGCATTCCATTATTTGGGTGAATTTATCCTCGGAGGTCACAAGCATCCACATTAAGAACAACCCATAATTTTGAATTATCTTCACTTGTCTCAAATGTTTTCCATTATTTGCATTTATCTCTCCTAGAAACTGTGAGGCACCTGCAACAATTACTTAATGAAAATATGCAAAATAGCAGAAATGACAGAACTCAGAATCACTTTTATATTGATCACGGGCCACTTCGAGGGGGCAACCTCCTATGAGCAAGCTCAATACAAATAACTTCACGGTGCCTTCATAGGTCTCAACACACACTTATATACTAATTCTAGGTGCCAATACTATGGGTCGAAACCATGGGCCGTTACAAACTATGGATCAACAATACTACGGGCGACTTACAAAGCATATGCGCCAACAACAATAACACAAACTATTGATCAACAAATACTATGGGACGACTTACAAAGCATATGCGTCCAACAACAACATACTAACAAAGTAAAGACATGGGTTCCTAACATCCCCTCCCCCTTAAAAAAAAGCTTTGTCATCAAAGCTTTAGATGTGGAAATTATTGTTGAATCTGAAGGAGTGGTTCCCATGTAGCATCCTCTGGTTGCATGCCGTGCCACTGAATTAAGACCTCTGTGATAGAGCGAGAGCGAAGCTGATGCGTGCGCCGATTGAGGATGGCCTCTGGCTCCAAAAGGATGGATCCTTCATTATCCAGTTCGGGTAAAATCGTTTGGCCGCTAATGTTGGTGCCAAGAACTTTCTTCAGACAAGAGACATGAAAGACTGGATGAATGCGGGAAGAAGGAGGAAGTTCCAATTTATAAGCAACTGACCCAATCTTCTGAAGAATCCGATATGGCCCATAGAACTTTGGAGCAAGCTTACGATGCCCTTTGAGTTTCAAGGAGGATTGTTTGTATGGCTGGAGACAAAGAAAAACCATATCGCCGACTTGAAAAGTGCGCTCTGAATGGTGCTGATCCGCTTGTTGCTTCATGCGATTTCTTGCCATGTGAAGATTGTCCTGCAAAATGCGAAGAATCTGATCGCGGTTGCGAAGGACCGTGTCAACTTTCTAAACTGGTGAACTAGTGGGGGTGTATGGAAGAAGAGCTGGAGGTGCTTGACCATAGACTACTTCATATGGGGTCATTTTAGAGGCAGTGTGGTAAGAGGTATTGTACCACCATTCAGCAAGAGAGAGCCACTTTGCCCACTGATGTTGTTGTTCCGAGGTGAAGCAACGAAGATAAGTTTCCAAGCATTTATTGACAATTTCAGTCTGACCATCTGTTTGTGGGTGATACCCTGAACTCATCTTCAGTTTGGTGCCAGTGTGGCGAAATAGTTCTGTCCAAAAATGACTGGTGAAAGTCGCATCACGATCCGAGACAATGGAAGAAGGGATGCCATGAAGACGAAAGATCTGGTCCATAAAAATTTGAGCAACTGAGGAGGTTGTATAGGGATGACTGAGAGCACAAAAATGACTATATTTGGAGAGGCGAACAACCACAACGAGAATCACTGTCTTCCCGCCAGATTTAGGGAGCCCTTCAATGAAATCCATAGAAATATCTGTCCAAATCCGTGTAGGTATGGGAAAGGGTTCAAGCAATCCTGGAACAAGTGTTGTTTCACCCTTATTGCGCTGGCAGGTATCACATTCAGCCACCATCTATTGAATTGTACTTTTCATGCCCTGCCAAAAGAAGTTACGCCGTGCTCGTTCATATGTTTTGAGGAACCCAGAGTGCCCGACCGATGGAGAAGCATGGAGTTCATAGAAGACAGCCTGTTGAAGATCTGTGCTCTGGGGAAGCACCAGACGACCCTTGTATCACAGAGAAGCACCATCCCAAGAGTAATGTGGTACAGCAGAAGGGTTGTTGGTCAAGCGTTGGATGATCTGAGATAAGGAAGAGTCATTGACATAACCCTGTTGAACAGATTGCAACCAATTTGGAACAGGCATAGAAATAGCTGAAAGAGAACCTTGGGCACCAAATGTGCGAGAAAGAGCATCTGCCACAATATTGTCTTTACCCTTCTTGTAAGTGATCTCATAGTCATAACCCATGAATTTGCTAACCCATTTCTGTTGTGCCGGGGAGGAGACACGCTGGTCCAAGAAATATTTCAGACTCTGGTGATCAGTCTTGATGCAGAAATGATTCCCTAATAGGTATGGATGCCACTTCTGTACTGCGTGCAAAATAGCCATCATTTCCTTCTCATAGGTAGAGGCAGCTAAATTCTTACCTGAAAGGGCTTTGCTGGTGAATGCAATGGGGTGTTCATATTGAAGGAGAACAGTACCAAGTCCATTGCCGCAAGCATCACTCTCAATAGTGAAGGGCTTGGAAAAATCAGGCATAGCTAGCACATGTATAGTACACATAGCTTGTTTTAGTTTGTCAAATGCACACTGAGCAGCAGGTGTCCATGTAAAAGCATCCTTTTTCAATAGAGCAGTTAATGGAGCTGCAATCTTCCCATAATCCTTGACAAACTTGCGGTAGTAGCCAGTCAAACCCAAAAAACCACGAAGGCTCTTGAGTGTCTGAGGACGTGGCCAATTGTTCATGGTGTCGATTTTGGCAGGATCCACGCGAACCCCTTGTGCTGAGATAATGTGCCCGAGATACTCAACTTCCTTTTGTCCAAAAACACATTTAGACTGCTTGGCATGGAGATGATGGTCAGAGAAAAGTTGCATGACAAGATCGAGATGCTGGAGATGTTCATCCCATGTTTTACTGTAGATGAGGATATCATCAAAGAATACCAGAATGAATTTCCGCAAGTAGGGTCGAAATATTTTATTCATTAAGGCCTGGAATGTGGAAAGAGCATTAGTGAGGCCAAAGGGCATGACCAAAAACTCATAATGGCCATCATGTGTGCGGAAATCTGTTTTAGGAATATCATCCTCATGAACCCGAATTTGATGATACCCAGAACGAAGATCCAACTTGGAGAAAAAGTGAGCCCCATGAAGCTTGTCAAGAAGTTCATCAACAACCGGAATTGGAAACTTATCCTTGATGGTGAGGTGATTAAGTGCTCGGAAGTCAATGCAGAGGCGCCATGACCCATCTTTTTTGCGGACGAGAATAACTGGAGAAGAAAGGGAACTAGTGCTTGGGCGAATAATACCTTGCTTCAATAAGTCCCGAACGAGCATTTCAATCTCCGTTTTTTGGTGGAATGGGTAGCGATAGGGCCTGATGTTGGGAGGAGCGCTGCTAGGAAGGAGCTGAATACGATGGTCTTCTGGCCTGGAAGGTGGTAATCCGACTGGTTCAGCAAAGACACCTGTATATCGATCCAGAATTTGTTGTAGATCCAGAGGAGAAGTGGAGACCGCTGATGGTTGCATCTGGATGGAATGGATCTGAGCGATGACACCATGTGAATTCTTCTTGAGGAGTTTTTCCATGCGATGTGAACTGATGATGCTGAGAGAACCTGGTTGTAATCTTGTCAATGTGTGTTTGTGTCCATTGAGGGAAAACTGCATCCAAAGTTCAACAAAATCCCATAAGATAGGGCCGAGTGTGCGTAGCCATTGAGCACCCAAAACCACATCACATCCGCCTAAGGGCAAGGCAAACATGTCAGAGCGCAAGGTATAATCTCCCATAGAGATATGCACATTTCGACACTTCCCTTTGCAAGGTAAGGTGCCCCCATTGGCAACCATGACTTCAAAGTTGGAGCAAGGATGGATAAAACAATCAGCTTGTTTGGCGATCCGAGGGTCAATGAAATTATGAGTGCTACCAGAATCAATGAGGATTGTAAGAGGAAGCTTCTTGAAGTAACCCCTGACCCGCATTGTTTGGGGGGTGGTGATTCCAGCTAAAGCATGGAGAGATATCTCTGGCTGGTCATCCCGAGACGGAGGGTCAATAGGCGGTTCCTGAATGTCGATCGGAGCATCTAGTGTTTCTAGATCTTCGTCACCCATTTCAGAGGCAGGCGGAGACTCCACATCCAGGAGATAGAGCTTTTGCTGAACACATCTATGTCCCCGAGTGAATTTCTCATCACAATTATAGCAAAGACCCTTTTCTCTGCGTGCTTGCATCTCTGTTTCAGACAAACGCTTGATAGGAGTCGGTCGAGGAGCCTACGGTATAGGTGGTCGCTGAGAACCCATATTTCGGAAGGGAACAAAAGTGGGCTTGGAGCATTATTGGGTTGCAATCTTGTCTTCTGCCAATTTAGCCAACCCGAGTGCTTCCATCATTGTGTTGGGACAGAACATTTTGACCTCAGAGCGGATGGCATTCTTTAGACCACTAATAAAACAACTCCGGTAAAATTCATCAGACAATCCTTCAGTGTGGTTGGCTAGATTCTCAAATTCGGTTTGATACTCTCTCACAGTGCCAGTTTGGCGAAGTTTAGTGAGGGCTCCTGTGAAGTCATCAAAATCACTAGGACCAAATCGTTGCAAAAGGAGCTGGCAAAAGTCTGGCCAGTTGGGCTCTGGATGAGCCTTGATGTACCAACGGTACCATTGAAGAGCTTCCTGTTCCAAATGAAAGGATGCCAACGGAACTTTGTTGACATCAAAAGTATTATGCAGACTGAAATACTGTTCTGCACGATAGATCCATCCAGTTGGATCGGTACCATTGAAGCGAGGAAAATCAAGCTTCGGACCACGGAAATTGCTGGAAGAAGAGAACCCATTGTCTACTGAAGACTCAGACTGCTGTTTGTTGTTCATAGCTGAATGTTCAAGATGGAGACCAACAAATTTTTCATCCAGATCCTGGATTTTTGCTTGCATGGTTGCAAGGGCTTCCTCCATGGTTTTTGCTCCTGCACGGGTGACAATCATAACCAGGGATTTTTTTTTTTTTTTTGACTGGGTAGGAAAACAAAAACAGGAACTACTTCAGTAAAGGAAAATTTGGATTTGGGAAAAAATCAGAAGGGTAATTGGGGTTTGACTCGTTTTTTGGACACTATTGGATAGACAGGGAAGCAAAAATGAGGATTTCAGAAGCGGGGTGAAAGGATGGGAAAATTTGGTAGAGGGGAACAAAGAAGCAGAATTCAGAAAGGAACTCTGTGGTAAAAATTGAAGGTGATTGGGTGAAATCTGAGGAAGTTATGGCAAACCCTAAAAATAGACAAATGTGGGATTTCGGGCTGTAGGAAGGGCAATTGAGGATAGGGTCCTCAGGGATGAAATATGCAGAATGGAATGACAGGGGTTCCCTGAAATTTTCAAGGAAAACAGAGGTAAAACAAGGGAGATATGGCGAAAAAACTGAATTTTTTTTTTTTTTTTTTTTACAGACTGGAGCGGCTACGGCTCTGCTTGCAGAATGGGATCTCCAGTTCGAAGGATTCTGGAACAACGTCGAACGGTTGGATCTGGAATGGCTTGCAAAATGGATCTGAAACGGCGCAGCAGTGATCGACAATAGTTCAGCTGAAGGTAGATATGGACCCCAGGTATGTGCGGCTTCCTAACAGTTCAGGGTTTTCACTCGGCCACCAATGTTGTCTAACGGCTTGCGTATTGGGGCAGTACCCCTCACTCCATGGCTCAGGTAAAACTGATAACCGCTTTGCCACAAACGACAGCTCTTGGTTTACCTCACGGGTGGGAACTAGTCAATCAGGTAGGGGTCGTTGCCCTTTTCGCCGGTAGGTCCTCTCAATGGGCCAGCTACTTCGGGGTTCCTGTGGTACTCCTCACAATGAGTTTTAGGGCTTATGCCCAAGTACTTCCCACAGTTAAGCGGATAGGGATTATTCCCAAATCCGAACCTGCAACAGATGCGAAAAAAAAATTTGGCAGAAATTTCACCCAGCGAGCCCAAGAAAGTGCTCTGATACCAGATGTGAGGCACCTGCAACAATTACTTAATGAAAATATGCGAAATAGCAGAAATGACAGAACTCAGAATCACTTTTATATTGATCACGGGCCACTTCGAGGGGGCAACCTCCTATGAGCAAGCTTAATAGAAATAACTTCACGGTGCCTTCATAGGTCTCAACACACACTTATATACTAATTCTAGGCGCCAATACTATGGGTTGAAACCATGGGCCGTTACAAACTATGGATCAACAATACTACGGGCGACTTACAAAGCATATGCTCCAACAACAATAACACAAACTATTGATCAACAAATACTACGGGACGAATTACAAAGCATATGCGTCCAACAACAACATACTAACAAAGTAAAGACATGGGTTCCTAACAGAAACCTATTAAGGTGGATCCATAATCTCTCAAAATATTTAGTCATATGATATCCACAATCATTGAATCACAGATTGTCCATCGAGAGAGCATGGATAAATTGTTAAGATAAATGATTGTATTTATAACAAGATTAATAGAGCTAAAGAGCATTTTGGCTATGAGCAACAAATTTAATAGAGCTAAAAATTCTAGAAGGAAGGATCTTCCCATTGAAAAGGTCCATGATCTAAGACAAAAGGATAGGTTGGGAATGGAAAAACATAGACATCCACCTATCATAGCCCCAGATCGTAGCACATTGCATGACACAATGACATCTAGATCGACACCACATGTTAAGCATATGTGTCCAATGGAGCCCACTCAAATTTCATCATCAAGACAGCCTCCAACCAATAATTCATCAGCAAGCAATGATGAAGTGATTCAATCCATTCAAATATTAGTAGATGTTGAGTATGCATAATTGGATGTGCACGGAGTTGTTTATTTGCAATATCCCCTAGAAGACCACACAGATGTCAAATGCACTCCCATTATGGGCCAACGTGTGAACAAAGTGCTACAACAAACCGGTGATGGGACTCATACTTCTTGTCCACCCCCCTTACCTCGATTGTCTAGTTTGCGACAAAGAACTCCTAAATGCATTCATGTGGTTGAAAGTTCCCTGGAAGGCCTTGAAGGTAAGTTACCTAAATGAAATATTGATTGGAAATGTAGCAAAATTGTCAAATAATTTTTTGAATATAAGAGTGATGCATCCAAATGCCAATTATTCTTGGATTTGTTAAAATCACATTGTTTAGATGATGTTAGGAGAATTTTAGACATAAAGATAGTTAGAAGTTCAAATTCTAGTAGTCATGTTGTTATAAATATTCAAGCTACATTTGATTTGACTGGAAATATGTCTCGTACAAATGATCTTAATGCGGCCCATTGTGTATTATAAGAATCACTTGTAAACAAATCCACAAGGCATCGTCTCTTGTTGACACATAGATATCAAATCTTTAAAGTAGATAAAAAGACTCTTCAAAAGTATTATGCTATTAGAGAAAAACTAGAGACACCAGGTCAAAAAGATTGTTGGGCCTTCATCGGTAGGTTTCCTTTTTCAAACAGGAAGCTAATTGATTTTTTCAAATAACTAATACAAAATTTTTGGCATGAAAACACTAGACCTTCATCAAATCAAAGAGAAGTCCTAAAGTTGAGAAAAGGTACTAGTGAGCGTGAACCCCACATCAAGCACTTCCTTCACATGACAAAAATAGTTTTCTATGAGAGATTCAAGACTAAGCACACACAATTGAACCCGGGATAAATATATTTTGATAAATGCAAGCCCTAGTACGTTAAAATATGTACTGATCGCAACACATGTTGTTGTACATACCATGTAGAATTTGAATATTATTATGATAAGTATAAACATATCCTTTGTGATTTGAATACTAACACTGTGCATGGATGCTCTTCCATACTACCACCAAATGCATCGAGAGAATATATCCATAGCATCATGTGTCCAAGGGCCGAAGGACAAAAATATTATGAGAAATCATGTCTATATGGGACATGTTCCAAGTGCAGTGGATTTGCGTTAATGAACCATTGCGTTCATGAAAGTGAGGAACATGAATTTGGGACAATGTGAAGGAAAGCAAAAATATTGCATTGGTGAATTCATAGGTAAGATTTCCTACTTTGGGATTGTACATTCCATTTATACATATATATGTTTTAAAGGTAACATTGTAATAATGCCATTTTTTTCATGGAACCAGGTACGGATATGCGATTTCATGAAAGAATTTTACAAAAAATCCATGCAGTATGTTCAACATGTGCATGTAGTGCGATGGCAGGATGACTAGCATAAAAAACGTAGAGACATCTTTCCCCTTGGCACCATAGTATCAATTGTGGATTTTTCTGAGAAGTACACCCTTCAACCACATAATGAGATTCAAAGTCAATATTATCATTTATACCAAGTTAGCGTACTGGTACATATCACATATAGGCACAAGCCAGAGAATAGAAATGACAAGAGTATAATTTTGAATGAGACAAACTTCTACATCAATTATGATATATAGGTGCCATGACCTACATTACTTGTAACATTTCTTTCAATTTTTCTATAATCAGCTAAAGGAAAGAGACATACAGATGAATAAACATTAGATATGGTCAGATGGTTATTTGAGCCAATTCCAAAATGCTCATGCCAATGTTTGAGTATTTTGTACAAGACATACAATGTGCCACATATTTGGAACTATTTTGAGACTGGGCACATGAAAGGTGAGCATGATTGGGCTAGTGCATGCATCAAAACTACCCTACAAAGGGAGGAGATGAGGTTTACGATGAATCCTCGTATCTAAGATGTATAATCCATAGTTCAATGGTGCTCTACAATAATGTCAAATTGAAGCAACAAGCAAAAGACATTAATAGGGACATGACATGTGGTAAGAAATTCTTGGCAAGTGGTGGATATAGATCAACCACATTCGTATAGTTGTAGCACAGTACAAGGAACACATGGATTTCATTCTATTTGGAGCTCAAACAACCCTTTATTTGAAATATGGATGCAAAAACTTGCTTGCTCTTGTGGCCCTTGTAGCAGTGGCTATTGGGATGATTGTGAATCAATGGATTGGGTTGATGAATGGGATCATGTATCACTTACAATATACCCACATGCAATTGTTGAAACAATCTATTTACAGGAGGTCCAGTCATTTATTTTGATCGACTATGATCATATACCTGATCTTGTATAACCAGGTAGATATTTCTGCAAACATGTCCCATATCCCTTTTTTTATTTAACCATGTTATCAAACCCCTACATGTTTGAAATTGATCGTACAATGCATTTTTGCAGGAAATGTCTACAAAGTTGTCACCCTAAAAGACAATGAATGGGGCATGAATGATTGGTTGTCACGATGCATCCAAGGGAAGCAAACCCTCAATGCATCATTAACTGATAGTGAAGGAATTGACTTTTCGATTGCCTTGATGGGTATTCAGGGTGAATATATTACACTAGATGGAAAGTCAAAAAATACCAATGGGTATGTATACATGGGTTATAGATCGTGTTCAGTGGTGTATCACTTTACTAACCTGATCGTTGGTACAAACATCCAACTACAAACAATGTATACAAAGAGACTGAACAAGGTACGCTACTTCCTACCTCATGTAGAGAACGAGAGATAGATGTAGACAATTAGAAACATAGAGGATCCAAAAGGCCAATATTGAATTATATGCTCAGTTAATGTGAAATATGCAATGGAAAAAATTCACACTAAGGTAACTATTTCATGTTATGTACATATTTTATCAATGTTAGATTTTTTATTCATGCATGCCTCATCATCCTCATGCTCATTATATTTGTATTAATGGATTTGTTGTCTTTGTTTTTTGGTCATTTAAGTACACCATAAGATTATAATCCATCCTCATCCTCCTCATCCATCATATGTCATCCACCATCATCATCATGCTCATTTTCACCATCACCATCATGCTTCACCATCACCATCCCCATGCCCATTGTCACCATCACCATCATGCCTCATCATCCTCATGTTCATTGTCACCATCACCATCATGCTTCATCCTCGCCCTCATTGTCAACATCACCATCCTTGTTGTCACATTGTCTCTTTGTCACCATCACCATCATGCCTCATCATCCCCATGCTTACGTTGTCACCACCATCCTCCTTATCCATCATATGTCAACATCACCATGCCCATTGTCACCATCACCATCATGCCTCATCATCCTCATGCTCACTTGTTATACCTCAAATTGCCACACCATGTTCTATATGGGGTAACCACATGTCTTTCACCATGAAAAGATACTTTGTTTATGCCTCCTAGAGGTGTTAGGAACCTTTATTTTGAGTTGGTCCACTCCTTGGTCATCTTGGGGAACCAATCAAACTCACAAAGGATTGAAATACAACCTTGCCAACCTCCAAATATTCCTCATACTGAAATTTTCGCGCCCTGACAATTCATCAAGGAGCAACGATTTCATATTTTCGCGCTTTGCTCAGTTATGTAGGAGTGACAATTTGAAAATTTTCGCGTTTTACTCAGTTATAGGGGAGCTTTGCTCAGTTATAGGGGAGCGAATTCTTTTTTTTTAGGATGAGTCCTTTGATTTTGGATCTTGGATCTCATGGAGATATTATTGGGATGAGGTACCCTTTCAAATCCCATCTCACATTCCCTCCTTGGCATGGTTTAGATCCTTGATCCACATCTCCTTCACTTAGATCCATCATCTTCTCTAAGTAGTTGGCCTCTCAAATCCTATGTGAAGAGATCCATCCATGAGCTAGGGGAGATGATATTGGAAGCGTCAAACCTATGGTCCTAAGAGTCTTGAAAGGGTGGTGAAGGAGATCTTGGAGGATGATCATGCTGCAACAATGTCAAGTGTAATACATTTTGATGTACATATTTTCATGGCTTTCCTATTAATATAACTTAGCCTATTCCTCCCATTTTCATGTTTTTATGGTGAATGCATGAAATTGTATCTATTTTCATAGTTAGATATACATTTATACATATATTGATTTGGAGAAGTTGTTGTCTTTCCTTTGTGAATAGGTTCATTAGCCCATGATCAAAGGCTGGAGATGGAGCAACATAGGACTGCCGAGGACAACCATCAAAGCAAGGTACACTATCTACTTGATTTGTCTTTCCATATCTTGATAATTTCTGTATGGGATAGATCTAGGAGGAATTTAGTGTCTATTTGTTTCCTTTTTGTCTTGGGTAGGAAACTAGGGGAATTTTCCAATCCCAAGGGGATATCTACCTATCCGTAGGGAGATTTTCTTAGCACACAAACTGGCAACTCCACTGGGGACCTTTCCCTAGTTTCACCCTTGGATTGCTTGTTTAGATAATTAAACCCTCTTCTAAGTTTTGTTTCTCATCACCTTATATCCTCTTTGATCATCATTGATGACCATTTTAAATTCAGGACCTTATCCTGTGGCTCGGATCTAGGAAAATATTTTCATTTTTTAATCCTACAGGAGAATTTTCGATCCCTCAAAATAGGTTACAAAGCAAATTTTTTGAATTTTCACCCCTTGATAGTGTGCTAGGGTGCGAAAATTTTCAAATTTCCTCTCCCCCATAGTGTTCTAGGGCACGAAATTATCAAATTGCTGCTCTATGTTGGTATGTACAGGGGCGCAAATTCCTTGTTTTGGTCATTTCTGAGCTTGTTTGGAGGGGTTCCCTTGGTTTTTTTGCTTCCAAACTTTTGGTGTGCCTCCATGTATTCCATTGGATTCTTTTTTACACCTTTTTGAATAAATTTGAGTCTCTTTTGAGTACTTTTCATCCACATTTTGTCTCTAGTCCTTCATTAGCATCTTTTAAAGGCAACGTGGTCAATTTTGAGTCCTCTAAGCCATTATCTAGTTCTGGGAATCAAGTGTACCTTCCAAGTAGATTTAGGATCTCTATAAAATCAGTTTGAACCATTCCAAACCTTTTTTGGGAGAATTTTGGACCCTTATTCCTTGTTTGGAAGTTGGATTTTGTGCTTGGAAAATTGAAATCCCCTTGGGTTAACTTGATCCCTTGTGTACGTTTTTTATTTTTTTGAATTAGAGTCTCTTGATCAGTGATTCTGTGACCATTATATGACTGATTTGGACTCATCCAAATCACATTTAGCTTTGTTTGGAAACTCTTGGCATGGTTTGGAAGTTCGAAGCCTTTGTTTGGTCTCTTGAGTCAAACTAGTGCTTTGTTTGCTTGTTGGGTAGAATTGTCAATCTTTTCAAGTCCCAATAGCTTGCATTTGATTTTAAACTTCTTCTTTCCATATGATTGTGATTGGATTCAAGTTTTAGAGATCTCTTTAGTGTGCTATTCCAAAGGTTTGCTTGGTTTGGTGTAGTTTGGTTTGGTTTTTTGGCTTTGAAAGGATTGGGACATCCTTGTTCTTTGAAGTCATTTTCTTGGATTTTGCACTTTGTTTCCTTTGCATCTTTAGCTATTTATTGGTTATTGGAGTAGATCGATTCTTGGTTTCCAATTTTTTTCAAAGAAAATATTTTTTTGTCTCTCTTTTCCTAGATTTACAAGCTTGAAAAACATAAATTTCCTTCTTGCATTAGTTTGATCATTTGACATTCTTGGTCTTACATTCATAAGAGGAAGAAAAGATTGTTTCAAGTTCTTGTGCATTTGAGTCACACAAAGATATCGAATGTTTTTCTTTGCATTGCATTTGATTGGAAACGTTTGTGGAATCTTTCTTTCCCATGGCTTAGATGTGTCTTTTTCAAGTGTAAAAAGATAAGAAACGAATTAGAATTTTTGCATTTGTTATTGATAGAAAGATATTTTTTGTCACACTAGGATATTTTTGGGTGTATGATTTTTAAATTTTTGTTTTTTTTTCTATCTTTTTTTAAAAGCTAAAATCTCATTTTCATAGGGTTGTGCATTTGGGAAGAAACAAATCTCTCTCTCCTTTTTAAGTAGGACTTAATCGAATGGGAGATTCGCATCTCATACTTGCATGGTTTTGAGTCAGGTCTAAATTTCATCCGTCCACTAAACCGCATAAGATAAAATCAAGCGCTAGTTAAGTTAAAAAAAATTAGCAACTTGTGTGATACAATAGAGATGTGTTCCAACATCTTAAAACGTAGCAGCTATCATTATCTTCTTGCACTGCATCTCGGGGACTTGCAGTTCTTCCACGTACCTTCCGGTATATAGAAAGGTACTTCATGTACTCGATGGTATATAGGAAGGATCTTGTCGTACGGTTGTGCATTAGACAACACTACTACGGATTGGATCTCCCGCGTACCGCATGTATATCGAGATACCCCACTAGGATCCTGTAACCATCTGAGTCAACCATTGGCCATTTTTTTGTCGCAATACACCGAGAACAAAATTCGAGGAGATTACTATGCACGTACTGCTAGGTAGTCGAGTTATACGACCAAGGGTATGGTCCCAATCCTCCTTGGTTAGTGCTCTGGAAAAGTAGGCCAAGTATAATTGTTGGACCCTACAGTAGATCACAATTTGTGACAGCTTGACACACCTGTGAGGATCCGGATTTTACATCCCTTTTATTTACCAGTTTGCATGTTGCTTCTATTTTGAGTATCGTTTGCTGTGCATGATATTTAGAAGGCCTTAGAGAGTTTAGATATGGAAACCTCTTCCAGGACTACCAATCAAGAGACTCATTTTCAAGGGGCTCCTTTTGTTTTTCCTCCATTTGGAGATATTGGTCCTCCCTTTATTGCTACTTTGAATCTTCCCGTATTTTTTATAGGATTACTGGTATGGTTATTATCTAATTAGGTGATCCTAAATGCACCTAATTCTTCAAATTTTAAATCTCCATCACAAGAGCATCAATCCCAAATTGATCATTTTCCTTCTTCGTTAGATGTCTCTACTTCCATTTATTCTTCCTTGCCTAATAAAAGCAGTGATGCTAGTAATCAGGAGGATAAGAAGAAGGAAGAATAAGAAAGATACCAAGCATCAACCAACTACCCCTAATGATTCTCTTTCTAGTCAAACACCTCGAAAACCCATGTTCCCTTGCAGGCTTTGCAGGAGGGACCACCTTCTTAAGGATTGTCCTAGTCTTTCCAAAGTATTAGAAGAGTGTTCTAAAGCCTCCAAACTACCTATATCATCATCATCTATACTTCATACTGATGATAACCCATTGACCAGTGACTCTATGGTTAAGGGTCAGAAAGGTAAAGTTAAGAATCCTTGTTTATTATGCAAGGACATGCACCTTACTTACCCTTGTCCTTACATGGATGATGCTTCACAATTGTTGGAAGACATTAACATATCCCAGAATCACCTTCCAACCAGATATCATAAGTTTTTCCCCTTGACCCCTCATTGGTTAATAAATTAGTCAATCTAGTTACATCCTTGGTCGATCCCACTCTTCCCTTGGAGAGTGAATCCAAATTAGTCGATCCTTCTCCATCCTCGGTCGATCCCACTATTTCCTCAAAGAGTGGAGAACAAGTAGTTCATCCCACTTTTCCTTTGAAGCATGAATTTGAAGTGGTCGAGTCGATGTCATATCCACTCGATCCCACTCTTTCATTGGAAAATGCCAATACTGAAGAAGTCACCATGACACAATATTCGTCTCATCCTACTCTTCCAGTTGAGAGTGGACTGAAAACCAATGATGTTTTCTTAGTCAGTTCAGATTGTTCTAGACAAGGGGAAATTATGTCCATTTCAATGGGATTCCCTCCAAGTACCGAGGTTATTTCATTTGATTGGAATAATCTAACATAATATTGTCTTCCTTCGGTTGTTCCTTTCCAGATATTTGTAGAATTTACCGGTAGGAACGTACTTCACACTATCGTTGATGAAGGAGCTTCTGTTAGTATTTTATCCTCAACTACTTGTCAATCTATAGAATCTCCTCAGCTTGTGCCAACCACTGGTTAGATATTGGCTTTTAATAGAATACAGACTAGACCTTTAGGGATCCTTTCTTAGTTACCTATTACCTTAAGAGGGGAAAACTATCTGTATTGATGTTATGGTAGTCCAAGGTCCCTTAGACTTTAATTTGCTTCTTGGGAGAGATTATGTCTATGCCATGAAAGCTGTAGTGTCCACACTCTTTCGAGTGATGTATTTTCCTCATCATGGAAACATAGTGACCATTGATCAACTTTCCTTTGTTACACCTAATCATTGTATGACTGTTAGGCCACCAGACTTCCCTAAATTTTCTACATGTCTTAGTGGTTCCTCCCCCATTGTCAGTTGTTTCTCTCGGATCTGGACATCACATCGAAGTTGATTCATTAGCGAATCGATAACTTCTTCCCATAATGGAAGAATATTATAGGGGCATGTTTCCAGCCTCTGGACATCATGTTGGAGTTAAGACCACTAGCTTCTTATGATGAGGTAAAACTACCAACCTCTGGACATCATGTTGGGTAGGAACCAACATCGATCATAGTTTTATTCTATTTTAAGCTCATTAAAAAATGAAATGGGCTATGTCAAGCATATATATTTTTTTGTTTCAAGCTTGTGTAAAAAATGAAACAGGTCATCAAGCATTGTTTTATTCCATTTTAAGATCGTTAAAAAATTAAATGGCATGCTTCAAGCATAGTTTACTTTCAGTTTCAAGCTTGTGTAAAAATGAAACCAATCATGAGCATAGTTCTATTCCTGTTTTAAGCTCGTTAAAAAATGAAATAGATGACCACGAGCATAGTTCCCTTTTTGTGTCAAAATCGCTAAAAAATGAAACAATTCATCAGGTGCAGAGTTCTATTCATGTGTGAAGCTAATTTGAAAGAAAATAAAAGAAACAAATGACTATGAGCAGCATTCCCTTTTTGTGTCAAGCTCGTTAAAAAATGAAAAAAATTCTCTCCCATTGAGTTGAGTTTCCCACCAGACTTAGGAATTGAACCTTCATTTCATCTTCATGTGTCACTTAATCCCCATTCTTCCTATCACTTTGGTGAATCTTTTCCTATTAGTAACCAAGAATTTAATTGGGAAAAGAAGAAGAGTAGGTAGACGAAACAAAGCTTGGGAGGCATGTCTCTAGCCTCTGGACATCATACTAGAGTTAAGCTGCTAGATTTTGTTGATAATGTTGGGGGGAAAGTTTTCAACCTCTGGATATCATGTTGGGGAAAAACTTGCTAATGGGTATACCCTGAGTATTGTTTAAATTTTGAGCATTAATTCACAATACTTTAGGATCTTTACTGAGAGAATAACATATACAGTATATCAATGCATGACAATCACAATAAGCATGACAAGCATCACAAGAATCAAAAGCATGAGAGACAAGAGACACAGAGTTTCCGTGGGGGAAAACCCTAAGGTGAAAAACCCCACAACTTCCTCAGAGATAGAGAGAGCAATGGCTCAACCAAAGTACAACCAAATAACACTGAGATAGTCTCCTAGTAGCAGATGATCCTCCTCCTCACTAGTGCGCCACTTTCTGAGTGAGAGTGAGTTACTTTTCCGAGTGAGTAAAATAGAGATCTCCAATCTCTATTTATACTAACCTTTTTTCCCAGTGACCTTATGGGGCCGACTTGTCTATCTAGGTACATCACATTATAATATATATATTTCAGGGCCGACCCCCACACATGGTGGTCTAATAACCCATCGGCAAGTACACACACTTGCGACACTTGTCAATCCACATGACGACACTTCCTTATAGAGGAATAACACATCTTTATTAAGGGTACAATAAATATATATAAAATACATAGATGAAATACATTCCGAAGTTACATATACATCAACACTCCCTCTTAACTAGGAAGGTATTTCTCGACACAGATCTGCTAGACAAGTCTTCTTCTCGGGATCATCGTCATCGATGCATTGTCATCGTCATCGTCGCTGCTGCTACTATCTCAACCAATCTCTGACTCTACTTGTCATAGGAAGTTCTACAGAGCCAGTCATTTTTCATACTGAATGTAGGCCCACCACCTGTAGGTCTTCGTCATCACTGGCCATACTGTGGAATCCTCAGGACTTATTACGTGCGTCACAAAACCTTGAAAGAGCATCTGCCAGATATCCCAGGGCAACGAATTACATGCCATAGGCAAAACCTCAAAATACTATTTGCAGATCTCCCAGGGCCATATTATATGTGACCTCACCACAAAAACTCACAAGAGCATCCCAGGCTGTTACGAGCACATAGCTCTACCTATAGGATCTCCCAAGGCACTAATTACATGTGGTCACCAAAAAACCTCGCAAGAGCATCCCAGGATGTTACGAGCACACAGATATACCTATAGGATCTCCCAGGACACGAATTACATGTGGTCATGGAAAAACCTCACAAGAGAATCCCAGGACTAATTACGGGCACACAGCCCAACCTATCGGATCTCCCCAGGGACAGATTATATGCCATAGGACAAAACCTCGAAAGAGCATTTGCCAGATATCCCAGGGAAACGAATTACATGCCATAGGCAAAACCTTGAAAGACTATCTGTAGATCTCCCAGGGCAATGAATTATATGTCCTCCCAGAGCAAAACCTCGAATGAGCATTTGCCAGATATCCCAGGGAATCGAATTACATGCCATAGGCAAAACCTCGAAAGAATATCTGCAAATCTCCCAGGGAAACGAATTACATGCTCATCTGCACAACCTGATCCACAGCCATAGAGTATCAACCTGATACTCACCATACATCATCTTGATGTACACATGATCATCCTGATCATCATCACTGCAACATCCTGTTGCATGTCATCTGGAGCAACATCCTGAAGCTCATCATCCATGATCATCCTGATCATACAATGCATCTATCTGATGCATACCAAGTATCTACCTGATACATATCATCATACATGATCCACCTGATCATACAATGTATCCATCTGATACAAATGCAAATACATGATACATATCACCATACATGATCCACCTGATCATGCAATGTATCCACCTGATACATATACAGATACATGGTCCAAGCATCCAACATGATGCATATACAAAAATACATACACATGATCCAACCGACCATATCTAGCATCCAACATGATGTGTACATACATATAAATGATCCAACTGATCATATCCAGCATCCAACATGATGCGTACATACATATAAATGATCCAACTGATCATATCCATCATCCAACATGATGCGTACATACATACATAAAAATGATCCAACTGATCATATCCAGCAGAAACCAGAACATCATCCTGATGCTCATCATTCAGCGCTTACATCCACAGCCATGTGAAGGATCATCCTTCCAGCATGCTTGGAATGGCTTCAGCAAATGTGTCCATCAATTCTTCCTCAAAGTTTCCTCGATCTGAAGAACGCCAAGCCTCTCTCTGAAGTACTCGAACTTCACCCTGGCTAGTGGCTTCGTCAGCACATCTGCAATCTGCTCGTCCGTCGCAACATATAGGATATTCACAGCTCCTCTCTGCACCATATCCCTGATATAGTGATATTTGATCTCTATGTGTTTTGACCTATCATGAAACATTGGGTTCTCGGATAGCTTCACACAACTCTGGTTATCACAGAAGATACCAGTAGCATCCAACGGGAGATCAAATAACTCAGACAGTAGCTTCTATAGCCATACTACCTCACAACTAGATTAACAGGCTGCAACATACTCTGCCTCAGCTATACTCAGTGCTACGCAGGACTGCTTCCTGCTAAACCAAGAGATCACACTTGATCCCATACTGAAGCAACACCCAGATGTGCTCTTCGTATCTGCAGCACTTCCAACCCAATCTAAATAAACATAACCCCTATAGGTTAAAATTTTGATTCGCCTCATACTTGAGCCCATAATCCATTGTACCCTTCAGGTACCTCAGAACATGCTTTAAAGAAACCAGGTGAACACTCCTCGGATCTGTCAGGAACTAACTCAAATGTGTTCACAGCAAAGCAAATGTCTGGTCTCGTGTTCGTCAGGTACATCAAGGACCCAATCATCTGACAATACATAGAGACATCAATCATCTGGCTTCGATGCCATAGGTGTGGCCATGGCCT